>JAYESA010000005.1:167989270-168301770 GCA_036927795.1 Iris macrosiphon | reverse complement strand
CGAGGAGTATTTAGTGTAGATATATGATTATACCCTCCTTATGCGTGTCTTGTTCCTTATGAGTGTTGACCATACACCGCACGTATGATTAACCAGGCCATTATCCTTATGCAAGTTTCCAAGATGACTACATGTTAAAGCTGGTACTCACTCACTTAGTAGTAGTATTTCTTGTTCATTCCTATGATGCTCATTCTTGTATTTATTTTCAGTATTCCTTTATTGCATATCTCTTGTACCTGTATATTATATATTGTATATTCACTCTATTTATTGTTACATAGTTTATATCATTTATTAGAACTATTGTTAGAGGTATACTTAGCTCCTTTCCTGACTAGATATATTTTTTCCAGATGATACTGAGGAGTGGTACCATACTCACTATGGGCCTCAGGATATTTTGGCTTAGAGCCAGAGACCGTGGCTCAGGAGGGTCTCATCCTAACAGAGACAGATGACCCAGGACTCGTAGCGCAGTAGTTAGACTCATTTGTACTAGATTTATCTCCAGCATTATTATTAGTATTTCTTTGACTCATTAAATTTATTGTCTTATGAGCTATATTTTGACTCTTCTATTCTTTTATCATATTCGTGCTATTTGTTCTATCTTATAGATCTGTGATTGAGTATTCATATTATATTGGTGGCATATTTATATCTTGATTGTTAGGTAGATTATCCAAACAGTATTCTACGATCGATGCTACAGCGTAGGCTGGGCATTGTTCACTACTTGCATCCTTACTCTGGGTGTGAGTCATGACACATTTTTAGTGGTAGCCCATGTAGGTCTTCAAGGTCGCGATTAGTGTGATTCGTAGTGGTGCTCTTATTTGAGTGCTATTACGAGCCTGTTTCAGGATATAGGATACATGTTATAGGCTGAGAATACTCAATCACATATAGGAAAAAATTTATTGATTCATTTTAACTATTCTTTCTTGATATTGATATTTGATCTTTAATTGTCCTTCTTTGAATGTATTACATCATGTGCCATATTGATTATTTCTCTTGCTTTATCTCAGGATGCCGCCTAAGACTAGATCACAACTGAGGGGAGCATTTTCTGAGAGATCTGCGACTTTTTGAGGGCCTGCACTAGTCACTTCTCTGGTTATTGACGTACCATCTCCAGCTCAGATGACTATTCCAGATGGATCTGAGGGACTTCTACCTCTACCTTCCATACCGACAGATGCGACTCAGGTGTTCGTATTGTTTTGCAAGATGATTGAGGCTCAGAGGGCCCAGTCTGAGGCACACCAGAGACAAAATGACATTTTGCGACAGGGCATTAAGAGTGCTCATCAGCTTGCCCTTGCAGTAGTAGAAAGAGAAGTTCTGGTCCAGCAGCAAGTTATTCCGCAGGTTGACCAGCTTCGGCCGGGTAATATCCAGGACTTCAAGAAGCTGGAACCTCGAATCTTCAAGAGGACTGAGGGCATCGTCTATGCTGATGATTGGCTCAAGGATATTGAGTGTCTCATGAGGGTGTCACGTCTTGCTGAGGATCTGAAGGTTGAGGCCGTAGGACTTTAGCTGTTCGACATCGCCCATACTTGGTTCAGGAATTAGCCACTTCTTGCTTATGCAGGGCAGTCTTAAAAGGTGTTCAAGGACCTTTTCAAGAGGAAGTTCTTTGCTCGGGTGGACAGGTTAGACTTGGGGAGGCAGTTTGAGAACCTTACTCAAGGAGCATATCAGTGGAGGAGTATGCCGCAGAGTTTGGTAGGCTGGGCCAATTTGTAGAGTACTTGGTGAGGGAGCCAGAGGTTCGAGCTATCCATTTTCATGAGGGTCTAAACTGGAAAGTGAAGATCCTCATTCTGTCTTTCTATGAGACCTATTCGGAGATATTTATAGAGGCATACAAAGTTGAACGAGAGTTGGGTTTGAAACCTAAGAGAGATCACGATTCTTTTCTGGGGGCTAATAGCAGCACAGTGACTGCTAAGTGTCCTCATTTCCAGTCTACGCCTTTTCAGCAGCCGCAGCAGCACTAGACTCCAGCTAGGGCATTATTTTACTAGGCACCACAGCAGCAGGGAGTAAGCTTTCTGTCACATCTGCAAGAAGCCTGGCCACATCTAGTTGCAAGAAGAGGTTGGGAGTTTGTTTATATTGTGGTACTGAGGGGCATCAGCTGAGAGAGTATATTTTCAACCCTTGCCGTGCAGTTCAGTAAGCAGCTCCAACTTCGAGGACACAGGCGAGGCCACCTGCAGTACAGCCGAGGGGACCGCTGCTTCTAACCCAATAACAGCCTTATGCCCAGCAGTAGCATCAGGGAGGTGCACATCAGGGATGAGCGTTCTCTATGATAGTCGATGTAAACCCCCTTACCCAAAATTAGACCTACTTGGCTTAGATAGAGAAACTAGGGCTAGTTTATATCTAATTAGAAATAGGATACGATATTTTATTTAATTTTACCATATTTGTATCACTTAGCGCACCTTACCGTTGCTCCGATAATTTGGCACTACACTAGCCACTGCCTTCCTATAAATTTTATACCATTGCCCTAGACGTGCCAGTCTTCTATTCTGACTTTTGTGTGACTTATAATTATGCTCTCTTGTGCTATATTTTAGTCGCACAATATTCATCGCAGACATTTATAATTAATTTCGAATAAATTCATCTTTGTAACCTTGTGCGTTCCAATTGAAATTTGAGACACAATCTTGACCTATTTTGTACAACCTAATTTATGATAATATTCTACTCTGAGCCCTCTACTTCCATGATACTTGTGTCCCACCTGATTTTATTCTCATGTACTTCTAATTAATTTCAAAACACCTTGCGTACTAATTTTAATTAATTTAAACCCAATTTCCATCTTTGTATATGTTTGATAATAAATGAAAGAAATAGAAAATAAGGTTTATACAAAACTCGATCTTTAGTTTACAAACAAGATTGTACAATTAATCCTATACGAGGATGTCAAGTACAATTTATAATCTGGGTAAATATTGCTATAGAAGTCTGATCTGCGGTCGATCATTTTGTCCCTTGGACCACACGATGACGAAGAAGTACCGTAGAAGATAGAAAGCAGCTTCGAAGGTTGCAGAAGAGAGTGGATGCCCGATGCCAAAGTCGTCGATCACTACTCTTTGCCTGAGCTCTAGATTCTTCTCTCTCAAAGACTCTTTGACTCTTAGTTTCTTGACGTTCTCCTTTTGATCTTGGAATCTTTGACCTTGGTTCTAACCTCCAGTTTTTTGACCTTTTGACCTCTGTTGATAGAGGTCTCTATTTATAGGATTTTAGTGACAGTGACCACTCAGTCGGCATAGAAGCCGGATAGTGGAAAGCATAGCACCTTTTACGCGATGGTTATAATAACCGTTTCCTACGTATAAATGACCTTTTAAATGAGCGTGTGACGCGTGTCCTATTAAGAGACAACGTATATAACTGCTACGAAGATCACGGCATAAAAGCCACGTACGTAGTTATCCCTCTCGTAGAAAAGGTTGGCGTAGAAGCCAATAACTGTCACCATGGCGTAGAAGCCAAAGAGTTATCAAACCGGCATAGAGGCCGAGCAGGCGTAGAAGCCGAGTAGGCATAAAAGTCGAGTAGGCATAGAAGCCGAGTGGGCGTAGAAGATAGCTGATCCTCCTCCCCTGACTGAGGCCTTGAGCGAATTCTGGACCGAATAGCTTTGATACACACCAATACAAATGTGGCCCTAGTTGGCGTATTCCAAGGAGATAGCGTACAGTGTGCTCCCATAGCTGAGAATAGCCTGATGGCATAATGTGCCAAAGTGATGATGTTGACGTCTTAGCCAAAATTACCGCTTTTGGAGATATAATCAAATCTCTTGCATTAAATGCAGAGATCTGCCCCCATCCTGCGCATTAAATGCAGAGGTGTGTCTCGAAGATCTGCCATCATTCTGCGCATTAAATACAGAGACGTGCCTCGAGCCCTGTACGAAGAGCAGCTTTTGATGTGGCAGCCTGTCTGCCTTCTGGGAGCGTAAGAAGCTCATGTCTGCCTGTGTAAAACTAGGCAACGTATTTCAGAGGCGTGTCTCGAAGATCTGTCATTATTCTACACATTAAATTTAGAGACGTGCCTCGAGGATCTGTCACCTTTTTGCGCATTAAATGCAGAGACGTGGCTCGAGAATCTGTCATCCTTCTGCGCATTAAATGCAGAGACATGCCTCGAGCCCTATACGAAGAGCAGCTTTTGATGTGGCAGCCTGTTTGTCTTTTGTGGAGCGTAAACAGCTCACATCTGCCTGTGTAAAACTAGGCAGCGTATTCCTTTGTACGCGTAAAAGCAGTTTACGCCACGGGAATGGCACTAAACGACAGTCTGGGTCGCTGTGCCGCGCCATCATTATAGCCGTCGTCTGGGTAGTCGTGCAGTACTCTTTGTCAGGAGTCAGACGTCAGGTTCACTGCATAATTTGACAAGTTCATTTTGAGGAATACGAAGTGTTCCTCGTACACTTCAATGCTGCATTAAAGCGGATAAGTTTTACGCCATAAAGGCGATGTAGCACCCTTTTTACGTTGAAGCAGCCTGGACATACTGTATTACGCGGATAGTCCTTGAGCTTATATTTTATATTGTATTTAGCGAAAAAGCTCTGTTTGTACGCTGATGGCGCCGAAGTTATCTTTTTATGCTGCCCAGCATCAACATGCTGCGTATAGCTATCCAGCATATTTTTCATGCTTCTACAAGACCCCCTTCAAAGCTTTTAAATTTCTCGTAATTTGAAACGCTTTGAATGAAGCATGAAATAGTCAAGTCTAACACGTTCTTTAAGGCTAACTTCTTGGCAGATTTATTGGGAATTTGTTGGGATCGGTGTGATCTCTTTCGCCTATATAAAGGCTGAGGAGTTAACCTGTTCTTCCCATATTTCCTTCACCACACAGAGATGATCGTCGGAGTTTGTCAGGTCATCTGGAGGAAAAAAAAAGACCATGTTCTTCCAGCATGTAAGGAGCCAAAAAAGAAGGCGTCTTCGAGCAAATATCCTCTGCAACGATTGATCATGGAAGGATATCATAGCTTCCTTTGCTCGGGATAATCAGCAACTTTGTATGGCGGTTCGTCCAGGAGAGAGGAAGGGTCACCTTCGACCAGACAGCTTGCAAGCTGTATCTTCTTCCGTTGTTCGTGGACGAGGGACAAACTAGTCCTGTCGTTCGTGGACGAGAGCAGACAAACTAGCTCTGTCCTCGAGTATTGAGTTGGGTATAATACCTCAACTCAATCTGTCATGGCGTACGGAGGATGTGATCTGCATAATTTAGCCAGGCCCAGTTTTGTATCCTCCCTCCATTGATCATTTTTTTGTTAACCGGTCGCGAAAACCGACTAACTACTGGAGAAGATGGATGAAGATCTCCACCCATGCGAGAACCTGGCAGAACAGATTCTGGGGGCGACCTTTAAATGCAAATGAGAAATCCTTTGTAGACTGGATTTCCCTCATATGTAATCATAAAAATGAAGAAAAAACCCTTTGTAGACTGGATTTTCCTCATATGTAATCATGATTTTAATAAGATCGTCTTCTTCTGTGCATATGATCATTCGCCTTATGTTGCTGTGATGAAGTCTGAATATGTGTAGCTTTGACACGTCTGGATAACTTTACGTCGACTCTGATAGAAAGAGTGCTAGGTCCCGTCCTGTCTTCTACGCATAACTGACGATGCGCAGAAAGCCGTTTAGCATTTAAGTCGAGTATTCGAACCGTCTTGCTGTTAGAAATGAGGAACCACATAGAATTCTGAACTGTCACTTCTGATAAGAAGAATTCTTGTTCAGACCATCATCTTCAAGAATGATTTCTCGAAAATCCCTTGGAACAGGGCGAGAAACGGCTGCCAAAAACTGAGTCACCATCTTGAACTGTAGATAAAATATTCAGACTGGATTCTGGATGAACCTCTGATCGACCCAAGAAGAAGAGTTATTTTCAATGTTGAACTCTGTATGCTTCGGGTACTTAGGATATTTTGCGGCCAAGAAGGAGTATCTTCTGTGTGAACTCTTGCAATTGACCGCCTTGAGAATTGTTCAGATGTACGCATACTCTGGCCTGCGTATTCTCAGATATACGAAAAGTCATAGATCTGTAGTGTAGATGAGCATGAAATCATAAGTTTGTAGCCTCTCAAGCGTAAAAGCTTCTGAGCATGAGAGCATCCGGGCGTAAAATTGTAGATCTGTAGCCTCTGTAAAGAAACTCTTCCGACCGTGAAGTTGTGGATCTGTGGCCTCTGAGCGTAAAATCCACCGAGCGTGAAATCATAGATTTGTAGCTTCTGTGCGTGAAGTCGTGGGTTTGTAGTCTCTTGAGCGTAAAAGCTACCGAGCATAAAAGTATCCCGGCGTAAAACCATAGACTTGTAGCCTGTGAGCGTAAAACCGTAGATTTGTAGCTGTCGAGCGTAAAAAGCTCCTTGGCGTAGAACCACGAATCTGCTTTGCACAAAAACTTTTTGAATTCGCTGACTGTCCGCCTTCCCTGAGTAATAGGCTGACGTAGTCCCCAATCATAACCGAATATTAAATGTCGGATTTGGTTCGGGATTCGAGGAGTCCATCCAAACTCTATATATACCCCAAGGCTTTCAGAGAAAACTTTTTATCTGTCTTTTGCAAAAGAAAGCCTTCATCTGTTCGAGTTCTCTCCTTCGTTTCCTCTCCGAGCATTCCGAGCTTTTAGTAATGACCCCGAAACCAATCTCCTCCTCTAAGGGAAAGAAGGTGGACTCTTCTTCTCGCTCTTCTGCCCAAGCGAGGGAGACTTCCGTCGGGCACGGCGAGCTTCATTCTGAACCAAGTGTCCCGCCGACGAGCTGTGCACCGGGTGTTATAGGTGAGGCTTTTGGGACGATAAGAACGAACGAAGAAAAATCCTTCGCACATGTTGTACGTGATCGTACTAGGTCATCTTCTGTGCTGATAGCCTCTCTGAGGAAGATGATACACAGAGATGTTTCATCTTTTACGCCCACATTTCTAATGTGTCATCGTAGAAACTCTATATTTTCGCAGTTTGGTGTAAAAGCACAGACTGTCAAAACTTGGCGTATACCATAAAATTTGAGTGTTACGCTCCTGGATGAAAATTCTAGCATAATAACTCAAACTTTGGCAGTCTGGCGTAGAAACACAGGCTGTCAGGTTTTTTGTGTATACTGCCAGTCTTTAATTTTACACCTTGGAATAAGATTCCAGCGTAAAAGATCAAGTTTTTACAGTCTTGGCGTAAAGCACAAACTGTTGCCTTTTAGCATATGCTGCAAGATTGTAATATCTAGTATAGAAACTGACGTGTATTTCTTGTATTTTGCAGTTAACTTGCATGCGTCTCCGCTGGCCGAGGTGATGGGTTCCGCTGCCGGGATGCTTCATTCCAACTACCTGGAGGATTTGTCCCACGTGACATTTCCTATCTCCGGACCCCAATATCCTGAAGGAAGGGGAATCCTGATATCGGCTCAAGGCGAGCGAATGCTGTTGAGCATGATCAACGGAGAGCCCCTGGCGTCCATAGATGGGGCACAGTATATAAATCGGCTTTTCTCTTCTGGGACATGATTGACAAGCAGTCCCAGAAGAAGCCCAAGAAAGAGCTCTGGGTTTTCCCTGCCGGGGACTTGGTTCTGTATCTACCCAAGATGCTGAGGGACTACCCTATCTCGGCATTCTTCTATGCCACACATCCCAGGAGAATGTCGTAGACACTGACTCCCGATCTTTACGGGAAGCCGGGAAAGATATTTCATTTGAAGGGATCTGACCAGGGGTCATTTGTCAGCCATCCTTCGGGTCCAGTCATGCCTTTCAGGGGATTATTCCGGGGCGTTGTCCCGAGTGAGGAAAATGCACCCTTTCAGCCAGTCCAAATATCGACTTTCTGTAACGATTTCATGGGGCACGGGGGAGTATACCCCAAGGTTAATCCTCGGACAAGAGGTGGATCACCCCCACAAATCTTCGATGGGCTCGTTTAGCTGACTGGGCCCTGAAGCATTTTCAGACCGAGCTGGAGAGCATTGGTCTGTACGCAGCTGTGATGGCCACCAATGTTGGGTTACCTCTCAACCCCAGCCTATTTTTGGCTTTGATGGAGCGATATGTCTCGCTCACCGGGACTTTTGCCACTCCAGTGGGGGAGTTGGGATTGGCCCTCCACGAGATGACAGAGATCTTGAGACTGCCGATGGGGGATACCCCATATGAAAAGTATGTTCCCACAAACTGGGAGCTGGAGGATTCAGACCCTCGGGTAGTGGCAGTGTACCAGGAGCTGATGTGCCACTACCTTGCTTGTACCGCCTTTTATGGCGAGCCTTCAGATTTGGCTCATACCAATAAATGGGCGTCCTACCTCTTCTTTCACCGAGCTAGGGCTGCTAAGCCAGAGAAGGTCTTGGAAGGCAAGGATCAGCCTCTGAGCTGTTTGAGCGTGCTTAGTGCTTAGGTAGTCGACGATCTAATGGAGGACGCTGGGGCTCCAGATCAGATTCTCGACGAAGGGATAAGGAAATATCCTGCAGGCACTAAGGCCTACAGTTATTTGAGGCATTATCGCAGGCCTCTGTCCAAGGAAGCTCAACTGGCTGGTTTTCTCTATATATGGCTGCGCCGACTGGTGGTACCCGGTATTTCATCTGTGAACCGCATTCACCACAACACGCTATGGCCTGCAGTGCGTCTGGTGTTCGGGGCAAGACTGGGCTTGCTCCCTGCCATGGTGTGCCGTATACAAGCTGGCCTGAGGGCCCTTACTGATGGGCTGCTCGCCGATGAAACTCGGCGTGATAGCTTTCCTAGGGTAGAATTGCCATACCTATATTTGATGGGATGGTTAATTCTCCACAACCCCAGGGTGATGTCTCCCGGCTCTGGCAGCAGTTCGGGGGATAGTTTCTTGCTGAATTACAAGAATTCCTTCTGGAACGTGAACACAGTTTTAGACTGTCGACGGGTGCTAAATTTCAGTCACAGCTGGAAGCTCTTCTGCACTGTCCCCTCTGTACATCTCAATCAACAGGGGCACAGACTTTAGGACGTAGGCGACGGGAAGACCGTTCTTTCTCCTAAGCTTTTAATTGGTTGGTCTGTATTAGACCTTCCCATTTACTGTACAAAAGTGAAGACCAATGCTTCTTGGAACCCTACTTGCCTAGTCGGTTCACCAGAAAATTCAGGTACGACCAGTTGCACGTGGGCAATGCCGTCACCAGCTTCAGGTCCAGGGGTGGACTCATCGATGGAGCGAGAGGGTGGCGATACTTCATTATGGGTTATACTGAAGCAACCTTTACTGTGCCCACCATTTCACTCTCCACGGAGCTGCGCATCCTCCACTCGTATACCCAGTTTTATGTGGCAACCAACACCTTCCATCGCAATTTTGACATGTATGGAAGTTTTAGGATGCCCTCCTCCAAGTCTGCGGGAAGAGTCGAAATCCCCTCAGTCTCCTCTGTTAAGGGTGAAGATACCGTCAATCCAGATGAGCCTTTGTTGGCAGTACCGAGGGATAAAATACCTCCACCTGTAGGGCCTCTGGTAATCTCTGGTAAGCGAAGGGCTCCTGCTCCAAAGAAGACTTCCCCTCGCAAGAAGAAGAAGAAGACGGTTAGTCGTCCTCTCAGGATTCCCGGCCATGAGGCTCCTAGGAGTGATCCTGCTGTCACCCCTGTCGGGGACGATTCTTTGATTGGAGGTTCCTCGCCTTTTAGAGAGGGAACCTCTACAGTTCCGGCTGGCAGTGTCAGAGAATCTCTGCTTGAGACTGCTTTCGCTGCTACCGCTTCAGGTAGTGGTACGAAATCGCCTTCGGGGCCGAGCCAAATAAGGATATCTTTATCCAGATCAGCATCGGGAGAGACCCTTGTCGTGTCTGTCAGTGCACCCAGCGAGATTCCAGCCGATGAGCCTCGGTTAGAATTTGACGAGGACCTAGAAGAATATTTGTCAGTGTCGGTTGACACACCACCTTCTCCAGGTATGACAACTTGCTTAGCATCATTAAGAAATGATTTAGCTGTACTGGCTGCAGACGCGACATATATGCCACCGGCCATGGTAAATGTCGTCTTTACGCCTCTTTTTAGAAAGATTAACATTATTTTGATATTAACTTTCTTTTGTCTTCTTTTCAGGGGAAGACATCTACGGGGAGGGCAGTGTTAACGCACCTTTTGGCACTATTTCAGCTCCTGGCGACGACATAGAGGTACCCAACTTCGGAGAGGAAGCACTTTCGGGTGCCGGCTCGCCTGAAACAGTTCTGCTATCTCGAGAGGAGGATGAACCTGTCGTTACGAAAATACCTCATTTGAGTACGCCGGCTGTTTCATCTGTTGTTGGCACATCTTCTTTTGTCGCACCATCTGCCGAGGCAACGACTGTGGCAACGTCGTCGGCAATCATTCCTGGAGGGAGATTCTCTGATATTGCAGCCACCCCCAGCACCCACTTGAATCTCACCATGTTGGTTGAGCAGTTTTCTACCATCTTCTATGCCACTTTGAAGACGCTGATATCAATGGTGCTGGAGAAGAATTTAGGCTTTGAGGCCCTGAGGACGTCCTGCAACCTTACTATAGCGCAGATTAGACATTTTAGTGACACTGGAAGAGATGATGCGCTAGAGCAGATAGTTAATGGTTTGGAACAACCCATTAACGAATATTTGCAGCTATCTCGAGGCAGCATCGACGGTCTTGTCCAAGCTAGGTTCGACTCCTTGACTGCAGAGCTTGCTGGGCGATTAGAATCTCTGGATAAATCCGTCCAGGAACAGCAGCAGGAGATGGATTAGTAGCATGCCAAACTGGAGTACGTCATTCCTCAACTGACTCAGTGCGAAGTCGAATATGAGAAAGTGACAGCAAGGGTCCGCAGTTTGAGAAATGAACTCGCTCGAGCGGAGGAGGAGGCTGTCTCTTTGTTGGCAACTCGAGATATGCTGAAGAATCGGAGGGAGACCGCCCAGCAGAATCTGACGCATGTGGGCATTGTCCATGCGGGTTTCGTGCATACTCGGTCCTAGCTATCCGCTTTGAACAATGATGCAGCAAGGTTGGAGCATGCTTGCGCCGACGTCTTGAACTCCAGGGATGAGAGAATGGCTGCTCTGGCACGGCAGATTCGCGACCTAACCGCCCCCCCTGAGTGATGTACTTTTTTGGCTTTCCAATATAGTTTTGCTCTTTCTAGGAATAATAAAGAGGCTTTCATCTGACTTTGTGGACCCATCATTTTGGAATATAAATGACAGGTTTGGGTGAAAGTGATATTAGAGGTAATATGGACGTGATATAATCTCGGTAAGTTTTAGCAGGACATATCTATTCAGAGGTTATATGGACATGATAAAATATGCTTTAGCTAAAATTTGTACACAAAACACTATCAAAGGTAATATGGACGTGATAGGCCTTCCAAATTAGTTTAAACATATCTATTCAGAGGTTATATGGACATGATAGAATACGATCCAACTAGTTTCATTTTGGAAGTAGTTTTGTCAGAATGAGATCCTCGCCATACTCCATTTGAGCAAAGGAGGTTTAAGCATAGTACCTCTTCAGGAATTTGCCATTGATAGGAGCCATCAATAAGTCTCCGTTAGGCTTGGCTAACCTGTAAGTGCTATTTGCAATCATATAAGAGCCCTCCATTTCTTTACGATTGTTTGCGCAAATTTTGGTCATCATACTAGAGGTAATATGGACGTAGTATGATACCATATTTGTTGAGGACATTCCACTGGAGAATCTTTGGTGGAGCTATCATTTGTTGTGCACTAGAGTGCAAATAATAGGTTTAGGACAAGCCCTGCCAGAGGTAATATGAACGTGGCAGTTTTTGTAGACCTAACACCACTGGCGTACTTAGAGTTAAGTACGGGTGCTAAGTTGAGATGACAACCGATATCAGAGGTAATATGGACATGATAATCGGTAGCCAAAACCAAGAAGGTTTGTTCAGAGGTAATATGAACATGACAAATTTTCGAGTTGTGACTCCACTGGGGGTGGAGGTATACATCTGCTCAGAGGTAATATGGACATGGCAGTTTTTCTGGACCTAACACCACTGGCATACTTAGAGTTAAGTACGTGTGCTAAGTTGAGATGACAACCGATATCAGAGATAATGTGGACATGATAATCGGTAGCCAAAACCAAGAAGGTTTGTTCAGAGGTAATATGAACATGACAAACTCAATTGGGGAAACGAAGAAATGTTTAGACAATAGTTCAGAGGTAATATGAACGTGAACTCATGTTCAAAAAATTTACCGTGGAGTAATTTTCCTGAGTGGGGATAGACCTGAAGAATCCACTGGGGAAACTTTAGGGAGTCATCATTCGGTATTTTCTTGAGGGAGCAAATTGTCACTTTAAAAGTGAAACCAATTTGCAGTGATCGTCCCCTTGTTTACAAATGCAGAGTGATGACCTTAGCATCGATCAACTCCTGAATTCTCCTTTTTAGTACATAGCACGCCCTTGTGGGGTGATGAGTGTACCGATGGAAGAGGCAATAATCTGGGTCATCGACTTTGCCAGCCCTCTCAGGATATCTGATGTTGGGTAGCCAAAGTTTGTGCTCCTTCATCAACATATTGAAAATTTTAATGATGTCATCTTCATCGAAAGAAAAAGTCCCTTTGGGCCTTCGGGTTCCCGATGCCTGAGTTTTACGGTCTTCCGAAAAGATCGTCATTGTTGCATCATCTTCGGATTCCGAGGGAATTCTACCCCCAGCTCTGGATGTTGCCTTATTTTATCGTGGTAGGCTACCCCCAGACATATCGTGGCATTTGTCCATAGAAGTTGATTTAGTAGGTCCTGCCTCTGGTTGTACAGGAATAGACTCTGAAGGTTTGGAGTTTGTAGGAGATGCAGTATACCCCAACCCAAAACGAGCTTGTTAACAGTAAGAATTACCATACAACGGAGTTCGTCTGCCTTTTCTATAGTTGAGGCCTTATTTCAGCTTCAAATCATAACCCATGCTTTGTATAATCTTTAAAGCTTGTGGGCTATACCTGTGGATTTGCATTTTGCCACCCTCAGACTCGCGAAATTCTTCTTGTACAATCGGTCTTCTCCATATGCGACCGAAGACTATTGGATGCTGGTCATCGCAAGTTGGAGGAACAATAAAGACAGAATCTTTATGTGGCCCATATGTTATGACGACATTAGATGTTGATGCATCTTTCCACCTGATCTCCCCACGTTTGACAGTTAGGGGAACTGAAGCCTGTTTATGACCCCTGTCTTTGCGTTTCCGGATCAGATACTCACGTAGGTCAGGAGAATTTATGAAAGAGGAAGAAGAAGATGGCTTGTTCCTCCTATTCACATCAGTTGGCATACGGATGTTGGGAACCATAGTTCTGCCTGTGCCACCTGTATACAACAGGTTGGCCATCTGGGTGGCGGATAATCCCCGAGGAGTGTGTCTTTCCGCAAACTGAGCCTTCTTTACGCTGAGGGGCTTCTTCTGGCATAATTTGGGGCTCGGTACAGGCTGGCGTAAGACAGAGGAGGTCCTCAGTCGGCCATCCGGTTCTCGCATAATCCGGAGGGCGGGCAGATTCTTCCCTTGGTGGCGTAAGGGCCGAGAAGTTGAGTAGTCCGCCACTTGCTTTCTCTTGCGTAGATTGCAGGGATCATCTACTTTTCCGTGGAGGGCAGATGCGTCTTTACGCGCAGAGCGCATTTGGGATTTTTGATTTTGCGCTAAGACATTGTCAGAAATTCTGTCTGCCACATCATCGACGGGAGACTGAGTGTTACGTACAGAGCACGAAGTAGGCTTCTGGACTAGCGCTAAGGCATTGTCCGAAGTTTTGTTTGCCACGTCAGGGACGAAAGACTGAGTTTTATGCGTAGAGCATGAAGTAGACTTCTGGACTAGCGCTGAGGCATTGTTCGAAGGTTTGTCTGCCACGTCAGGGACGGAAGACTGAATTTTACCTGCGGGGCACGAAGGTTGTGATGCTACAACCTGGCCGGTCGGAGAGGTCGAAGAGGTCGGAGAGTCGGCAGGAACGGTAGGGGATGTCCTCGGCATCCAAACCTTATACAGCTTCCTGTTGTCTTGTACAGAGAGAGAGTGAGAGCTACCCCCTGCTCGAAGCATATCTTCGTAGGCAGACTGGTCAAACTAGACGACCAGGGTCTTCTTCGCGGATCCCATGGATACCGCATCATTTTGAGCAATAGCTTTCTCATCAGAAGAGAAAGACGTCCCTAGCAGAGTCGTCATCTGGTGTTTGATAATAAACGAAAGAAATAGAAAATGAGGTTTATACGAAACCCGCTCTTTGGTTTACAAACAAGATTGTACAATTAATCCTATACTAGGATGTCAAGTATAATTTATAATCTGGGTAAATATTGCTATAGGAGTCTGATCTGCGGTCGATCACTTTGTCCCTTGGACCACACGATGACGAAGAAGTGCCGTAGAAGATAGAAAGCAGCTTCGAAGGTTGCAGAAGAGAGTGGATGCCCGATACCAAAGTCGTCGATCACTACTCTTTGTCTGAGCTCTGGATTCTTCTCTCTCAAAGACTCTTTGACTCTTAGTTCCTTGACCTTCTCCTTTTGATCTTGAAATCTTTGACCTTGGTTCTGACCTCCAGTTTTTTGACCTTTTGACCTCTGTTGATAGAGGTCTCTATTTATAGGGTTTTAGTGACAGTGACCACTCAGTCGGCGTAGAAGCCGGATAGTGGAAAGCATAGCACCTTTTACGCGACGGTTACAATAATCGTTTCCTACGTATAAATGACCTTTTGAATGAGCGTGTGACGCGTGTCCTATTAAGAGACAACGCGTATAACTGCTGCGAAGATCACGGCATAAAAGCTACGTAGGTAGTTATCCTTCGTGTAGAAAAGGTTGGCGTAGAAGCCAATAACTGTCACCATGGCATAGAAGCCAAAGAGTTATCAAACCAGCATAGAGGCCGAGCAGGCGTAGAAGCTGAGTAGGCATAGAAGTCGAGTAGGCATAGAAGCCGAGTGGACGTAGAAGATAACTGATCCTCCTCCCCTGACCAAGGCCTTGAGCGAATTCTGGACCGAATAGCTTTGATATGCACCAATGCAAATATGGCCCGAATTGGCATATTCCAAGGAGATAGCGTACAGCGTGCTCCCATAGATGAGAATAGCCTGATGGCGTAATGTGCCAAAGTGATGATGTGGACGTCTTAGCCGAAATCATGGCTTTTGGAGATATAATCAAATCTCTTGCATTAAATACAGAGATCTGCCCCCATCCTGCGCATTAAATGCAGAGGCATGTCTCGAAGATCTGCCATCATTCCGTATATTAAATGTAGAGACGTGCCTCGAGCCCTGTACGAAGAGCAGCTTTTGACATGGCAGCCTGTCTGTCTTCTGCGAAGCGTAAGAAGCTCACGTCTGCCTGTGTAAAACTAGGCAGCGTATTTCAGAGGCGTGTCTCGAAGATCTGTCATCATTTCGTGCATTAAATGCAGAGACGTGCCTCGAGGATCTGTCACCTTTTTACGCATTAAATGCAGAGACATCGCTCGAGGATTTGTCATCCTTCTGCACATTAAATACAGAGACGTGCCTCGAGCCCTGTACGAAGAGCAGCTTTTGATGTGGCAGCCTGTTTGTCATCTGTGGAGCGTAAACAGCTCATATATGCCTGTGTAAAACTAGGCAGTGTATTCCCTTGTACGCGTAAAAGCAGTTTACACCACGGGAATGGCACTAAACGACAGTCTGGGTAGTCGTGCAGTACTCTTTATCAGGAGTCAGACGTCAGGTTCACTACATGATTTGACAGGTTCATTTCGAGGAATACGAAGTATTCCTCGTACACTTCAATGCTGCATTAAAGCGGATGAGTTTTATGCCATAAAGGCGATGTAGCACCCTTTTTACGCTGAAACAGCCTGGACATACTGCATTACGCGGATAGTCCTTGAGCTTATATTTTACGCTGTATTTAGCGAAAAAGCTCTGTTTGTACGCTGATGACGCCGAAGTCATCTTTTTATGCTGCCCAGCATCAACATGCTGCGTATAGCTATCCAGCGTATTTTTCATGCGTCTACAGTGTAATTTTCCAATTGTTGGACGCTTTTATATAAAAGTGTATTGAGGTGTCCACACCATTGGATAATACATAAAGAAATCCATTTTTCCCTTCACATAAAATTTTTCCATAATTTTGGAATGTACAATGCGCAACATCGTCCCACATTTAAACCTAGCCTTGCATTTTAAACAATGCAAATTATAGCCCTCCAAATATTCCCATGTGAGGCCAAGGCCCAACCCCAAGAGGATGCTGACCAAGCCCACATACCTAGGTCAACCCCAAACCTAAAATCTACATGTATAAATAATCAATTTTACTTTTTTTTATCCACATTACAAACCTACCTAGCCGACTACACCTTCCCTTCCCATCTTTCCTACTGTTCATCCCCTTCCTCCCTGTCAACCCCTCACCGGAGCCACGATCGGAGCAGCCCCTCGCCTGACCTCCGTCGGATCCTCCTTCCTGTCCTCTCCATCACCACCTCCATCATCCCTCTTTTTCCTTCTCCCCTTCCCGGCCGGATCACCGACCCGCTGAACTTGAGCAGCCTGAGCACTACCGGAGCCCCACTGCACGACCCCCCGTCGTCCTTCTCCGCCCAGACTGAAACTGCTGCCCGGCTCCTCCCTGCTCTCCTCCCCCTCGGCAGAGCATCCTCTCATTCAACTCACCGCCATTAATGTCACCATCTACTCCACCTTCACCTCCGAAGAACCACCACGATGAGCCATCAGCCGTTTACCTCCCTCGACAGTCAGCACCCCCTCTCCTTCTCTTCTCCTCCATCTCCCCATCGAGACATCGCCGGAGCCCAGGCCTGACCCCGTCGACCTCCCTGGACCATCACCTCCTCCTCTTACCTGTCCTTCGCCGCCAACCGCCTGGAACCCCAGCCATCTCCTCCCTGCTCCCTGCCATCGTTCTCCCCATCGACTAAACCACCCCCGTTCCCTGCCACCACATCGACAACCACCACTCCACCATTCCCTGCTCTCTCCTCCTTCTTAGCAGGACCTCCCCCCTTGGCCGGAGCAGTACCATCTCACCATCACTATCCTCATCATCATCAGCATTAACCCAATCATTATCACCCTCGTCATCAGCGTCGTCATCATGTACTCATCACCCTCGCCGAAGATAACCTACAGCAGGCACCCCTGATCCTCATGCCCGTATGCGTACCCCGAGGTTTGAACCTGTCCTTCTCCTTTCATTTTATGTGTGCTTGTGTATATGCTATTAGGGCATGAGTATTGCTTTATGGAAGTAGTTGACTTCAGACCCTGAGTCGATAAACCCAACTCGTATACGTATATGTACGCGTATGCGTGTATTGTCCACTTTGGTATATATAAATATATATTTAGTATATGTATTCAAATGGGTATGTATATAAATTATTAGTTATATTTTTATATAAATATATGGATATATATATATATATATATATATATATATATATATATATATATATATAAGTAGGTAATTAGATGATAATAATAATTATGACTATATATGTGTACGACCCTAGGACCCCATGGATTTTGCCCGCATATTTTTATATGACTTGGTGACCTGAATATTAGGGAATTGATTGCCTTGTGTACACCGACGTACTGACAAGAGATATATTAGTTTGGTTGTCTGATTGTACACAGCAATTACAGACGCATTTCTCGCGTAATTAGACGCGCAGTTGACCCTGTTAGTTGACCAGTACCACCCCTAGCGTACCCTCTGAGTCTAGTGTATTTTTGGTTATGTGTGTGCTAATATAATGACTAATATTGTATTGTATTATATTATATGTATAGAGGACCTATTGGATTGATCTGTACGACTTCTGGAGCAGGTTATTGGTACTATGCAGCTTTTCTTGCCAGGCAAGTATACCTTGCCATTGTACTGTTATTCATATTCCATATGTTGCATGCATCTCTATTTTCTATCATTAGTTTATATATTTTAACTGTTATATAAAATGTGCGTCCAAGAAAACTTGGGTGCAAACAATGGTGTCATCATGATTTATTTTATTATGTATATGTATTTACCTTGTTTATGAGACCGCCCCATTATCATGAAGCATCATTAGGTTTTATTGGCCATGACACAACGTTACACGAGTGTGAGTCTTACATAGATCACGGACTTGCGTACAGGGTTTGGCCTCCTGTACGTATGGGCCGTACGTTAGGGATAACTGTTATTAGAAACTTTGCATGCTAGTAGACTTGGTAGTTATTAGAGGTATTATTGTGTCATGGATGTGACATGCTTAGAGCATGGGGTAGAAAGAACAATAAGTACGACATTTGGGCTCCTTTGCACATTTCTTTTATGTAACCCGTACGCTCCGCCGGAGATACGCGGTCGTGATGACCCATATATTACCTGGCGGCCTCTGCCGTTCAAAAGATGACATGCTTTGTAGACCCCTAATTCTCTGAGAGAATCATTCCAAATCCTATTTTATGGCTAGATAGCCCACTTGTAAGAAAGTTGTTCTCAAACTGCATTCACATAGACGGTTAGGAGACCCATTGGATATTTATTTTAGTACTTTATTGGCATGTTTCTATGTATCTTGTTACGTCCCTCTGAAGACCTGGTCCCTTTCCTGGTGTAGATGTTCATGAGTATTCGCAAGTGCGCAGATCCGAACTGGTTACTTATGTTTCAAGGAGGTCTTCTCTTCGAGCCTCGTGATTATTAGTTGTTGTACTTATATTGTGTTTGCTTTTATATTCTAGTTCGACAGTAGATTTATTTCCATCCGACTGTCATCCTTAGATACTTCATATTGAGATATAGTTATATAGATATTGGTTATTTATTTATTTACTTTTGTTGTGGATGAGATTTAGATAATGCCGGTGACTTGAGATAGTTTATACCACTTGTGAATTGTTATTCATATTATAGCGTACGCATAGGTTTTGGTTTCCATATATTGGAGTTGCCATATCCATGCGGCTGTCATGCTTATGTGTCCTAGTCCTACGTATTTTGGGACTGGGGCATGACAGTCGAGGAGGTCGAGCCTACCGGAGATGTCATCGCAGGTTCTATTCTTCTTGATTCTATTCTAGCTTTAGCTTTGTTTGATAGTAGTGCTTCCCATAGTTTTGTATCTATTTTTTTTCTCTGAAGCATTATTTGGTAGCTGAGTGTTTGCTTAGGACTTTGCATGATCATGACCGGGGAAGGCATTATCCTGGTTAGTGATATTTGTAAGGATCAGAGAGTTACTCTGGGAGGCTAGGAGCTGAGAGCGTGTCTACTTGTAATGCCACTTCTGAGCTTGTACTAGGATAGATTGGTTGAGTAGGCACCATGTTAGTATAGATTATAGAGGAGGTAGAGTTTTGTTTAGCCTGTCAGGAGAGCCAGAGTTTGAGTTTGCTAGAGAAGCTACAGAGCAGAGAGAAGGCATTATCTGTAGAGCTATGGTGGAAGACAAGGAGTTGCCACATCCTTTGATAGCAGAGTTCTTGCATGTGTTTCCTGAGGAATTGTAAGGATTGTTGCCAGATCGAGATGTTGAATTCTCTATAGACTTGGTGCCAAATATAGAACCAATTTCACAGCATGTCTATAGAGTGAACAATAGCGAACTAGTCGAGCTGTAGAAGCAAGTGGATGAGTTGCAGGATAAGGGGTTTATTAGATCTAGTTCTTCACCGAGGGGAGCTTCGGTATTGTTTGCACCGAAGAATGAAAGATTGGTGTGTATGTGCGTCGATTATAAGGCTTTGAATAATCTCACTATCAAGAATAAATATTCGTTGCCACGGATTGATGACATGTTCGATCAGTTGAGTGGTACCAAGGTGTTTTCCAAGATAGATTTGAGATTAAGCTACTACCAAGTGAAAGTAAAGCCGGAGGACATTCTGAAGACTGCTTTTAGGACTCGGTATGGCTAGTATGAGTTCACGGTGATACCATTTGGGTTGACTAATACCCCGTTGGTATTTATGAATTTGATGAACAAGGTATTCCACCAGTACCTTGACAAGTTCGTGGTGGTGTTCATCGATGACATACTCATGTACTCGAAGACGCTGGAGGAGCACGAGGAGCATTTGCGGATTGTGTGAGCATTTACGGATTGTGTTGGATATGTTGTGAAAGGAGAAGCAGTATGGAAAACTGTCCAAGTGTGAGTTCTTCCTGGACAAGGTAGAGTTCTTAGGACATGTTGTGACTGGTGATGGAATTTCTGTAGGTCCAAAGAAGATGGCAGTAGTAGAGTTTTAGAAGATCATAAGTTCAATGGCAGAGACCAGAAGTTTCTTGGGTTTAGCAGGCTACTACAGGAAGTTTGTACAAGATTTTTAAGGATTCCCGAGCCGATGACTAGACTCACCAGGAAGGATGCAAAGTTTATTTGGACAGAGGAGTGTCAGGTTGCTTTTGAGGAATTGAAGAAGAGGTTGACGTTTGCTCCTATCTTGATGTTGCCATCAGGGTCTGAAGGTTTCACTATTTATAGTAATGCATCGGGGAAAGGTCTGGGTTATGTCCTTCAGCAGAATAGAAAAGTGATTGCCTATGCATCCAGGCAATTGCGTCCTCATGAGAAAAACTATCCTGTCCATGATTTGAAGTTGGCAGCAGTCATCTTTACCCTGAAATTATAGAAATACTATTTATACGGAGAGCGTGTGAAGATCTTCACAGACCATAAGAGCTTGAAGTACATTTTCACTCAGAAGGAGTTGAACATGAGGCAGCGTCAGTGGTTGGAACTGATAAAAAATTTTGATATATCTTTGCAGTATCATCCTGGGAAAGCCAATATAGTTGTCGATGCCTTGAGCAGGTATCCGGTAGCTATGTTGTTGATGCATGATCGGTATTTGTTGGAGGACTTTGAGAGCTTAGACATTGAGGTGATAATTCTTGGTTTTTTTTATGCAGATATGGGGGTTACAGATACACTCAGATATGATGGACAGGATAAGACAGCCAAGTATAAGGATGTATCTTTGAGGAGAATCAGAGCTCAGGTGAGATCATGATTGGAGGATGATTTCACCATTGCTGAGGATGGTTCTTTGCGGCATGGTGTTAGATTGTGTGTGCCTAGTGGGGAGATGCGTGGGAAGGTATTGCAGGAAGCGCATCGCTCTCAGTATTTCATGCATCAATGTGCCAACAAAATATATCGGGATATGCGAGAGAGGGTGTGGTGGTATGGCATGAAGAGAAAAGTGGCACAGTTTGTATCCAGATGCATAATGTGTCATGACCCACACCCAGAATTTGGGCATGAGTCGTGGGTACGTCCAGCCTATACCGCAACATAGGTGGTAGAATTCTGTCTAGGTCTCAGGACTACCAAAAATAACTCATAACCTGTCGATGATCACAACTCCATAAGAAGGATAATGATAATACATTGATCAACAATTCAATATATATACTCAATCACAATAATTATAGGAAATAAATGGCAGGATGAGATATAAAGATAAGGAAGTACTGACATAAGTCAAGCACAACTAAACAAAATACAACACAAGTCTAGAGTCTAGTTGTCCACATAAAGTCTCAACAATAAATACAACCCAAGTCTCAGTTTTTAGATCAAATGATACATAAATAGGACGGTCTAAATGCCTGCAGGTGGTATCTCCTTTAAGGAAAGGGACTCCTCTAGGATCTCTAGTACATAGTCCCCCTCTACGCCCAGGCCATAGTGGGTAGGACAAAAGTCCTCCAAGTCCTCTGAAAAATATTATCCAGTCAGGATTGGAGCAAAGTACAAACACTAAACAGCAGTTTTATTTATATTAACAAAACTATAAAAACAGTATAAGGAAATACAAGATGAAAGTAAATACTGGAAGTATGAAATACTGGAGAATATGTAATTAGCAACAGTACAAACTAGCAATGAACAGATATAAGTGAATGCTAGAACAAGTGAACTGGACATAAAGAAACAAAATATCTGGCTAAGTGTTTGAAATATCAGTTTATTATGTGATCGGCTTGGGACGAGATCAGGCTTGCTATATATGATTAGCTATGATACATGTGAGGTCAGGCTAACCATATGGTTAGCTATGATGTGAGTAATAGTCAGGCTAATCATATATAACAGGCTATGAGATATGTAATTGGTCAGGCTACACCCGACGTGGTATGTGAGGTAAGCTATGATGCATGTAAAGTGGGGTATGATCACATAATCTGCTAATATTTCCCCGTCCCCAGCTAGCATGATGGATTCCAATCACGACTCCTCATGACAGGTATCTATGATGCTAACCCGTGTATCCGCAGTGTCAGAATCAAGTATACTATACAACTAGAATTATAGAATTAATCAACATAATAAAACTGTCAGAGAATGTACTCGCCTGTGGTCTTGAGGAAGGTGCGAGGATCGATGTCCAAGATGGAATCGCAATCACCTAAATATCGAATATCCATATTAAAAAGTGTTTTGAAGAGATAAACATCCGTACCTACTTCTATATTAGGTATTGGGTTATTTCTAGGTCTTTGGTAAGCTGACTATGCCACACCTAACTATACTAGCCAATATCAACTATATTAAGTACTGTTAATATATATATAATTACTTATATATAAATCTCTATGCTAACATATTTATATATACATGTATATGATACTAACATCTATACCTATACCTTAACACCAATACATGATAACTCATTACACTTACATACTTAACACTAACCAATCTAAATCAAGTATACCTACACAAACAGTCCACTTCACAGTTACCCTCACTCACTTGGCACTTTCTATACATACACTATCTAGGTGTTAACTGATACTTACTCCTCTCACTCACTACACTCTACTGATGCATAGCACTATCACACACACCCACACTGATATATCCACACAAGCACTCAAATACACTGGGACTGACACTACTGACACATAAATACTACAAGACTGGAACTTACAACTAACCAAACTACTCTCAGGATATGAACTGATACTCCTAACTCTATCATAATACTCTAAGATCCCCCCTTTGCTGTGCTGCTCACTGTACAACAGTGACTGATACCTCACTCGAATACCACTATGATGACTCAGTGTGCTGATGCTGCACTCCCAGTTGTTGTGCCTTGACTGAAATCACTCTACTCAAACTGCAGGTTGCTCCCATTTGCTGTATCTCCAAGTACTGACACTCACTCACAAGACTCAAACTATGCACTTGCACCCTGTATAGTAGTGTAGTGCCTTAAAGTTGTTGCTATTAAAACCCATGGTACTCCCTATGATAGCTGCTATTACATCAGAGGGTGATCTCCCTCGAATGGACTCAGGATCTCATATTCACGCATACTCTCCCAAAATACCAACTGAAATTGACTGCACATAAACACTGATACATGATACACTGGGTCACACACAACACTCACTGACCTAAGATACACACAAAACTCACTGAGATACTCTGACCTACTGATACATTGCTCGATCCAACTACATCCTAATAAACTCAACTGCTCAAAGGTGATACACAACACAGCACTTAACATACACACTGTGATACCAACTGCTCACTCAAGGAAACTAAACTCACAGTCACCTTACTGGCATCAATGAGACACTACACTGATACTTAACATTGAAACTCAACAATCTCTCTGGTAACTGTGAGGAACTCGACTTCTCATATCCTCCGATTGTTGATATACTGAACACACAGTAAACTGATTCTCACTGCACTGTCACCCACATAGCACTACACTGGTGCACAGATACACTCACAGATACAATCACATCTCTCACACATATATACAGTTCACACGTACACTAAGCAGTCCACTGTGTCATCCATCCATTGCCACACACACTGGATACTGACACAGCATACACAAATACTACTCACTCACTGAAACTAAACTCATATAGACACTGGTACACACCTCTATATCTCACAGTGAACCCGATACTCTCTCAATGCAGATACCATTGCACAGCAGTGGATACCCGATACTCAAACCCCCTCCTTTTCTGTGTTGATACACAACACTCGCAGGAAAACTTGACACACACAATTCACAGTAACTGAACTGATGCACAGGATACCCAGAACCTGAAAAACCCGACTGATACCAACACCTATGCCAACTCCTTTATACTTAATACACCAAAACTCACTAAACTCAACCCAAGGATCACAGGTATCTAAACTCATAGTGTCAAAACTATGCACCATAGTCTACTGATGCACAAACCTATCTGCTTCACACCACAGCACTGTGAAGAATCCCGACTGCACAGTAACGACCTCCCCATGGTGTATCCCCCTCTCCAAAATGACAAAAATAGAATAATACATATACGTGCACACACACACACACACACACACACACACACACATACATATATATATATATATATATATATATATATATATATATATATATATATATATATATATATATGTATTATACATCAAAATGCATAAGATTAGATTAGATTAAATAGGTATTCACCCTACTAAACATATCAACAAACACTTAGTATGCTGTAAATGGAATTCACATGATTACTCATGAATACCCATGCTTAAAACCCAAAATCAAAATCAAACCTCTTCGTATATGATGCAACATCTATAAATACATATCTCTATAATTAGGGCTACAAAAAATTTGGGGAAAGATGCATCATTGGATCACAAAACCCAAATACACCTATGACTCCATGGGAAATCATCATGCAACCAAAAGAGTCATTCTTAAATCAAAGGGTGGGCTCCTAATGGCCAAACAAACAATTTAAATAGAATTTAAATAAGATTTTTCTGGATTTTTACCTATTGGAAGATGGATTCCCAATGTAGTTTCTTCTTCTCCAAGCCTCCTTGGTCCAAGCTCCTAGGTCTCTCTTGATGGAGAAGAAATGAGGGTTTCTAGGTCTAAAAATCCTGAAATTTGAGGAAGGAAAGATGATTTCTAAGTGGAGGTTATTCTTAGGGTTTTCTTCATGAATGAAGAGAGGCTTGAGGGAGGCTCCCTCTAATTATATAGGGCTAGGGTTAGGGTTAGGGCTTCTAATACAAAGAGTCTATTTTGCCCTTCATGACTTGTCATGAAGAACTAAATAATTAAAGGGGTTTAGTCATATATTGAGGGTTTAAACTAAATGCTAATTTAAAAATGGGCATGGGTTTATCTAGTGGATTTTTTTTAGGTTTAGTCCATTAACCCATGCATTAAAGAACACAAAATAATATATATAATAAATATATCATGCAATATATTAACACAATGAAATAAATATGATAATTGATAATAAGCCCTATTCTAGAAATATTATAGTGACATAGTGTGCCAGCAGGTGAAAGCCGAGACGTAGAGGCTAGGTGGTTTTCTTCAGCCATTATCCATTCTAGAGTGGAAGTAAGAGTACATTACTATGAATTTTGTCTCCCAATTTCCACGATCTCTAGGAGGGAAAGACGCGATTTGGGTCATCGTTGACAGGTTGACCAAGTCAGTCCTGTCACGACCCGCACCCGGTTTAGGGGCACGAGTGCGTGGGTACGTCCAGCCTACGCCGCAGCATCGGCGGTAGAACGCTGTCTAGGTCATGTAACTATCTAATCAAACTCACGTGAATACCCAACTCCATAAGGAGACGTGGATATCATAAAATAATGCTAGAAATACTCAATCACATAACAAAAGCACGATGAGATATCAAGGCAAGCAAGAAATACAAGACAAGTCTAACGACAAAATAATCATACCTGCAATCATTAACTTCCAATCCTCAAGTGTGTCAGAAACCAGTCTACTAAGGTCACAGTCTGGAAAAAATATTTTTCCAGTCAGGAAGGAGCAAAGTACATCTCTAAATAGCAGTTCTATATAAATGACATAAACTATGTAGCAGTTCTAGATGGAAATATACCAGATGCATGTATAGGTACGAGAAATGTACAATGAAAGAAATACTGGAAATACTGTAAGTAAATGCAGGAAAAAAAACAATATGTCAATGAGCAAGAAACCTATGACTAAGTTTGTGAGTACTAGCTTTAACATGTGATCGGCTTGGGAACTTGATCAGGCTGGTTACATGTGATTAGCTATGATTCATGGAAGGTCAGGCTAACTGTTGGTTAGCTATGATGCATGTAGAGGTCAGGCTAATCACATGTAACAGCTATGAAGCATGGAGATGGTCAGGCCGCACACGACGTGAGATGTGGGGTGAGCTATGATGCATGAAAAGTTGGGTATGATCACATATCTACACTAAAATACTCCCCAAACCTCCGACTGGTATAGTAGATCAAATCATGGTACGCTATGGCACGGGATTCCCTAGGGAGGTAGCAAATCTCTCCGGAAATCAGTGTCTGTACATGCACAAGATATCAATGAAACAAGACTTGTACAAGCTACACCATGAATAAGGAATAACATCTCATGACGAGATCCGTCTACACCAATCCGTGTAACCAGTGTGTCAAGAGCATGGATATCTACACTAGATACAGTAAACATAGAAGATATCATAAATTAGAAACTAATCAGAGAATGTACTCGCCTTGGGTCCTTAGTTGTCAATACCAATGTCCTGTCCCAGAGTATCGTCTGGAGAATCCGACAGTCCTATAAACATATAATAATATCACTTGTATCAGATGCTACACTAACACACAATAGAAATACCCTGGCCTCAGGGCTATGCCAGGCATGGCTCTAGTGGGGTCATCTAGCAGACAGACATCTAAAACACATTACACCTATCTAACTAACATATACATTAATGCTTACAATATATATATATACACCAAATTTAGTACATATACAATAATTTTATGTATCATTTAATTATATGTATAATATATATATACAGGTTGAACAATATATTTACTATATACATTAATTTTTTATATTAAAAATATACTAAGTATATATGTATAAAATACATTATATAAATTAATGTATACCATACATTACATTAATTTCATACTATACATTATGTTATATACTAATGAGGGAAGAAGGAGAGGGAGAGGAGAACATGATAGTAATAAAAAAAAAATAATAATAATAATAATAACAACTTTAGATCTATCCGAACAGTCTTTGCTGCAACTTTGAAAAAGTTAGCAGAAGCAAACCTAGATAGCTATCATGTTCTTAACTGAAGTTAATCAAATCATTCCCGAGTGCCCTCATTGTATGCACTAATGGTTGGATTTGCACTTGCAACTATACAGTCCCTATCGAAAACTGTACGATGTTGCAGCTGTATGCTATTTCTTAAAACTACAGCCAGGGGTGAGCAATGATACGGTTCTGTTCAGTTTTTTAGTTGCAAATTAGCCTACTGAAGACCCATAAGCCTAATTGATGGTGTGGTAGCAAGGTGCTGTAGCCACTCAATATGGTTAGGGTCACTGGGAAATATATCGGGTCATTGGACCATGGTCCGATGGCTGGAAAACCTTAAGCCTAAGGGTGTGTTTGGGAATGTAATTTAGAAAAGAAAACTGAGGTTTTGGTGGAGTTAGGCGGCCTAACCGGTGGCGTGGTAGCTGATTGCTGCAGCCACTCGTTGTGCTTCGGCTTGACTCCTTATTGCTGCTGTTTTTCCAGAAGAGAAAAGAGAAGGAGAAGGGAAGAAGCTACGGTTTGGTGTTGAGGGAGATGGGGGCTTGTGAGGAGGTGGGGAACCTAGGTTTTCTAGGGATTAGGGTTTGATGTTACTTTAAATAGGAAGAGGGTGTTGTGAAATCAAGGGTGGTGATTGACCCCCTTTTAAATGAGCGGTCCAGATTGGTCATGAATAAATTTTCATGTGGGAATGAGGGTGATGATTTAAATAAAAAATTAATAGGGCTCCCTCATTAGTTTAAACAAATGGGTGTTGACACCAAAAATGCAAATTTGTAAATTAGCCCCCTTAAATTTGGGTATTTGCACAGACGCATAAAATAACAAAAATTTGGCGGGCGATTCGGTGTCCGGTGTTTTGTAGGGTCAGGGGGCGCTGTATGATCGGTACGGGCTCAAATAGCAGGGCGCTGGAATTAAATTGGGATTTTTAGAATTGGTTAAAATAGTATCCTCAATTTAATTAGAAATAAATGCAAGTTGTGTTCTAAAATTAATTAGGAGTACATGGGGCCAGAATCAGGTCAGGTCATCTATACCAATAATGAAGAAGACTCAGAACAGAATATTACCCTAATTTGGGCTGTACGAAAAATAGGTCAAGATTGTCCCCAATTTTAAATTGGAGCGCACAACGATACAAAAATAGGGATTTTAAATAACGTCCGCGACGATTTTTTTGCGGCTAGAAATAATGCACAGAGAGCATAATTATGAGTTGCAAAAATAGCAGAATGGAAGACGGGCATGTCTAGGGCGAGATTGTGAAATTTGTTGGAAGACAAAAGTCAGGGTAGCGCTCCAAATATCGAAGCAAAGGCAGGGCGCAATAATTAATTAAAATACGGTAATTAATTAAAATCTCCAATAAATAAATTTTAGATAAAACAATTAAATACAGAATTCCATAATTCGGACAGGTGTTCGTCTAGTGGCCTCTAGGTCAAATCTACCAGCTCAGACACTAAGAAAATAGTATATAATATAATATATTTAAATACACACCTCATACAATTATTTAATTTAAAATACAATATTGAGAAATCATTTAATATAAATACCACAATACTAATAATTATAAAAAGTCAAAAATACCCCTGTTTTCAGAATGTGGTAGTGACAAGTCTACTCTCCTTAAAAAATTTCGTCCTCAAAATTTAAACTCCTCATAGTAGTGTTTATTCATTATTTTATTTCTCATCAATAGTTAAATTTGTCAATCACAAAATCAGGTTGTAATCCACCTTGCCATTTCACAATCTCAAAAAATTTGAAATTACTGTATTCCTGAAATATCCTCAAGAATAAAAATCAGTTTCCATTTCCTCACAATTCCCACGAATTTAAATTAAATACTCGGAATTTGATATTTGTTCCTCAAATTTAATTTCAATCAATGTATTGAATCTCGTCCCAAAAAGTCTGAATCCAAACAATAATCCATCAATGATCTTATTCTTCAGTTTCCTTTTTCCTCAAAATACTCAACAGTGCGACACTGCAACGTCTACAATATAAATTTTTAAAAATTCATAACTTGCGGTCAAATAATTATAATGACAATCTCCTAAATTTTCTCAATTTTTAATCACCAATTCTATCATTAATAATTCCTCAATTTTTGCCGTGTTAATTTCTTAACTCTCCCTTTTAAGTTAATGTTTATCCTCGAATTTCAATCATACCTCGATTTTCGCAAAATCAATGATCCATCAACTCTGTTATAACAACCCCTTAATTCTTTATTTAAAATTTATGCTCATCCATAATTTAATCATCTTGTCTATTTTTGTCAGTCATAACCTTGTCATATATCTTTGCTATGGTCAAAACCCTAATGATCATGGTTTAAGAAAATTCTACCTACAGCCATGCAATTTAAGAAAAATATATAGGTCATGTATCTTTTGTCATGGTATTTCAGTCTCTGTTAAGGTGTACTACTAGTTATATTTTAACAAGAAAATCATGAATACGAACTACAGTATTAGGAAATTCAATCAATCGAAAGATGGAAGAAGGAACATTAGGAGGGAAAGAAAGAACCTGCTAACATATTTCTTGCGGTATATTCTATCTCTAACAAACACTTAACTCTAGCACATTCACTAACTAATTTCCTATTCCTGTACACTGGTACCCATCTCAACTAATCATTAATCCACAAGATCCATGAATATATCTGTATTGCACACACCTGTCTATTAATGCCAAAATCTGATGCCAAGAATCTCTAATATAACCATGATTCAATAATGCATCTAAGTTGATACCTCTATCTCTTTAGTACCATACCCGCTGTCGGTTCTCGTTCCTACTATAATTGTCCATACTAGTCGTTCTTATCACTCAAATATACGTCAAGTGCAACACCATACTAAATACTGCTCTTTCCAATACAATTTTTAGATGGACACCCAAGTCAGTCTGCGGTGCCATCTCAATCATGCTCAAGTCACCAGATCCTTACACATGTATATCATCTACTCATATATTAATATTCATATCTCTCATCTACCATAAAATTAATCCTCAAAATAATCGTCAAGGTTTAACTTCTCGATCAACTTAAAATAAATTGTATATACTTCCTCAAAATCAGATACTCAACATCGAAATAAAATTTAATCACTCCAAAAATCTTTGTAGCCTTAACCATGTTTATTAAATTCATATTTGAAATCCTCAAAAATTTTAATGACACAATCTTATCTCCTCAATAATTCTCAAAATTAAAATTCATTTCCACTCTATAATTTATAAATCCACAAATATACATATAAGTGCGCACGGTCTCTAATACTCGAGGTGCACTCAATACCTCTATTGTCTACAACTGTGTACTAAATTGTACTGTCTGAATTATTTGCACTATTACTTCCAAATGATCATCATTACTGATACTCTTTCTCCTTTATCTATAGTGCCAATACTAATTATAACACACCTATCATAGAACTATTGCTACAAGGCACTACGCTATGGGTTAACTCTAGATTAATGCCTACTGCTCATATGTCCAACTAGGAAGTACTTACAACTCACAAGCAAAACTCAGTCAATACTAATACTCAAGACACAGACATAATTACAAGTCACTAATTATCATACTTAACAAGGAACCCTCAAAGAATAGAAGCTCAAAAGGAACTGGATCAAGGACGGAAGGTATCCTTACTGCTAGTAAAGAAGAGAAGCGATGGAACAAGGTCCTGGAATAACATAAATAGATAAATCTTGAGATGATACTTTAAGAACCAATTTAAGATACAACCTGATAATCATACACGTCTGTCAGAAGTTATGACACACAGAATCCTCGCCACGCCAGTAAGCATAGGTGCGATAAACGACAGGTTCCGTAACTAAGGTATGCAACTCTATAATCATGTCATCTAGAATCCTCGCCACGCCAACCGGTATGGCTGCGAGAGACTCTAAGTTTTATAACTACAGTATGTACATCCAAGTCTGGTTCCTACGTTCTCGTCACGACAGCTAGAATAGCTGCGATAAACTCTAGGTTCCATAACCAAAGTAGACGTTTTACCTTTATCACTGTCCTCATCAATATATGTCATCAGATGATACCATAAATTTTAGCCCGTAAAATTCATCTCGATATAAAATTAACTCAACAATGATACCAAGAATTTAAATTTAACAACTGGCCGACAAGAATCAAGCTCAATATCAACAAGCGAGAACGGACGAAAACAAGGGGAAAGGAATTAAAATTAGAAATTGTAATAAGATTCTCAAGGGGTCGTCCCAGGAACCTCTCAAAGAATTTGTGATTGAGTATTCGCTCTCGTCCTAGTATCCTATGTCCTAGATCCTATCGCAGGCATGTAGTAGTATAACAAGGATGCCACACTACTACGACATCGCACAACTCGCGAAGTCTGACCTGCATGGGCCACCAATAAAAACGTGTCACGACCCGCACCCGGTTTAGGGGCACGAGTGCGTGGGTACGTCCAGCCTACGCCGCAGCATCGGCGGTAGAACGCTGTCTAGGTCATGTAACTATCTAATCAAACTCACGTGAATACCCAACTCCATAAGGAGACGTGGATATCATAAAATAATGCTAGAAATACTCAATCACATAACAAAAGCACGATGAGATATCAAGGCAAGCAAGAAATACAAGACAAGTCTAACGACAAAATAATCATACCTGCAATCATTAACTTCCAATCCTCAAGTGTGTCAGAAACCAGTCTACTAAGGTCACAGTCTGGAAAAAATATTTTTCCAGTCAGGAAGGAGCAAAGTATATCTCTAAATAGCAGTTCTATATAAATGACATAAACTATGTAGCAGTTCTAGATGGAAATATACCAGATGCATGTATAGGTACGAAAAATGTACAATGAAAGAAATACTGGAAATACTGTAAGTAAATGCAGGAAAAGAAACAATATGTCAATGAGCAAGAAACCTATGACTAAGTGTGTGAGTACTAGCTTTAACATGTGATCGGCTTGGGAACTTGATCAGGCTGGTTACATATAATTAGCTATGATTCATGGAAGGTCAGGCTAACCGTTGGTAAGCTATGATGCATGTAGAGGTCAGGCTAATCACACGTAACAGCTATGAAGCATGAAGATGGTCAGGCCGCACCCGACGTGAGATGTGGGATGAGCTATGATGCATGAAAAGTTGGGTATGATCACATATCTACACTAAAATACTCCCCAAACCCCCGACTGGTATAGTAGATCAAATCATGGTACGCTATGGCACGGGATTCCCTAGGGAGGTAGCAAATCTCCCCGGAAATCAGTGTCTGTACATGCACAAGATATCAATGAAACAAGACTTGTACAAGCTACACTATGAATAAGGAATAACATCTCATGACGAGATTCGTCTACACCAATCCGTGTAACCAGCTTGTCAAGAGCATGGATATCTACACTAGATACAGTGAACATAGAAGATATCATAAATTAGAAACTAATCAGAGAATGTACTCGCCTTGGGTCCTTAGCTGTCAATACCAATGTCCTGTCCCAGAGTATCGTCTGGAGAATCCGACAGTCCTATAAACATATAATAATATCACTTGTATCAGATGCTACACTAACACACAATAGAAATACCCTGGCCTCAGGGCTATGCCAGGCATGGCTCTAGTCAACTAGGGTCATCTAGCAGACAGACATCTAAAACACATTACACCTATCTAACTAACATATACATTAATGCTTACAATATATATATATATATATATATATATACACACCAAATTTAGTACATATACAATAATTTTATGTATCATTTAATTATATGTATAATATATATATACAGGTTGAACAATATATTTACTATATACATTAATTTTTTTATATTAAAAATATACTAAGTATATATGTATAAAATACATTATATAAATTAATGTACACCATACATTACATTAATTTCATACTATACATTATGTTATATACTAATGAGGGAAGAAGGAGAGGGAGAGGAGAACATGATAGTAATAAAAAAAAAAATAATAATAATAATAACTTTGGATCTATCCGAACAGTCTTTGCTGCAACTTTGAAAAAGTTAGCAGAAGCAAACCTAGATAGCTATCCCAGACCAGTCCTTAACTGAAGTTAATCAAATCATTCTCGAGTGCCCTCATTGTATGCACTAATGGTTGGATTTGCACTTGCGACTATACAGTCCCTATCGGAAACTGTACGATGTTGCAGCTGTATGCTATTTCTTAAAACTACAGCCAGGGGTGAGCAATGATACGGTTCTGTTCGGTTTTTTAGTTGCAAATTAGCCTACTGAAGACCCATAAGCCTAATTGATGGTGTGGTAGCAAGGTGCTGTAGCCACTCAATATGGTTAGGGTCACTGGGAAATATATCGGATCATTGGACCATGGTCCGATGGCTGGAAAACCTTAAGCCTAAGGGTGTATTTGAGAATGTAATTTAGAAAAGAAAACTGAGGTTTTGGTGGAGTTAGGCGGCCTAACCGGTGGCGTGGTAGCTGATTGCTGCAGCCACTCGTTGTGCTTCGGCTTGACTTCTTATTGCTGCTGTTTTTCCAGAAGAGAAAAGAGAAGGAGAAGGAAAGAAGCTACGGTTTGGTGTTGAGGGAGATGGGGGCTTGTGAGGAGGTGGGGAACCTAGGTTTTCTAGGGATTAGGGTTTGATGTTACTTTAAATAGGAAGAGGGTGTTGTGAAATCAAGGGTGGTGATTGACCCCCTTTTAAATGAGCGGTCCAGATTGGTCATGAATAAATTTTCATGTGGGAATGAGGGTGATGATTTAAATAAAAAATTAATAGGGCTTCCTCATTGGTTTAAACAAATAGGTGTTGACACCAAAAATGTAAATTTGCAAATTAGCCCCCTTAAATTTGGGTATTTGCACAGACGCATAAAATGACGAAAATTTAGCGGGCGATTCGGTGTCCGATGTTTTGTAGGGTCAGGGGGCGCTGTATGATCGGTACGGGCTCAAATAGCAGGGCGCTGGAATTAAATTGGGATTTTTAGAATTGGTTAAAATAGTATCCTCAATTTAATTAGAAATAAATGCAAGTTGTGTTCTAAAATTAATTAGGAGTACATGGGGCCAGAATCAGGTCAGGTCATCTATACCAATAATGAAGAAGACTCAGAACAGAATATTACCCTAATTTGGGCCGTACGAAAAATAGGTCAAGATTGTCCCCAATTTTAAATTGGAACGCACAACGATACAAAAATAGGAATTTTAAATAACGTCCGTGATGATTTTTGTGCGGCTAGAAATAATGCACAGAGAGCATAATTATGAGTTGCAAAAATAGCAGAATGGAAGACGGGCATGTCTAGGGCGAGATTGTGAAATTTGTTGGAAGATAAAAGTCAGGGTAGCGCTCCAAATATCGAAGCAAAGGCAGGGCGCAATAATTAATTAAAATACGGTAATTAATTAAAATCTCCAATAAATAAATTCTAGATAAAACAATTAAATACAGAATTCCATAATTCGGACAGGTGTTCGTCTAGTGGCCTCTAGGTCAAATCTACCAGCTCAGACACTAAGAAAACAGTATATAATATAATATATTTAAATACACACCTCATGCAATTATTTAATTTAAAATACAATATTGAGAAATTATTTAATATAAATACCACAATACTAATAATTATAAAAAGTCAAAAATACCCCTGTTTTCAGAATGTGGTAGTGACAAGCCCACTTTTGCCTTTCAAGGTGGATTTATTTACGGAGAAGATGGAAGAGATATATGTGAGGCAGATCGTCAGGATACATGCGGTTCCCATCAACATAATCTCGGATCGGGATAGTCATTTTACTTCTCATTTCTGGAGGTATTTATAGGCGAGTTTGGGCACCCAGCTTAAGTTCAGTACTGTATATCACCTCCAGACGGATAGGAAGTCTGAGAGGGCTATTCAGACTCTCAAGGATATGCTGCACACTTGTGTACTAGATTTTGGGGGATCTTGGAAAGACCATCTCTATTTGATAGAGTTTGCTTACAACAACAGCTACCAGGCTAGTTTAGAGATGTCACCATTTAAGGCTCTGTATGGTCGGAGATGTCGTACTCCCTTGTCATAGGACGATATTGGAGAGAGAGTTTTGTTACGGGTAGAGATGGTTATGGATGCAGCAGAGAAGGTTAAGCTGATTAGAGACAGACTTCGAGTGGCACAGAATAGACAACGACATTGGACCAATAGCCACAGGAGACCTTTGGAGTTTCAGTTATAGTTTAGATTTTGTGTGTGCTTAATATTGGTTATTTGTTATATATTAAGTTCTTAAGCTTGTGTTTTGTTCTAGGTTGGTGGTTTGATATTTTTGAGGATTTCTCCGACACGAGACACGATTCATTTCTGTAGAGGCAGAAAGCTTAGTCCGTAATTCATCGGACCTTTCAGTATTCTTGAGAGGGTCAGTGCAGTTGCTTACAGATTAGACTTGTCACCTACATTAGAGGGAGTGTATAACGTATTTCATGTGTCACAGTTGAGATGGTACATGGCGGATCCTAGTCACGTATTGGATCACTCGGAGATAGAGGTAGGCCTTACTCTTAGCTATCCAGAGCAGCCAGTTAAGATTTTAGATCGGAGAGAGAAGGTGCTGAGGAACCAAACTATTCCTTTGGTATGCGTCGCATGGAGGCATCACTCTTCAGGTGAGTCTACCTGGGAGAGAGAGGATAAAATGCGAGAGCATTACCCATATTTGTTTGTGCCTTGAGGTATGTTCTTTACTGATTTTGTTCTATTTTTATTTTTTGGGGGTAGTTTCATCTTTGAAATTTGAGGACGAAACTGTTTTAAGGGGGTAGACTTATCACTACCATATTTTCTAGGAAATGGTATTTTAGTCATTTTATAATTAATTAAATATTGTGCAAGTTGAATATTTAATTATTGTATCATTTATTTATTGTTAGTTGTTAGTATATTATTTTAGACTTGTGTTAATGGACCTAAGTAGTTTAGATTAGATCCATGGACCAATATTTAATTCTAGTTAGAATTAAGCCCAATAAGAAGCCCAATCATTAGGAGGATGACTAATTAAGTTAAACCAATTAGACTAGAACCTTCCCTCCTTAATTATTTCTTCATGAGAAGCCCTAAGTGGTACTTTAGACTTTACATAGTAGCTTAGGGAGGGGGAAATATGGCCGGCCTATACTCAAATGGAGGGAAATTTTTCTCTCTTTATTTACGTTACAAATCAAGATCTAGAATTTTATCTTCCAATTTTTTTTATTTTTACATCAAATTCTACTCGAATTTTTTTCCAATTTCTTCCCAAATCATCATTAGAGGTCATTAGAACAAGAAGAAAGTAAGGATCTACAAGAAAGAAGCAAGGATCTATAAGGAGGAGTAAGTATTTACAAGTTGGAAGCTATTTTTATTTAATTTAGAGGTTTCATTAGAAATCCATCTCCCAATAGGTTACAATTTAGTTTTCCCTCTCTAATTAGACTCTAAATCTGTATTTTAATCAATAGAAACTACCCCATATGCTAAGGTTACCTATAGGAATTGGAATTAGGTTGATAGGAGGCCTATGGAGAAAGTTATGTGATATTTTATATAAATTTTGGAAGAATTTCGAGATTGACATAACTTGTATTTATCAATAGTTTAATTAGACCAAATTGACATGTGTTTGATTGTGTGTGGCTAGTATTGTATACACAATTGGATACGTGTAGGCCGTATCCCGATAATTTGGAGATACGGGTTAATTTGGAGGATTTTTTTCCGACACGGAGGTTTGAGCATGTCATATTTTGACATGGTCACGTAGATGAGTAGTTAGCTCTTCGTATCATAATTATAATTTTAGACTTGCTCGTATCTGTTGGAATACAATTGGTTGTATAGTGGAGCCGTATCACAAGCGTATCATAGATCTAGTGTGATACGAGTACGATCCACTTCACGTATTTGTTCTTTACAATTTAATTCAATTATAGATGTTATAAATATTGTAATTATAATTACTATGTGAGATATATATATATATATATATATATATATATATATATATATATATATATATATATATATATATATATATATATATATATATATATATATATATATGTATATTTATATGTTTCATCTAAAATTCCTGTTGATGTGTTGGTGATCATTGGGGAGTAGAAGTTCATGTGCTTCTCTAATATATATATATGTGTGTGTGTGTGTGTGTGTGTGTGTGTGTGTGTGTGGTATATATATATATATATATGTGTGTATGTGTGTATATATGTGTGTGAAGTTGAGGGAAGAAGAAACAATAGAAAAACAGTAAGAAAATAATAAAAATAGTGAAGAAAAGTAATGATAAGCAATGAAAGAAAAGCTGATAGAAGCAGCTAAAAAGTAGCAAAAATCAGCAGAAGAAGCAGCAGTAGAAACTGCAACAGAAGCAGAAGCAACAGCAGTAAGCAACAGCAAAGCAGAAGCAGGAAGCAACAGAAGAAGTAAGCAACAGCGGTAATAAGCAGCGACAACAGTTTTTCAATTAGTCGTAGCTTATTGATAAGTTATTAAGTTAGTTTTTATATATATATAGAGAGAGAGAGAGATTAATTAGTTTATATTAATAAGCTAGTAGTTATGTATATATTGTAAATAAGTTGGTATATAATCTATATAAGATTTATCTATACATAAGTACTAGTTAATATTAGTTAGCATTATTTCTAGATTACCTTGGGGTGCACAAAGGTAATAAAAGTGAGATATCTCGGGTATGGGTATTAAATATCAAGGAGATATTAGTATATAGTTTAGAATATTATTGTTATAAGTTTTAAATATATATTATTGTATAGTGAGGTGTATGGGTAGTAATTATAAATTAGATATTGAATTACCTTGTGATACCAAGGTAATGTTAAGGTATTGGATTTTACTCAAGGTATTGAATGTGCACATCAAGATGGAGTGTAGGTGGTATGATACCACTTTTGGTTCAAAGCCAAGGTATCCACTTAGCATTAGTTTAGCTAGGAGTATTATATATTATTGTCTTGTATATGTATTATAATATTTTTATATCTAATAAATTGCATATCTTATGATACGGTATCTTGTTGGTTTTTCAGTATCCTAGTATAGCTAGTATAGCCTAGTTACATAGTGTATGGACCCAATATCCTAGAGATGGACTCATACAACCTAGAAATAGCTAGTTTAACCAAGTTTGACCTAGAGTTGAGCTAGTTTGACTATTTTGGCTTAGAAATGGCTTTATGACCTAGAAGTTGACTAGTTTAACTTATTTTTATTCCAAAATCTTGTATTCATGTAATATTCCATATTTAGGTCATCGAGGCACCGTATAAGACATCCTTGATACTGTTCACCAGATTTTAGGTGAGTATATTCTCTGATAGTTTCTTATTATGATATCCTCTATGCCTCTTGTATCTAGTATAGATATTCTTGATTTCTTGACACGATGGTTACACGGATTGGTATATCCAGATCTCGTCATGAGATGCTATTCCTTGGTATTTATGGTGTATCTTGTACAAGCCTTGTTTCCTTGATCTTCTTGTACAAATACTGATATTGGTTCATGAGAAGAGTAACGCCCTTCTTGTAAAATCTTGTGTCATAACGTACCATGGTTGGATCTACTATACTAGTCGGGGCAGAGAGTATTTAGTGTAGATATGTGATCATATCCTCATTGAGCATGTCTTGTTCCTTGTGAGTGTTGATCATACACCGCACGTATGATTAACCAGGCCATTATCCTTGTGCAAGTTTCTAAGCCGATCACATATTAAAGCTGGTACTCACTCACTTAGTAGTAGTATTTCTTGTTCATTCCTATTATGCTCATTCTTGTATTTATTTCTACTATTCCTTTATTGCATATCACTTGTACCTGTATATTGTATCTTGTATATTTGCTCTATTTACTGTTATATAGTTTATATCATTTATTAGAACTGCTATTAGAGATGTACTTTGCTCCTTTTCTGACTGGATACATTTTTTCTAGATGACACTGAGGAGTGGTACCCCACTCACTATGGGCCTCAGAATATTGTTGGCTTAGTGTAAACCCCCTAACCCAAAATAGGTATTTTGTGTGTATTTTATATTATTATATTTATTATAGATGTTGAATTTTGTAGAGTATTCTCTTAGTTAATTAGAAAATAATTTTTTAGTATATTTACTTATATAAATATTTATTTAGAATTATTTTTAGGCTATTTTAGATTATTGGGATTTTTTCATAATTTTTAGTTAATTAAAAACTAGTAACACTAATTTTTTAGGACTTTGAAGAATTTATTTTATGTTCAAACTTAATTAAAAATATCCCAAAATTTTATTTTAGGTTCTAAATAGTCAAATATATTTTCTAGAATTTTCTGGGAATTTTCTGAATATTTTAGTATTTATTGGGAGTTATTTAGGCTAATAACTAATTTTTAGGACTTGTAGAATTTATTGTGCAATCCCAGGAATATAGAATGGACCCACGTTATTTTTAGGGTTTATAATATTATTATATATTTTCTGAAATTATTTCAGAATTTTTGGAATAATTTTAGTATTTATTTTTAGTTATATGGGTAAAACTAATGTTTAGAGCTTCTCCTAATTATAGTAAGAAATCTATGAGTATAAAATTATCTCAAATATTTTTCTAGATTTTTATGGTCATTTTTAATATTTATTTTGAGTTATTTAGATTTAAAATGACTTAAATAATGTTTTGATAAAGGCAAATCAAAAACAAATAATATAACAAAAACCATCCAATCAGATTTTGACATGTGTCAGCCTATAAATATCCTTTCAGCCACAAGTACATCCCTATATATATATATTATTATTATAACCCTAATTATCCCATTATTTTAGAGAGAGAGATTTTGGAGAATTGCCATCTAGGGTTCCTTCATCTTCCACAAGCCATTGCGCATAGCTCCGGACTCCAAACGAGGCCTAGTTTCTTCCGTTAGAAAGATATTGAGTTTAGATTTCTGATTATATAAATTGTTTTACGAAATTATGAGTATTAAATTCTAAAAAATTCGTAGAGCACAGCATGTCCGAAAATAGACGTGTTTTAATGTTTTTGCCATTCCGGGAGAACCAGGAATCAAAATCATGAACCGTTTAAAGTTTCGGAAAGCTAATGTCTAGATAATTGACATATGTTTTTCCCAGAATTTAATTCGAAGTATTTATATACTGTTAATTCTGTAGAACTTCTAGGTTAGAATTTAACCATCGGTGCACAATACAAAATTTGTATGTGCCATAATTCCCAAACGAATTTGAATTCGGACGAGCTATAAATTCTAACATGTTTTTGACACTGAAATCTACAGGAAATCATGCATGAAAGTTCAGTTTGTGTCGGTTGACTTTTTGGTCAACAGATTGCCTCGATTTGCGTGCCATGAGTCTCGAGTTGATAAAATTTAGTTCTTTGGACAAAATTTAGGAATTAACATAAAAATCAGAATAATAAGATTAAAATAGGATTTTAGAGTAATTATTCCAGAATTAAATAAATTAAAATAAATAATCTTTTGACGTGATAAATTTGTAATACATAGGCTATTTGGACTGTAACTTGGACTCTGATTCATACCAGCAGCAGGACCCCAGGCGAGTATATTCTCTGACAGTGTTCTAGTAGGACGTAGTATTTAGCCACCACGATTAGTTTACATCAGACCCTGAGTCGGAGAACCCAATGCGCGTTCGTACATTTACATGTACGCAAATATTATTCAGTTTGATATATATATTTATGTACGTAATTACTATATGTATTCTAATAATTATGTAAATAAATTGATGGTTATATTATTATATAGTTATATGAATATATATGTATGTAAATGCTAATTGATAATTATGACTAAATATTCAGACTGTACGACCCTAGGACACCGTGGACTATCCCATACTTACCTTAACCATGTTGACCCTAAGAACTTGTGAATTTGTCCGCCTTGCATACATTAACGTACTGGCATAGACACCTGTCAGTTGACTGACTGATTTCGTACAGTACTTGAAGACACGACACCCGCGTAATTCAACACGTAATTGACCGTGTTAGATGACTAGTATTACCCCTAGTATACCCCCTGAGTCTAGTGTAAATGTGGTTATGTATGTGCTAGTGTAAACACTAATGATTCTATTATATTATATTTATGTGTACATAGGATATTGGATTTGTTCTGCGCGATTTCTGGAGCAGATTATTGGTACATTACAGCTTCCTTGCCAGGCAAGTAGACCTTGCCATTGTACTGTTATTTATATTCCATATGTTGCATGCACCTTTATTTTTTATCTTTATTTCATATATTTTAACTGTTATATAAAATACGTGCGACGGTGTCGTGCGATATGTTTTTATTTATGTATTTACATTGACCTTGTTTATGAGACTACCCTATTATCATGTAGCATCATTAGGTTCATTGGCCATGACACGGTTGTTACACGAGTTGTGAGTCTCATGTAGATCAAGGACTTGCATGCAGGTTTGACCTTCTGTACGTGTGGGCCGTGCATTAGGAATAACTGCTGTTAGAAACTTTGCATGCTAGTGGACTTAGCAGTTATTAGAGGTCTAGGGACATAGCCTATTGTAGTACGGTGGTCCCATCCTTGTCCTTGTTTGGTTGTAGGATTAGGCTAGGGTACTAAGAATAGGCTATGAACCAAATTGTGTCATGGATGTGACATGCTTAGAGCATGGGGTGGGGAGAACAACAAGTACCGCATCTGAGCTCCTTTATACTTTTTCTATTGTGCGCCCGGATTCTCCGCTTGAGATACGGGTGGTGATGACCACTATATATTATGTACTATCAGGCGGGCCACCGGCGTTCAAAAGACGACGTACCTTTTAGGCCCCTGGATCCCCAAAAGGGAATCATGCCAAATCCCAGGTTTTCAGCCAGATAGCTCACTTGTGGGGAAATTTGTTCTTAACTGCTTTCACTTAGACGGTTAGGTGACCCCTTTGGATATTTATTTCAGTACTTTATTAGCATGTGTTTAAGTATCTTGTTATGTCCCTCTGAGGACCTGGTCCCCTGCCAGGTGTATCTGTTCTTGAGTATTTGCAGGTGCGCAGATTTGGATGGTTATATGCTTCGTGGATGCCTTCTGTTCGAGCCCGTGATTGTTAGCTGGTATTCTCATATTGTGCTTATTGTGTTGTACTTTTCTATTCGAGTTGGTAGTGGATTTGTTTCCATCCAACTATCACCCTTAGATACTTATATTGAGATCTAGTTTCATAGATACTGGTTATTTATTTATATTTGATTTTCTATGGATGAGATTTAGATTATACCCTGTGACTTGTGATAGATTTATACCACATGTGGATTGATATTCATATTACAGAGTATGTATGGATTTGGTTTCTATATATTGGAGTTGCCATATCCATGCGGTTGGCATGCTTACGTGTCCTAGTCCTACGTATTTTTGGGACTGGGGCGTGACATGTTTTTGTGGTGGCCCATGCAGGTCGAGAGCATATTGTCTGGGTTACGTTACTGTACCGAACAAGCCTGCACCTAGGACTAGAGTATAGGATCTCATCCATAATTGACTATGACTCATCTTTCTTCTAATCTGTTCTATTTGAATAATTGCATCCTGCTTGATTCTTGTACTCCCGTAATAGTTCCTTTAGTATAGTCTCTCCTAGAATATAGAAGTTCATGTTGTTAGATGATAAGTAGGGTAACCTTCCTATTAAGAGTACAACTAGAGTGCTGACACACCACTAAGTTTAGGATGTCTAGTGAACCCTAGAATTCCTTATCTCTAGAATTGGTTTACCATTACCCTCTGATGTGTTATGAGGACTTGAGAGTAGTATAGACACTACTAGAGTTAGTTAAAAGTTTACCATTATGGTTGCCCCTAGCATTGAGAAACCAATAGAAAACCAAAGTGAATATTAGGACTGAACCTAACCCACGCCGTTAGATGAGTATTGGAGAACCATACATTTAGATTCTTGTCTTGAGATAAGCAGACAGTACCTTAGAAAGCCAAGAGCAATGCATAAAATATTTTCCTAATCATACCTCAAACACAGAGACTAGCATACCCCTTTCCCTTGGAAAGCCATGATGCTAACTAGAGTTCTCCATTTAATTTCATGTATTTGTTCCTCTGAAACCCTAGCGCTCGTTATTTATGCGACGACTAATCATGTTTTCTCTCCTTCATCTTTTAACTCATGCTACATGCCACCTCTGATCATAGACCAAGTGATTATACTCTACAAAGGATATATAGTTTGTTATAGTCATAGTTGTAATCTTGAATTTTGAATTGTGTACCTTGTAGTTAGAACCTGATAGTTGAGTTGTTCATTTAGATTGTGATGATTACCCCTAGTTGTAGACCACGTAATTTGTACCCTCACCTCGATACAGGTTAGATCCCTTTCCCCTAACGGCTAGTAATTCTTCTATTCTCGCTATTGACATATGTTCTATGAGCACTATGATTAAGACTTAAGGTGACCCTTACCTATATAATGCAATAGAAGACCCTAATAAGTACCAAGATCTTTTCTCATATACCCTAATAAAGAGTTTCTGTTTTATTTACATGTGCAAGATTATTTTGTAGGACCCTCTTAAGACTGTCACCGTATTAGTTTAATTCTTTTAAGTTGGGTAGTATGCCTCACAACCTAGTATCACATAGTCCACTTGACCCATCGAGGTAGTGTAACTGAATGATATTAATTGTATGCTAGCATAAGATGATAGTGTTTATTCAGACGATAGAATTTAGAGGTCCTTACCCCTATTTGGTCGACTAGCGACTTAGACAAGGAGGTTGTATGATAACTGTAGAGATTGTAGAGTCTTTTATTATTGTTGCTTAGTTGTTTTGGTTTTGTGAACTTGAATTGTTATGTACCTTCTTTCATCATAATCCAGCGTATTTATATTTGCTGTACTACCTTGACTTATGCTGCTATTATAGCCTAGCTTTTGCAAGCTTATTCTTTATCGAGCTTGTTCATGATATGTATTATTGGAGCGCTACAATAATATATTTCAGAATCAGAGTAATACGGTCTGATCAACCATAGTGCGCTTGATTCGCCCTTCGCAATACTATCTTACGTGGATTGAGATATATAGTTGACTAGTAAACACCTGTACTTGCCCCTAGATATGTCTGAGCAGATCGTATCGGTTATATAACTGTACTAATACGAGCATGCGAACAAAGAATTACCAAAATAGAATTTCAATCCACAACTGCTTTGACAATTCCTATTTGAATTCCTTAAACTCCTTGATCCCGATACTTCTATTCTATTACCTCACCCTTGAACTCTTTATTATTGGTCTCCGTCTTCCCTTATTTCGGAAAGACGAAATCTCGTGCTTGGTATAAGTTTAATACACAGAGAGTACTAGATATACCCCGTAGGCCGATCACATACTTGAGGATTATTCTTTTGTAATTAAAGACATCATATATGATATAATCGGCGTTGAAGTTTTGAGGATTGAATGACATGAGTAAAACAAATTAAGGAATATTTTTTTAAGGTATATAGCCTTATGTGATAGATGGGTAAATTATAAGTTGGGTAGTAGTGCATTGTCAACTCGAGAGAAATTTTTTTTAGATTGTGATCGAGTAAGATTAGATTGGGAGAGAGTCAAGCCATTTTAATTTTGAGAAATTTAGAAGAATGACTAAGATGATGAGGATTAATGAATTAGTATTGAGGACCCAATATTTATACCTTAAGTACATGATTTAAATTTTTTGAACAATGAAGGTAGAATCATCAATTTGAATTTGGAGGATAAATATAGAATTTCAGACTTGAACATTGGTGGACTGCATTTAAATTATTTTTCAATTTGATGATTTGAATTAAGAATTAAATTTTTGGTTGGACTACCTATTGGAAATATTGAGGTTGTGAATGGAATATAAAAGTTGAAGCATATAAAAAATTTATAAGTAAAAAATAGGAATGATAATGGACTCAAATTACTTCTAGAGGAAATTATGATAGTTGGAGATCGTGAGAAAAATTTAATTGCGTATTTAAATCTTGAAGATGTTATATGGATTCGGATATGGATAATTTGAAAAAGCGAGAAGAGATAACCATAGGTTGAATTTTGATTTGAATAATGATTATCTTAATTTTGAAGTGATCGCGATAGATTTGAATAGATTTTGTTATTTAAATTTTTGGAAGAGATTGCGATTGACGTACCTTATGTACGAATGTGAATGATTTATCAAACCATGCCTTATTTTTAATTTCGAGGACAAAATTCTTTTAAGTTGGGTAGATTGTAAACCCCCTCACCCAAAATAGGTATTTTGTGTGTATTTTATATTATTATATTTATTTTAGATGTTGAATTTCTTTAGAGTATTCTCTTAGTTAATTATAAAATAATTTTTTAGTATATTTACTTATATAAATATTTATTTAGAATTATTTTTAGGCTATTTTAGATTATTGGGATTTTTCCATAATTTTTAGTTAATTAAAAACTAGTAACACTAATTTTCTAGGACTTTGAAGAATTTATTTTATGTTCAAAATTAATTAAAAATATCCCAAAATTTTATTTTAGGTTCTAAATAGTCAAATATATATTCTAGAATTTTCTGGGAATTTTCTGAATATTTTAGTATTTATTGGGAGTTATTTAGGCTAATAACTAATTTTTAGGACTTGTAGAATTTATTGTACAATCCCAGGAATATAGAATGGAAACACATTATTTTTTAGGGTTTATAATATTATTATATATTTTCTGGAATTATTTTAGAATTTTTGGAATAATTTTAGTATTTATTTTTAGTTATATGGGTAAAACTAATGTTTAGAGCTTCTCCTAATTATAGTAAGAAATCTATGAATATATAATTATCCCAAATTTTTTTCTAGATTTTTTAAATTCAAAATATATTTTTTGTAATTTTTACAGATTTTTATGATTATTTTTAATATTTATTTTGAGTTATTTAGATTTAAAATGACTTAAATAATGTTTTGATAAAGGCAAATCAAAAACAAATAATATAACAAAAATCATCCAATCAGATTCTGACACGTGTCAGCCTATAAATATTCTTTCAGCTGCAGGTACATCCCTATATATATATATATTATTATAACCCTAATTATCCCATTATTTTAGAGAGAGAGATTTTAGAGAATTGCCATCTAGGGTTCCTTCATCTTCCACAAGCCATTGCACATAGCTCCGGACTCCAAACGAGACCTAGTTTCTTGCGTTAGAAAGATATTGAGGTTAGCTTTCTGATTATATAATTTGTTTTATGAAATTATTAGTATTAAATTTTGGAAAATTTGTAGAGCACAGCATGTCCAAAAATAGACGTGTTTCAATGTTTTTATGATTCCGGGAGAACCAGGAATCATAATCATGAACCGTTTAAAGTTTCGGAAAGCTAATGTATAGATAATTGACATATATTTTTCCTAGAATTTAATTTGAAGTATTTATATACTATTAATTATGTAGAACTTCTAGGTTAGAATTTAACCATCGGTGCACAATACAAAATTTGTATGTGCCATAATTCCCAAACGAATTTGAAGCCGTAAATTCTAGCACATTTTTGACGCTGAAATCTACAGGAAATCATGTATGAAAGTTGAGTTTGTGTCGGTTGACTTTTCGGTCAACAGATCGCCTCGATTTGCGTGCCATGAGTCTCAAGTTGATAAAATTCAGTTCTTTGGACAAAATTTAGGAATTAACATAAAAATCAGAATAATAAGATTAAAATAGGATTTTAGAGTAATTATTCCAGAATTAAATAAATTAAAATAAATTATCTTTTGACGTGATAAATTTGTAATACATAGGCTATTTGGACTGTGACTTGGACTCTGATTCATACCAGCAGCAGGACCCCAGGCGAGTACATTCTCTGACAATGTTCCAGTAGAATGTAGTATTTAGCCACTACGATTAGTTTACATCAGACCCTGAGTCGGAGAACCCAACGCGCGTTCGTACATTTACATGTACGCAAATATTATTCAGTTTGGTATATATATTTATGTACGTAATTACCATATGTATTCCAATAATTATGTAAATAAATTGATGGTTATATTATTATATAGTTATATGAATATATATGTATGTAAATGCTAATTGATTATTATGACTAAATATTCAGACTATACGACCCTAGGACAACGTGGACTATCCCATACTTACCTTGACCATGTTGACCCTAAGAACTTGTGAATTTGTCCGCCTTGCGTACATTAACGTACTGGCATAGACACCTGTCAGTTGACTGACTGATTTCGTACAGTACTTGAAGACACGACACCCGCGTAATTCAACACGTAATTGACCATGTTAGATGACTAGTGTTACCCCTAGTATACCCCCTGAGTCCAGTGTAAATATGGTTGTGTATGTGCTAGTTTAAAGACTAATGATTCTATTATATTATATTTATGTGTACATAGGATATTGGATTTGTTCTGCGCGATTTCTAGAGCAGATTATTGGTACATTGTAGCTTCCTAGCCAGGCAAGTATACCTTGCCATTGTACTATTATTTATATTCCATATGTTGCATGCATCTTTATTTTCAGTCTTTATTTCATATATTTTAACTGTTATATAAAATGCGCGCGACGGTGGTCCCATCCTTGTCCTTGTTTGGTTGCAGGATTGGGCTAGGGTACTAAGAATAGGCTATGAACCAAATTGTGTCATGGATGTGACATGCTTAGAGCATGGGGTGGGGAGAACAACAAGTACCGCATCTGAGCTCCTTTACACTTTTTTTATTGTGCGCCCGAATTCTCCGCTGGAGATACGGGTGGTGATGACCACTATATATTATGTACTATCAGGCGGGCCACCGGTGTTCAAAAGACGACGTGCCTTTTAGGCCCCTGGAACCCCAAAAGGGAATCAAGCCAAATCCCAGGTTTTCAGCCAGATAGCTCACTTGTGGGGAAAGTTGTTCTTAACTGCATTCACTTAGACGGTTAGGTGACCCCTTTGGATATTTATTTTAGTACTTTATTGGCATGTGTTTAAGTATCTTGTTATGTCCCTCTGAGGACCTGGTCCCCTGCCAGGTGTATCTGTTCTTGAGTATTTGCAAGAGCGCAGATTTGGATGGTTATTGCTTCGTGGATGCCTTCTCTTCGAGCCTGTGATTGTTAGCTGGTATTCTCATATTGTGCTTATTGTGTTGTACTTTTCTATTCGAGTTGGTAGTGGATTTGTTTTCATCCAACTATCATCCTTAGATACTTATATTGAGATCTAGTTTCATAGATACTGGTTATTTATTTATATTTGATTTTCTGTGGATGAGATTTAGATTATGCCCTGTGACTTGTGATAGATTTATACCATATGTGGATTGATATTCATATTACAGCGTACGTATGGATTTGGTTTCCATATATTGGAGTTGCCATATCCATGCGGCTGGCATGCTTACGTGTCCTAGTCCTACGTATTTTTGGGACTGGGGCGTGACACTTAGAGTCAAAGACCTTGGCTCAGGAGGGTCTTATCCCAACTGAGACAGATGACCCAGGACTCATAGCACAATAGTTAGACTCTTTTGTACTGGATTTGTCTCTAGCATTATTATTAGTATTTCTTTAACTCATTGGATATTATTGTCTTATATGCTGTATTTTAACTATTCTATTATTTTATCATATTCATCTGATTTGTTCCATCTTATAGATCTGTGATTGAGTATTCATATTACATTGGTGGCATATTTATATCTTGATTATTATATAGATAGATTACCTAAATAACGTTCTATTGTCGATATTGTGGCGTAGCCTGGGCGTTGTTCACTACTTGCATCCCTACACCGGGTGCGGGTCATGACACATATCTTCCACAGATATATGCTCCAAAGGGGTATAAGGCTTCTCCGTTAAAGCTGTACTCAAGTCCTGAGCTCCCGAGGTCTCAGGTACCTGTCCCGAGGCACCCACATCCGACTTCGGGGAGGTCTCCTCTTCCAGTTCGGCGTAAGAAACCACTGAAGCAACTGCTCGCCGGGGATGGTCCCTTCTCTCCTGTGTCTGCAAATTTTCAAATAGACCAGAGCCGAGATATTTATATAGAGGATCAGGAAGAATCAAACTAAGTGGGCTTACGGATACCGCCATAGCATCTAAAGTAGACCCTGCTTCAGAAGCCACTGGTACAAGGGGTTCTACCTCTTTGCTCTCAGTCCCCTTCGCACGGGACTTAGATTTTGCCGCAGGTTCCGGCTCTAGGTCCACATTCGTCCTCACCCTCTTAGTGTAGCGAGCATGATGCGTCTCCATATTTGGTTTGCACTTGGCAGGTAGGGGATCATCAGACGATAACTTGTATCTTCCCCGGTCGACGGGTCCGGCTCTATGATCAGGGGCCTGGCCACTCCCTTACCCTTCTTGGGCATCCTACGCGCTTTGGCATCCGGAGGCATCAGTATGGTACGTTCGATATAACTTCTCTCTAGGTCAAAGTTAGTCGACAAAGCGTTCGTCGTACAATAATACTTTATCGTAATATACATCATTCTTGGCACAACTCCGGCTGTTAGCAATTAGAACCAGACCCGGGTGCCGGCAGCAGTGTAGTAACTCCATGCTCGGGCCCCGTCGAGCAAACTGCCACTGTACCCGAGACAAGCGCTCGGATGACCCAATAAAAGCTGAGTGTTGCCAAACTGACAAGCAAACCTGCTAGGTAGGTAAGGCTCCACAAAGATGACAGCCTTATCCTGATACACCAGGTGAGAGAGACTGATAGCTTGGAGCCAGCAAAAGTGCCTCTTAGACAAACTTCGAGACCCCCCCCCCCCCCGTCATCATAACGAATGACATTCCTTTCATCGACGGTAAACTCTGGCTCGGACGTGAAAAAGGTCCAGCCAGTCATGAAGGAGAGCTCCCTCCTACCAGCAGGGACAGCATCATACCGCCACTTCATCATCCGATACCTGTGGATTAGGGCATCAACGACCACCATGTCCTCGTCAGTCCTAGGACTCATCAAAGACCCGTGATACAGGAGAAGCCAACCCATCAAGTAGTAGTAAGGGAGCTCGACCATATTGAAATATCCCTTACAATGATGGTCATCCACCTTCTCAGCAAAGTTGCAAAGACCACGATGGATGCAACAAACCATGGCTGGTAGAAGGGCCAGCCTGTGGCCGAAAGCCAACTTTACGGCAGGTAGGATCAAAGTGCAACTGATCATTTCTATTTTTTCGGACCCACTCGGGACTACACAGTTGCGTAACCAGAGTATCAAGTACCCCACCACTACTAAAAATTGCAGGATTAGCGACGTTTTAGCGACGTCCAAATAAATATCGCTAAATTATAGGTATTTAGCGACGTCCATATAAAACATCGCAATACGTCGGTGATAGCAACGTGGAGCGATGTTTAGCGACTATAATTATTATAAATATATAATATGTCGCTAGGTAGTCGCTAAACATCGCTAACTTTTTAATTTTAGCGATGTTTAGCTACGTTTATGTATTTAAGTCGCAGTATATCATTATATCCATGACGTTTAGCGGCGTATAGACCGACGTCGTTAATTTATTTCATATAGGGTTTGACCCCCCATCCCGGTGCCCCACCTCGGCGACCCCCCTCCGGCCGCATCCTCCCTACTCTGGGGTGCTCCTCCCTCCGTCAGGTCCTCCTTCCTCCTGCTCCCCTCCTCCCTCCGGCGTCCTCCCCCCTCCGGCAGCTCCTTCTCCCTTCGGCGTTCTCCTCTCTCCAGCTCCCCTCCTCCTCACTCGGTGAGCTCCTCTCTTTGTCTTCATTCTCTGTCTCTCTCTGTCTCTCTCTCTAACACGATATAACATAACACGACATGATACGACAAGACACACACTAACCCTAATCCTAACTCGGACACACACACACGCACGCGGACACACTAACACGTGGACACTAACCCTAATACTGATATAGATACACACAAACATAGACAAGACATGACATGCCACGGACACACGAACACAAAAAAGATACAAACATAGACATGAGATGGGATACGACACAGACACATACACTTGGCTCCCATCTATATGGCATTTAGGCCCATATATCATAGAGGTATTTATAATGGGTGACCCAAAATAAATAAATTCTACTTTATTACCAGAGATTTTAACCAAGTAGAAAGAGTAGAACCTGGCCATATATTTTAAGCTCTATGCGACTGCGAGTACCATCTTTTTTGTCATGATCAACCAGCTTTATGCCTTCCTTGTGAACAGCTGACATAAGTTCTCCTCTCTCCTGATCTCTCCTACAATAAGCTAAGTAACCCTAGCCAATTTGAGTGTAGAAGAAGAGAGTAACTTGCTAGCTAGTAGTGTCTCGCCAATAATAATGATAAAATAAACAACAAACTATAGAATTCAAGAAATTATCTAAACCTAACCTCAAAGAAAATTTTTAAAAACCAGAACAAGAACACACACACATACATGCAAAAAAGACGTGTACAAGGAGGAAAGGGAAAAGATTTGAAATCAGTCAATGGTCTTGCATGCGTATAATGGGAACAAGTGCAGTAATTAACTAAGGGCTTTTTTGGGAAGAAAAATCCAGAAATGAGACTCCGCAGCTTCCACTAGGAAGCCGCCAGCATTCAATAGTTTCATCCAAAAATATGGAAGCAATAAATTACTATTCACCTAATCTGCAGCTAGGAAAACTCGAAAGTCAGGAAAGATATACATCACTGTTTTGACTTGTCCTTCACTTTATTTATCATATTTAAGGGTGCACTCTATTGGTGCACTCCATTATTTTAGACACAGACCCTAATCCTATCTCTCTTCTAGTTAGATGTCTGAGTTTAGACGCAATCTTGCGTATCTGCAGCTTATATAATACGATATAGATCTTGACTCAAGAAGAGTCGTATACACGGACACGGGAATGACTCTTCAAAGCCGAGATATGATATACAGTATTGGCTTCTTCTAGAACTCGTATCCAACTTGGGCTGATGCTTCTTGCTGCACGAGCTGTTGTATTGGCTACTGCAGACTGCTAAACCTGCTGTTGAATGCTCTGCAGTACACTGGCTCTGCTGCTACTTATTGAGTTTACTTGCTGTTGTGCATCCTTTCTGCTGTGTACTGCACAGTGTTGCTGCACACAGATTCCTCACTGTTGTACTATACAGTACAGCTAGCTGCTACTGGTATAAAATACTGTATGCTTCCCCTTATACTATGGTAGCACAGAGCTACATACTGCTCAGTTGTGCTCCCCCTTGCTATGCTAGCACAGAGCTGCACACTGCTCTTCCTTCAGTTGATCACTGCCAAATGATGCATACTAAAAACTGTGAACTGCTCTCCCTAGTAACCCGACCTCACTTAATCACTCAAACAACCATAATTGAAGGTAGCAGTGAGTATCAGTACATGTACTATATTTAACGATGAGTATATATACTAGGACTAGAAGTATCAGTGCATGTACTGTATTTAACAATGAGTATATACTTGAAGGTAATTGTATATTCATTTTTGCTGCAGAAGTATCTAAAAATAGATATGGATTATTATTTGTGTCATTGTTTGTGGATATACAATCGTTATCCTGATGACATATGCGGTATGCGGGATAAATTCATTGAGGGTGTACAATAATTCCTGCAGTTCGCCAAGACGTTCCCTCAGTACATGGAAGGTAACAAAATTAAGTGTCCGTGTATGAGATATCGCAACTTGAAATATCATCTAGAAGTGGAAGTCATATATTATTTGTACTCGAAGGGTTTCACGCTGAATTACTATCAGTAGACCGTGCACGAAGAACTTGTACCTTTAGCATCGGAGTCAAAGCCTTATGTAGAGTCGTATATAGATGTCCACGACAACGCTACATACGATAACGGGTGGGTGAGCATGGTTTTTGATGCGATGGGGCCTAGTTTTGATCCAGACAATCATGATGCAGCTGAGGAGGCACCGAATACTGATGCTGTGAAGTTTATGGAGTTGCTGGAGAATGCAAGGACTCTATTATATCATGGTTGTGAAGATCATTCACCGTTGGAGGTTGTTACAAGATTGTTAAGCATCAAGTCCAATTTTAACATATCGCAAGAATGCTATAACCGACTGATGGATTTGATTATAGAGATCTTACAAGAGGATGCAAAGTTGCCTAAAGACTTCTACCGATCTAAGAGGATGGTGAGATCGCTCTGGATAGGATATGAGAAAATTAATGCATGTCGCAACGGGTGCATGTTGTGCTACAAAGATGACAAGGATGAAGATGCGTGCAGATTCTGTGGTGTTGATCGCTACAAGGCTACTAGAAGAGAAAAGTCTGTCGGTGCAAAGAAGCCTACCGATTCGATGCACTACTTGCCTTTGACACCGCGATTGCAGAGGTTATTTATGGTAAATAAGATTGCAGAAAATATGAGTTGGCACAGGCAAAAATAGATCGAAGGAGTATTGGATCATCCATCCGATGGAGAAGCATGGAAGCACTTTGATCGAGTATATCCAGATTTTGCTTCGGATCCGCGTAATGTCAGATTGGGGCTCTCCTCCGACGATTTTATCCCATTCGGACTTTCGGACTCCAAGTATTCGTGTTGCCCTGTGATCGTTACTCCGTATAATCTACCAGCTTGGATATGCATGAAAACTCCGTATATGTTCCTAACCGTTATTATCCTGGGTCCGAACAATCCGAAGAGGAACATCGATGTATATTTACAGTCTGGGACGAGTTATTCTAGGCCTGATAGTACTCCCTCGTCCAGCATTCCTCCTGCTGACGAAATCATAGAGATAGATGAGCATATAGAGGAGGTCGAGCTGACGTTATCCCAGCATCAGCTAGATCCTCCATGCGCACCTCCGGAGGAGACGAGGACAGAGATTTGGGCCGACGGTACAAAGTAAGTCAATTAGATAGTTTAGCATCATATATATCGTATATTTCTTTATTCATTATATATTAACTTTTTCGATCAAAATAATTATCTCTGTATAGATTCGTCACTCGTTGATACAAAGACATCTGGGACTCTTTCCGAGGAACAACTATGGTGGCCCTTGGATTAACTACTCTGAAGCTCCGGAGGAGAGAAAGACATTCTGGTTTACGCACTTCAAGGTAAAAGTATATTATATAAATCCTCTAATTTATGCATATTATATAACTTACTAAATTATTTATTGTAGCAAACATATTTCTATCCTCTGTACCGGGCTGAGTTGAATGAGCAAATATTTCCTGCCATTGCCGCCAAGCTTATCCGTGATGCTCTGGATGACCAGAAGGCTCGTGATCGTGTTGGAAAACCGATCCAAGGTTGGATCACGCTTGAGCAGTGGACTACGATGAGGGCTAGATTCGATGATCCGAGGTACAAGCAAAGGTCTGAGAAGGCCAAGGCGGCTAGGCGGAAGGCAGCAAAGTGGTGTGGTGGCTCGATTCCGATGACGGAATATTTTCGTCTTTTGGAATATTTTTTATTTCAGATATATTATTTTAATGCAAGTACGATAAAATGGTAGTAGGAAAAATATTTAATTTTAGTACTAAATAATATAATTTTAACAGGTACAGAGGGGTGAGGATGCAAACATGGTGACCGTCTTCCTAGCCACCCATCGAAAGGGCAGAAATCTCATTGATGAGTGGGCCTCGCAGACCTTTGTAAGTATTACTTTACTTTGTGTTAATTTTAATATAACTTAGGCAATTATCGAGTATCCAAACTTTTCTAGTTCGAATATCTTAGGCTGCATGAGCGGACGACTGCTAGTGCACCTACAGCGGGAGAGGCTGGTACTTCCTTGCAGCCCTATCCAGCTCCGTCGACAGACGAGCTGTGGGTGACCGCCGCTGGTGGACTCCAGAGGGGTACGTACTACGGTACGGGATCCTATGGCACCCTTTTTGTGACGCAGTCATCTAGGGCCTCCCCGACAAGTGTGCATTCTCCACAGCCCTCACAGTCATCGGCCCGAGTCCAGGAGGCCATTGACCATCAGATTGCTTCTCTTCGTGACAAGTTAATGCGAAGGATGGAGGAGGAGCCCCTGTACCAGCTGCAGGCAGACGATGCGACGCTCATCGCATGATTTGATATGCTCGAGTGCAGCATCATGGAGCTCCAGGATTTGATAGCTGATCTTAGAGCGTCGACAGAGCATAGTGTGATGGAGCTACATGCATCACTGCTGTCCATGGGCGAGAGGCTGACGATTGTCACGCCCCAGTCCCAAAATACCGAAGGACCAGACGCGTGATAATGGCCAGCAGTACGCACCGATGGACAAACCCAATTTAATGGATCCATCAGGGCATACTTAAGCTGTAATATAACAATAAGCAGGTCCAATAATACCTAGTCACAGTCTATACTAATCTCATCCACAACAGATAATCACAGATCAAATGCCAGAATAATGCAAGTAAATATAATCTAGCATATCTCAATAAAAGTCTCGGAGAACAATCCGAGAACAAGTCTAATACAATAATACAATAGACTGGAAGTAAAGTAAATAGAAACAGAAGTAAATGAGTATCTCAAACCAATACCCAGGAGAAGTCCTCTGGTATGATCCCGTCCTCTGGTCCTGGTACTGCTCCAATGTAGGCACCTGCTTCTGCTCCATCTAATGCTCCTGTACTGTACAACTCTGGGTAGATCTCGTCTGCAATATCTGGGGACATAATTCGGATCCAGGTCCTCAGGGGATATAGCAAGGTACAAGAAAGCTCATGCCAAAATAAATGCAGTGCAGCAAATAATGAAATAAGCAGGATAAGTATGTAAACATCTGTACAAAATGCCAGAGAGAATATCAATAGTACTCAGGTTGAAACGACTACAAGCTCTGTGTAGGGGAGCCGGTAGCAGTGATATCATGAGATGGTCTAGCTCAGCGGGAGACTGAGTAGCCGACATAATATAGTCAACCTGTAGCCTGCGGGTCTCTCCAGCAATAGATGGAACAATAAGGGAACACTAAAATAACCAGCTAAGTGATATGCAAGATGAGAGCAGCACTAGAACTCAGGCTGAAGCATACTACAAGCTCTGTGTAGGGGAGCCGGTAGCAGCAGTAATATGAGTAATGGGCCAAGCTCGGGCTTCAGAGTCTTGTGCCTCACAATAATAGGGGTGTATATATATGATCAGCCTGTAGCCTGTGTGTCTCTCCCCACCCAATGTAATCACACGTCTCATGTCCATGATGCCTCATGTCCATGTCACGCACAATCATATCTAATGCACAAGTCATAATGTCTAGGAATATAATATCAATGTCAAGTCCTGTATCCTATACAGAATCACCGCGAATATCTCGGGAAAATCCTGTCTCATGAATAGTGTCAAGTGTCCTGGGTCAAGGTGTACTTGGTAAGACAAGTACGAGAATATATAGTGTCACGAATGTCCATCTCTAGATGACCGTACCCAATACTGCGTACAGTGTCGGCACCCGACTGATAATCGGACGCTAAGTACGTCACACGGTCCTAGGTCAAGCATGCACAGCAATATAATGAATCAAGGAAATGCAACAAGAATTGTAAAGTTGGCAAGGTATACTTGCCCACTGATGAATAACTAAGTCAAGGAATAAGTAGCAAGACTGCAGGTTTTGGCAAGGTACACTTGCCCGGGGTCCTGGCTCCAACTGTAGCTCTGGTCTCAGTGTGATCTGTAGGTAATACTCCGGTTGCTGAAATAAACATCACCATTAGATTCAGAAAATACCAAATAGCTAAAAACGCCTGTCCTTGAGTCCAATTTGGACACAAGGGCAAAAATGACAATTCCGGGTCAAAGCGGGGTCCACATGTGGGCCACTTTGCACCGAAAAGTGCGTCAGGGTCAAAGGTCTCCAAATTCACCAAACTTAGTGTCAACAAGTCAGGAACGATGATACGAACCCAACGGAACTTCCAAAATTGGATTCCGATGAGCCGATCACAAAATCGCCCGTCAAGTGGAGCTTGTGGGGCCCACGATATGCGATTTTGTCAACGTTCTCAGAATCGAACCAAACTTGGGCCACAGGACCAGCGTATTGCTACGAGTCCTATGGCGCAGGTTTCGTCTCGATCCGACGTGTGTACACAAAGTTACAGCGTGTTCCAGAACCGACGGATACGGGGTGTCGTCGTCGGATACGCGTTGATTCCGGTGTACACGCACATCCGAATCGACTTCTGCGAAATCTCACACGTCCGTATCAACGTCACGCACGATTCGGTAAAGACCGCGTGCGACCAAGTCGTCCCGTTTGGCGGGGCGTACTCAGTTCCGGGGTGAAACGGGGTGTTGGTTTTCCCGTTTTTGGATCGCGGTGTGCGATCACCACAGGACGCGATGCCCCGAGCGGTTTGTCCGGGCACTGAGAGGGTCATACAGGCTTCGCAACGCAATTGACGGAATCAAAAACGGGATTACGAGGAGAGAGAAACGGTTACCTGAACAGGGGCCCGTGAATCTGATTTTCTGTGTCCGAGACGTGTCCGAGTCTCCTTCGTGTCCTGCGTCGACGAGTCCGGTACTGTGTCTGCCCTAGGGTTTCGAGCTGCTGGTGGTTCGTGGTGGAGCGGGGGGGGAGGAGAGTAAGGCGGTGAGGGCCGGGGTCTGATGTCGAGGAGGAAGGCGGAGACGTCGACGGGATCGGGGGTGACGGGCAGGGCACGGCGAGGGGATCGTCGTTAGGAGGAGATCGAGATGAAAGAAGGCGGCGGGTCGGCAGGGCTTTGGGGAGGATCACCGGGGACGAAGGGGCTGTGGTTGCTCTGGAGGAGGACAGGAGGGGATCGCCGACGGGTTGAGGGCGGCTGGTCTAGGGCTGCAGAGGCGAAGGGGAGGCCGAGGTCGGGGCCGCGTGAGGGGTTCGTCGAGGGCTGCGGAGTCGAGGCTGGGTCGGTGCAGCGGCGGAGGGCGGCGACTGAGCGGGGTCGGGGCTGCGGCGGCGTGGAGGATGAGGGGCGAGGCGAGGTGGCGGCGGACAGAGGGCGGCCGGCGGCTTAGGGTTAGGTTAGAATTAGGGTTAGGGTTAGTAATTAGGGATTAGGGATTTCTGAATTAGGGTTAATTAGGAATTTGGGGATTTTGGGATTTTCTTTTTCTTTTCTTTTTCTTGTGGAGAAAACTAGAAAATGAGTAGATATTTATACATGTAGAAATTAGAATAGGGTTAGACCTAGGATTCGGGCTGGGTCAACAGGTCAACGCTCCTTGGGCTGGGCTTCGGCTCTCATAGGGATGTCGGGCGTTGGCACGAATTTAAATTCGGTTTAATTCTAAATTGGTTTCTAGGGCTTTAAACGGGTTTCCGGAGTCCAATAAATTCACCGAAAATTACCACATGTCCGGTTTTTCGTTTTACACCCTAAAATATTATTTCCATAATATTTTAATAAAGATTGACCGAAATTAAAAATCCTTAAATCACCAACGCCTAGGTTTTAATTCCCGAAAATACCAAAAAAATTGGGGAAAAATCCGAAGTTCAAATTCTGAAAATCAGGGGGCTTACAATCTACCCAACTTATAAAAATTTCGTCCTCGAAATTAAATTAGGATAGGGCTCTCTCTTTGTCCAATCTCACTTGATTACAGTCTAAGGGATTCCTCTCAAGTGAACATTGCGGTCTCTACCCAACTTAGAATTTACCCATCTATCATCTAAGACTATATATCTAATAAAGCTATGCCCCAACTTATTCAGTCATGTTACTGAATCCTCAAGTCTTTAACACCAAACATATCACCTATGGTATTCCTTTAATCATATATAAGAGGGTCATCAACAATGCGACCGGCCTGTAGGGTATATCTAGTACTGTCTATAACTCCATCTTATACCAAGCATGAGGTTTTGTCTTTCCGAAGTAAGGGAAGACGAAGATCAATGATAAAGAGTTCAAGGGTGAGTTAGTAGAACAGAAGTATCAGGATCAAGGCGTTTAATGAAGTCCAATGGGAATTGTCAAGTTGTTGTGGATTGAAATCCTATTGGTAAATTCCTATTCGTATGCTCGTATTAGTACAGTTATGTAACTGATACGATATGCTCAGACGTATCTAGAGGGCAAGTATACTAGTCAACTATATATCCCAATCCACGTAAAGTAGTCGTGCGAAGAGGCGAACCAAAATGCACTAAGGTTGATCAGACCGTAATACACTGATTCTGAATAGACAACTGTGTTAGTGTACGCGTCCAATAATACATATGTCATGAACAAGCTCGATAAAAGGATAAGCTTGCAAAACTAGGCTATAGTAGCAGCATAAGTCAAAGTAGTACAACAATTATAAGTACGCTAGATGGTGATGAGATGAGGTACAACTTAATCAAGTTCACAAAGACAAAACAAAATAAGCAATTAACAAAAGATTCTACAATCTCTACGGTTATCAATTATAAGTAAGTTCAAAATTACATATGTTAAGTCTGAGGTCACGAACAAATAGGCACGAGATAAAACAAATCTAGAAACAGAAATCTACGAAGAATTTTGCGCATTAGCTACTCCATGGGTCTGCGCGTCTTCCAAAGTCATTGCTGGAGCTTGTTCACGTCCTTGTAGTTGATTCCTCTGTTGTTGTTGAGCCTGCTGGAAGAGTGTTGCTTGTGGTGCCAGGGGTGGCCTCGGCTGATTCCCTCCTGAGGCTGGTGGTCTGGTTCCTTCAACTTCCGTTGGCGGTGCTTCCAATGCTAGAGAGGCTGGCGTTGGTGCTGGTATCGCTTGTTGGTTATTCATTGGTGCTCTGTCTCGACGTTAGGGGCATTCCTTCTTTAAATGCTGACTGGATCCGCAAGCTAAGCATAATTTCTTCTTTCGTCTGCACTCGTCCTCAATATGGCCTCGTTTGCGACAATATTGACAGATAGGTAGAGACTGTGGAGATGCTTCTGATGGCTAATGAATGTGAGACTTCTTTGTAGCTTCTTCCTATGGTGCTCCGGTTGGTGCTGATGTGGCTGGTCGATGAATCCTCACTGCTTTCTCTCGATGCTGAAGACAATCCTTGGCTAGATGTTGGTTGGACGCGCATATCAAGCATAATCCTAACTTGCGTCTGCATTCTCTTTCAGTATGGCCTATCTTGCGACAATGTTGACAAGTAGGAAGAAATGAGGCTCTTGGTGCTGCACTCGATGGTGGATTCATCTGTGGTCGCTTTGCGACTCTTTCCTGTTGTGCTTGGTCTGGTGCTGATGCATACGGCCGCTTCTGGCTGGACTCTATTCTGGTGATGCTCTCCATGGCCCGTGCTGCAGTAACCACGTCCGTTGCAACGGAGCTGATTAACTTCCGTAGCTCTGAGCTAAGTCTGCAAACGAACTCCTCCGTTTGGCTTTGCTGAGCCTTCTGATAAGCTTGCATCATCGGGTAGTATATTTGAAATAGCTTTTGCACGTCCATAGCTTGCCCTTGTGGGACGGTAGGCATCGGTGGATCAAACTGCATCGTTGGTGTAACGTCATCTTGCTGAATTCTCGAGGCGTGATTTGCTTGACTTGCTTGTTGTGAGGATGGACCTTCACTAACTGGTGTTACTTCATCTTCGTTGGTTACCACAGCATCTCGTGGTGACCTTATAGGAGTCTCATTGTTTGATCGTGAATCCATAACTCTGCAACCAAAATAAACAATAAGAGGCGCACAGAAATCAAGGCAGGATGCGAGTCAAGAATTTAAATTCGAATCAGATATAGATAGCAAGAACGTTTCAAGCAAGTGGATGAGATCCTAGAAACTTATCCTATTCTTATTGCAGGCTTGCTCGGTCCCTAAGTTGAAATCGAACAATTTAGTCGTTGACCTGCATGGGCCACCACAAAAACCATGTCACGCCCCAGTCCCAAAATACCGAGGGACCAGACGCGTGATAATGGCCAGCAGTACGCACCGATGGACAAACCCAAATTAATGGATCCATCAGGGCATACTTAAGCTGTAATATAACAATAAGCAGGTCCAATAATACCTAGTCACAGTCTATACTAATCTCATCCACAATAGATAATCACAGATCAAATGCCAGAATAATGCAAGTAAATATAATCTGGCATATCTCAATAAAAGTCTCGGAGAACAATCCGAGAACAAGTCTAATACAATAATGCAATAGACTGGAAGTAAAGTAAATAGGAACAGAAGTAAATGAGTATCTCAAACCAATACCCAGGAGAAGTCCTCTGGTACGATCCCGTCCTCTGGTCCTGGTACTGCTCCAATGTAGGCACCTGCTTCTGCTCCATCTAATGCTCCTGTACTGTACAACTCTGGGTAGATCTCGTCTGCAATATCTGGGGACATAATCCGGATCCAGGTCCTCAGGGGACATAGCAAGGTACAAGAAAGCTCATGCCAAAATAAATGCAGTGCAGCAAATAATGAAATAAGCAGGATAAGTATGTAAATATCTGTACAAAATGCCAGAGAGAATATCAATAGTACTCAGGTTGAAACGACTACAAGCTCTGTGTAGGGGAGCCGGTAGCAGTGAAATCATGAGATGGTCTAGCTCAGCGGGAGACTGAGTAGCCGACATAATATAGTCAACCTGTAGCCTGCGGGTCTCTCCAGCAATAGATGGAACAATAAGGGAACACTAAAATAACCAGCTAAGTGATATGCAAGATGAGAGCAGCACTAGAACTCAGGCTGAAGCATACTACAAGCTCTGTGTAGGGGAGCCGGTAGCAGCAGTAATATGAGTAATGGGCCAAGCTCGGGCTTCAGAGTCTTGTGCCTCACAATAATAGGGGTGTATATATATGATCAGCCTGTAGCCTGTGTGTCTCTCCCCACCCAATGTAATCACACGTCTCATGTCCATGATGCCTCATGTCCATGTCACGCACAATCATATCTAATGCACAAGTCATAATGTCTAGGAATATAATATCAATGTCAAGTCCTGTATCCTATACAGAATCACCGTGAATATCTCGGGAAAATCCTGTCTCATGAATAGTGTCAAGTGTCCTGGGTCAAGGTATACTTGGTAAGACAAGTACGAGAATATATAGTGTCACGAATGTCCATCTCTAGATGACCGTACCCAACACTGCGTACAGTGTCGGCACCCGACTGATAATCGGACGCTAAGTACGTCACACGGTCCTAGGTCAAGCATGCACAGCAATATAATGAATCAAGGAAATGCAACAAGAATTGTAAAGTTGGCAAGGTATACTTGCCCACTGATGAATAACTAAGTCAAGGAATAAGTAGCAAGACTGCAGGATTTGGCAAGGTACACTTGCCCGGGGTCCTGGCTCCAACTGTAGCTCTGGTCTAAGTGTGATTTGTAGGTAATACTCCGGTTGCTGAAATAAACATCACCATTAGATTCAGAAAATACCAAATAGCTAAAAATGCCTGTCCTTGAGTCCAATTTGGACACAAGGGCAAAAATGACAATTTTGGGTCAAAGCGGGGTCCACATGTGGGCCACTTTGCACCGAAAAGCGCGTCAGGGTCAAAGGTCTCCAAATTTGCCAAACTTAGTGTCAACAAGTCAGGAACGATGATACGAACCCAACGGAACTTCCAGAATTGGATTCCGATGAGCCGATCACAAAATCGCCCGTCAAGTGGAGCCTGTGGGGCCCACGATATGCGATTTTGTCAACGTTCTCAGAATCGAACCAAACTTGGGCCACAGGACCAGCGTATTGCTACAAGTCCGATGGCATAAGTTTCGTCTCGATCCGACGTGTGTACACAAAGTTATAGCGTGTTCCAGAACCGACGGATAAGGGGTGTCGTCGGCGGATACGCGTTGATTTCGGTGTGCACGCACATCCGAATCGACTTCTGCGAAATCTCACACGTCCGTATCAACGTCACGCACAATTCGGTAAAGACAGCGTGCGACCAAGTCATCCCGTTTAGCGGGGCGTACTCAGTTCCGGGGTGAAACGGGGTGTTGGTTTTCCTGTTTTTGGATCGCGGTGTGCGATCACCACAGGACGCGATGCCCCGAGCGGTTTGTCCGGGCACCGAGAGGGTCATACAGGCTTCGCAACGCAATTGATGGAATCAAAAACGGGATTACGAGGAGAGAGAAACGGTTACCTGAACAGGGGCCCGTGAATCTGATTTCCTGTGTCCGAGACGTGTCCGAGTCTCCTTCGTGTCCTGCGTCGACGAGTCCGGTACTGTGTCTGCCCTAGGGTTTCGAGCTGCTGGTGGTTCGTGGTGGAGCGGGGGGGGGAGGAGAGTAAGGCGGTGAGGGCCGGGGTCTGATGTCGAGGAGGAAGGCGGAGACGTCGACGGGATCGGGGGTGACGGGCAGGGCACGGCGAGGGGATCGTCGTTAGGAGGAGATCGAGATGAAAGAAGGCGGCGGGTCGGCAGGGCTTTGGGGAGGATCACCGGGGACGAAGGGGCTGTGGTTGCTCTGGAGGAGGACAGGAGGGGATCGCCGGCGGGGAGAGGGCGGCCGGTCTAGGGCTGCGGAGGCGAAGGGGAGGCCGAGGTCGGGGCCGCGTGAGGGGTTCGTCGAGGGCTGCGGAGTCGAGGCTGGGTCGGTGCAGCGGCGGAGGGCGGCGACTGAGCGGGGTCGGGGCTGCGGCGGCGTGGAGGATGAGGGGCGAGGCAAGGTGGCGGCGGACAGAGGGCGGCCGGCGGCTTAGGGTTAGGTTAGAATTAGGGTTAGGGTTAGTAATTAGGGATTAGGGATTTCTGAATTAGGGTTAGGAATTTGGGGATTTTGGGATTTTCTTTTTCTTTTCTTTTTCTTGTGGAGAAAACTAGAAAATGAGTAGGTATTTATACATGCAGAAATTAGAATAGGGTTAGACCTAGAATTCGGGCTGGGTCAACGGGTCAACGCTCCTTGGGCTGGGCTTCGGCTCTCATAGGGATGTCGGGCGTTGGCACGAATTTAAATTCGGTTTAATTCTAAATTGGTTTCTAGGGCTTTAAACGGGTTTCCGGAGTCCAATAAATTCATCGAAAATTACCACATGTCCGGTTTTCCGTTTTACACCCTAAAATATTATTTCCATAATTTTTTAATAAAGATTGACCAAAATTAAAAATCCTTAAATCACCAACGCCTAGGTTTTAATTCCCAAAAATACCAGAAAAATTGGGGAAAAATCCGAAGTTCAAATTCTGAAAATCAGGGGGCTTACAACGATGATGCAGGATTCATTGGTTCATAGCAGTACGAGGCTGTTATCTACCATGGATTCATACAACCAGCGACTAGCGAAGTTGGAACGGATACGTCCTTCTGGTGCGCCTATATCGACACAGACTCCACCAACGTTACTGCCTTCTCCATCGATATTGGTGTCAATTTTACGGGAGCAGTATGATCTGTTCTTATCCCTCATGCGTACCGGTGGTCATCCTCCTGCAGATCCACAGTAGCCCTAGTTATGACCGTTTATTGATTGTTTGTGTTTCAGACCTATGATATTTGGCCATTTATGAATATTTTTTATGTTTGAGGTATTCAGACATTATTTCTTATATTATTTAGGATGAGGCTTTCAGACTCAGTTGTGTGGATATTTGTTGTATTCTTTACGATGATATTTTCTTCTGATTCGGTTTGTAATCTCAATGTTTTGTTTTCTTTAAATTTTATTATATTATTCATATTAAATATATATTAATTTACCGGTGTTGAGTGTTTAACCGAAAGGGGTCGGCGAACCCAGCAAATTCAACGGAGGGTTGCTCCGGGTCTATTTGTACAAATTATGAATTCATAAACTACAGGACGAATAGTTTGGAAATAATTCAGTATTCATTTTTTTTATTTTTCCAGTATCTTCAGGGACAATTTTAGCGAAGTTTGGTAACGTTTAGTGAAGTCTACTCACGTCCCTAATTACGTCGCTGAATATGTCGCTATATACGTCGCTAAATCCGTCGCTACACACGTCGCTAAACAAGTCACTGTCTGTCGTAAATTGCTGACATAGCAGTATTGCCAGGTCATAATAACGTCGCTAATTAGTCGTCCAATGTTGCTAAATTAGTTACACATACGTCGCTATAAAAGTCGCTATTTATGTCGCTATAAACGTCGCTATCTATGTCGCTAATTTAGCGACATATAGTGACAAAAATACATGTCGCTAATTTAGCAACGTTGCGTCGCTAAACGTCGCTAATATAGCGATGCATATAGTCGCTAAAAAACGTCGGAATAGCGACGTTTGGCGATATTTTTTTTGTCAGTGACTAGTTTAAAGGCGACTTCAACAAAACATCTCTAATTACGTCGCTAAAATTATTTAGTGATATTTATTGGTAATTTAGCAACATTTTTTTACGTCGCTAATTTAACTTATTCTGGTAGTGCGCCAGCATGGCCTTAGGGGACAACTGGTGTGTATCCATATAAAAATAGTTGAGCTCCTCTTCGAGGCCACTCAACTCGTCAAGGGGTTCGCCCTCTTCCCCCGAGGAGCCCTAAACTTTCTTACCCTCGGCGGCCAAGTCCTTCAGCGCATGGATAGAATCAGCCACTTCTTGTTTGGACCATGGCGTCCGGACATGAACTCTATTGGACTCCTTTGGCTCCGAAAAGAGTGGAGAGTCCATATCATAATGTGAGAAGAGTTTCCCTCAGTAGATTTCTTCTTCTTCGAAGACCTCTGGCATATGTCGGGATGGCATAGCAACTCTTGGTACATCGCCAAGATCTTCGGGTCCTCTGTATCCAATTTCTTGAGCTTTTTATTGCTCGGGTACACTCTTCATAGGGCTCTTTGCCCCAAGGGAGTTTTGAGATAGCATGCATATCATGCAAGGCCAGTCCCATCTCGCTGTTGGACTAAAGAAGTGTCACCCTCACTTTCCAACTAGGGATAATTTGGTAATTTGGTCTAGTAATTTAATTTTAGGAATATTATATTAATATTAGAGTGCTAAAATATTATTTAATGGTTGTGTTAGTTATTATTTATTAGAGTGACATATATTTATTTAGAGCCTTGTACCATTTATTTTTTTAGTTAGAGGCCTAGCCTATTAATTAGACTTGACACTTGTAGGCCCAACAAGAATTGTCATGACAACTAGTGAACCTAATATGGACCCAAGCCCAATAGTCCATCCCACTAATTAATTAAGGAGAATTAGGCTAATTGAATTTAATTAGAGACTTTCCAAATTAGCCCTTCCCTAATCATATCCATAAATAACAAGTAGGGGCATCTTAGACATTAGGATTTGCTTGGGAAGGAAGATAAAAGGGACGCCACTATAAGGTTCTCTCTCTCCTCTTTATTTGCTCCCAATTTTGAGATTCCCAATTCATAGATCCCCAATTCCTTTATTTCCTCCATTAATTAAACCCCATAATTCTTTTATTCCCTCTCATTTTTATCTCTCAAGGAGCTTTAAAGCTTGGAGAAGCAAATGGCACAAGAAGGATGAGCATTGGTGAAGAGATCATGTCCGGAACGTGTCCAATTATATTTTTATTGAAAATCTATCTCCCAATTGGTAAATTCTGAATTCCTCTTCATTCTAGCTCACAATCATTCATTTGACCATTAGGAATGACTCAATGGCATAGGGCTATATATAGGAACTAGTTCTAGGCTAGTTGGTGGTGTATTATGATTCCTATATGGTATTTTGTGTCTATTTTGGGAGAATTATGAGATTGACACATCAACTGTGTGTATGAGACTAAATTAGTCTAATTAAACTTAGATCAGGGTTGTGGGACTATGTACGTATTCACAAATAGATATGTGTAGGCTGTATCATGATATTTTATGATACGGTGTGATACTGAGCTCAATTTGGGTATTTTGTGCAATTAATCCTCATTTCCCCTTGTAGCAAGTTGTTTTAGTTATGTTATTGTGTAATTGATAAGTGGGAATGCATATTTATGGTGAAATTTAGGTTTTGGCTTTTTATTTGAATGTATATATCGTGAATACTCAATTACGTACTCTAGATGTTTGTTTTAATATCATAAATATATGGTATATATATGTGTATATGAGATTTAGTGTTTATATATATATATATATATATAGAGAGAGAGAGAGAGAGAATAAGGGAGGTGAGATGGCACCTCACTCTAAAAACAAGGGTGGCGGTGACGTGGCACAATCTCAACCACACAAACGAGGGGAGGGGGTTAAGTGCAAATTGCCAATTATAAAATATGTGGTTGGGATTGTTCCACGTCACCGCCACCCTTGTTTTTAGAGTGAGGTGCCATCTCACCTCCCTTATCCTCTCTCTCTCTCTCTCTCTCTCTATATATATATATATATATATATATATATATATATATATATGGTGCATGTTCAGTTAATGTACATGTGAGGTGATGGTGTGGATTAAAGTGAATCAAGTGACTGTGAACTGAAACTCGAGAGCATTTGTGTACAGATGCCAGTGTTAGTGAAGTAAAATTCATATGTGATGCATGTGTCATGTGTATACTTGTGTCTGTGTTGGAAGTGATTAAGTGGGGGGAAATGGGCATGTGGGTTCAGTCGAGCACATATGGGAAGAGTTGTGACTGCAGGGTGTGATATGCATAAATGTACAATAATCGGGAGAGGGCAATGACTGAAGGCAGTGTGCCAGTCATTGCAGTGATATATAGAGAGGGATAGTGTATCGGGTAGTATCATGACTTGTGCACATTGGTACAGGGCCAGTAAATACTTGAGACCGATTTAGTGTATCAGTAGATAGATAGGTTTGTTTTAAGACATTAATGAAGAATTACAACTACAGTGGCAGTAGATGGGTGTTGGGGGAATCTGGTACACTGGGGATGAGATTGAAGGTTCAGTTGGGGCTTCGGGTACAAGGCATATGGGGTGTTCGAGTCTTTCATGTGCAATGAGGGGTGAGTGAGATTATGGGTAGCAGCAACAGCCACTGCCTATGGTAGTGGACTAGAGAAAATAACAGTAGCTACAGCAATAGGGTGACCCTAGATGAAGCAAGAGCAATTGATGCCTTAGAAACAGTAACCTTGAGTTATTTCAAAACAACGGGTAAGAGTGAGGCATAGATCTGTGCATATATGATTTAGTATCATGGCGTAGAAGCAACTTATATGGGAGAACTTGGAAGTTCAGTGGTGCAACTAAACTAGAAGGATGAGTGGTATTTTGAATTCACACCTGAGTTGGAGTAAGTGTGTGAGGGAGGCTTGAGAAGCCTGTTCCAGGTCTGTATGGTGGTGTAAACTCCCTCACCCAAAATAGATATTTTATGTATTTTATATTATTATATTTATTATAATTTCTTTAGAGTATCTCTTAGTTAATTAGAAAATAAATTTCTTAAAATATTTACTTATATAAATATTTATTTAGAATCATTTTTAGGCTATTTTAGATTTTTGGAGATTTTTCTAGAATTTTTGGGTAATTAAAATCAAGGAAACGTAAATTTGTAGGACTTCCATGATTTACTATGAGACCATACTTGCATATTGTTCCTACCAAATATTTATTTTAGGTTAAAATATTTAATTATATTTTTTGTAATTTATTTAGAATTTTAAGAAATTTATTTAGATTTTTGAAATTATTTAGGATTTATTTGGATATATATAGTCTTAATATTATATAGATGCTAATTTAGTGTTAATAGATATTAATAAGATTATATATAAATTATTTGTATTATCTTTAATTCTATTTAAGATTATAAATTATTGAGATAAACTCAAACTCTATTTTTAAATTAATTCAAATCCTGAGCCTACTAGGAAAGCAACTTCATACATATCCTATTCTTATTTAAACTGATTCTAATCCTATCCAAATTAGCCAATCCTAGTCGTATTAAATTAAGTATTCTCTACCATTATAAATACCTACATCTTTCATATTTTTCTTCCCCAAACTCCTCTCTTTTTTGTCCAAAAACAGTCAAAATTCGTCATAAATTCAGCCTCATTTTCTAGTAGTTATGACGACTTAAAAAGACGATATCTCCTAGCTCCAGATTCCAAATGTGCTCTAATTTTTTTTTGTTAGAACCATATCAAGGTTAGTTTTCTGAATATATAAATTATTTCAATAATTTCAGAACCTGTTTTTCCAGAATATTCCGAAAGTGCAAGTTGTCCAAAATCAGATGTATTTTCGTATTTTCCAGATTTTGGGAGATCCCGAACTCGAAATTACGAGTCGTTTGAAGTTTCAAAAATCTGACATAATGAAATTACATAAAATTATTTTTCCAAAATTTAATATGCAAGTTTAGTCTACTATAAAATTCGTACAACATAGACGTAAATAGGAAACCACCAAAAACTATCATCTATGCGCCCTTGTAGCCATAACTCTTTACCGACTTGTGATTTTATGAAACTGTCGATTCCAGCGTTCATGTAGCATTGAAATCTATAGGATTCCACACACAAATCTAGGATTTGAGTTGGTTGACTTTTTGGTCAACGGATCGCCTCGATTTGTGTGTCACGGATCACAAAACCGTAAAGTTGACTTTCTTTTGACCAAAATTAGAGTTTAACAATAAAATTAGATTATAATAAGATTAAAATACTATTTTAGGTTATTTTATTTAGAATTAAAATAGATTAAAATGGAGGAACATATTCACCCACTTTTGTAACCTAACTTGTTTAATTTATGTGACGGGTAGATCGGACGACGCCTTGATTTAGAACTTCATTCTTTTTTAGAGCAGGCAAGTATACCTTATCATTGTACTGTTATTTATATTCCATATGTTGCATGCATCTTTATTTTCTGTCTTTAGTTCATATATTTTAACTGCTATATAAACTGCGCGTCCAAGAAAACTTGGGTGCAATGACGGTGTCGTAGTAAAATGTAAACTACCTCATTTAATTCTATAGATAGTCAGATATGGGATGGAAAATTTTGGTTTAGCAGTAGATGTTTGAGGTTTAGAGTAGGGTTGCTTATGTCTGTTATTTATTAATTAAATCCTTGGCGCGCCCTACCATTATTGAATTATTCGGAGCCCAACATCAGCCCATAAATTCCATCGGACTGTTGTACTTCGGACTTGACCCACCAATTTAGGCACTGAACTTTTCCGTCACTCAAAATCAAATTCGTTGTGCCCTAAATTAATTGCACAACTTCCCGTATCCAAAAATCCTATATTTAATTCCGTATCGGACACCTGTGTCGTTACCTTCAATTTTGAGACACCAACTTAACCCGTTGAGCCAGACCAACTAAATGGTCCAAGACTGACTCCAAGCCCACACCATTTTTGAGCTTTGTGTCATTTTCAAATTTAGACCCCAAGTGCCCCCATTTAATTTAAAAGTGCGAGACACTTTTATTCTAATTAAATCGGGGATACCAATTTTGACTAATCCCATTTTAATCCCCATTTAATCCTAATGCCCATTTAATTAAGTCCATTCCAAACACACAACACCCCTCACCCTACAAAACACCAAACATAAATTCCCCCACAATTTTTCCATCATTTTATGTGTTTGTGCAATTACCCAAACTTAAGGGGCTAAATTACAAATATTGCAACATGTGGCACACCCTCATTGGCCAAGGCCAAATGGAGAGGCTACCTCTTCTTTGACCATAGTTAACCTATCTCCTCCCCATCCTTTGTATGAAGAAACCTATCTCTTCATGTAAAATCCTCACCCCTCATTTGAAATGGAAGCATCACCACCCTCCATTCATCACACAACCCCCTATAAAAAGTCACCATCACCTCCCTCTTCCCCATGCCGGCCCAAATCCCTAAAACCTAGGAAACCCCATCCCCCTCTGTAAACCCCCTCACCCAAAATAGGTATTTTGTGTGTATTTTATATTATTATATTTATTATAGATGTTGAATTTCTTTAGAGTATTCTCTTAGTTAATTCGAAAATATTTTTTTAGTATATTTACTTATATAAATATTTATTTAGAATTATTTTTAGGCTATTTTAGATTATTGGAATTTTTTCATAATTTTTAGTTAATTAAAAACTAGTAACACTAATTTTCTAGGACTTTGAAGAATTTATTTTATATTCAAACTTAATTAAAAATATACCAAAATTTTATTTTAGGTTCTAAATAGTCAAATATATTTTCTAGCATTTTTTGCGAATTTTCTGAATATTTTAGTATTTATTGGGAGTTATTTAGGCTAATAACTAATTTTTAGGACTTGTAGAATTTATTGTGCAATTCCAGGAATATAGAATGGACCCACATTATTTTCTAGGGTTTATAATATTATTATATATTTTCTGTAATTATTTCAGAATTTTTGGAAAAAATTTAGTATTTATTTTTAGTTATATGGGTAAAACTAATGTTTAGAGCTTCTCCTAATTATAGTAGGAAATCTATGAATATAAAATTATCCCAAATATTTTTCTAGAGTTTTTAATTTCAAAATATATTTTTTTGTAATTTTTCCAGATTTTTATGATTATTTTTAATATTTATTTTGAGTTATTTAGATTTAAAATAACTTAAATAATGTTTTGATAAAGGCAAATCAAAAACAAATAATATAATAAAAACCATCCAATCAGATTCTGACACGTGTCAGCCTATAAATATCCTTTCATCCGCAGGTACATCCCTATATATATATATATATATTATTATAACCCTAATTATCCCATTATTTTAGAGAGAGAGATTTTGGAGAATTGCCATCTAGGGTTCCTTCATCTTCCATAAGCCATTGCGCATAGCTCCGGACTCCAAACGAGACCTACTTTCTTGCGTTAGAAAGATATTGAGGTTAGATTTCTGATTGTATAAATTTTTTTACAAATTATGAGTATTAAATTCTGGAAAATTCGTAGAGCACAGCATGTCCGAAAATAGACGTGTTTTAATGTTTTCGCGATTCCTGGAGAACCATGAATCGGAATCATGAACCGTTTAAAGTTTCGGAAAGCTAATGTCTAGATAGTTGACATATGTTTTTCCCAGAATTTAATTCGAAGTATTTATATACTGTTAATTCTGTAGAACTTTTAGGTTAGAATTTAACCATCAGTGCACAATACAAAATTTGTATGTGCCATAATTCTCAAACGAATTTGAATTCAGACGAGCCATAGATTCCAGCACGTTTTTGATGCTGAAATTTATAGAAAATTATGCATAAAAGTTAAGTTTGTGTCGGTTGACTTTTTGGTCAACAGATCGTCTCGATTTGCGTGCCATGAGTCTCGAGTTGATAAAATTTAGTTCTTTGGACAAAATTTAGGAATTAACATAAAAACCAAAATAATTAGATTAAAATAGGATTTTAGAGTAATTATTCTAGAATTAAATAAATTAAAATAAATTATCTTTTGACGTGATAAATTTGTAATACATAGGCTATTTGGACTGTGACTTGGACTCTGATTCATACCAGCAGCAGGACCCCAGGTGAGTACATTCTCTGACAGTATTCTAGTAGGATGTAGTATTTAGCTACCACGATTAGTTTACATCAGACCCTGAGTCGGAGAACCCAACGCGCGTTCGTACATTTACATGTACGCAAATATTATTCAGTTTGGTATATATATTTATGTACGTAATTACAATATGTATTCCAATAATTATGTAAATAAATTGATGGTTATATTATTATATAGTTATATGAATATATATGTATGTAAATGCTAATTGATAATTATGACTAAATATTCAGACTGTACGACCCTAGGACACCGTGGACTATCCCATACTTACTTTGACCATGTTGACCCTAAGAACTTGTGAATTTGTCCGCCTTGCGTATATTAACGTACTGGCATAGACACCTGTCAGTTGACTGACTGATTTTGTACAGTACTTGAAGATACGACACCCGCGTAATTCAACACGTAATTGACCGAGTTAGATGACTAGTGTTACCCCTAGTATACCCCCTGAATCCAGTATAAATGTGGTTGTGTATGTGCTGGTGTAAAGACTAATGATTCTATTGTATTATATTTATGTGTATATAGGATATTGGATTTGTTCTGCGCGATTTCTGGAGCAGATTATTGGTACATTGCAGCTTCCTTGCCAGGCAAGTATACCTTGCCATTGTATTGTTATTTATATTCCATATGTTGCATGCATCTTTATTTTCTGTCTTTATTTCATATATTTTAACTGTAATATAAAATGCGCGCGACGGTGTCGTCGCGATATGATTTTATTTATGTAATTGTATTGACCTTGTTTATGAGACTACCCCATTATCATGTAGCATCATTAGGTTCATTGGCCGTGACACAGTTGTTACACGAGTTGTGAGTCTCATATAGATCACGGACTTGCGTGCAGATTTGGCCTCCTGTACGTGTCGGCCGTGCATTAGGAATAACTGCTGTTAGAAATTTTGCATGCTAGTGGACTTAGCAGTTATTAGAGGTCTAGGGACATAGCCTATTGTAGTACGGTGGTCCCATCCTTGTCCTTGTTTGGTTGCAGGATTGGGCTAGGGTACTAAGAATAGGCTATGAACCAAATTGTGTCATGGATGTGACATGCTTAGAGAATAGGGTGGGGAGAACAACAAGTACCGTATTTGAGCTCCTTTACACTTTTTCTATTGTGCGCCCGGATTCTCCGCTGGAGATACGGGTGGTGATGACCACTATATATTATGTACTTTCAGACGGGCTACCGGCGTTCAAAAGATGATGTGTCTTTTAGGCCCCTGGATCCCCAAAAGGGAATCATGCCAAATCCCAGGTTTTCAGCCAGATAGCTCACTTGTGGGGAAAGTTGTTCTTAACTGCATTCACTTAGACGGTTAGGTGACCCCTTTGGATATTTATTTTAGTACTTTATTGGCATATGTTTAAGTATCTTGTTATGTCCCTCTGAGGACCTGGACTCCTGCCAGGTGTATCTGTTCTTGAGTATTTGCAGGAGCGCAGATTTGGATGGTTATATGCTTCATGGATGCCTTCTCTTCGAGCCCGTGATTGTTAGCTAGTATTCTCATATTGTGCTTATTGTGTTGTACTTTTTTATTCGAGTTGGTAGTGGATTTATTTCCATCCAACTATCATCCTTAGATACTTATATTGAGATCTAGTTTCATAGATACTGGTTATTTATTTATATTTGATTTTCTGTGGATGAGATTTAGATTATACCCTGTGACTTGTGATAGATTTATACCAAATGTGGATTGATATTCATATTACAGCGTACGTATGAATTTGGTTTCCATATATTAGAGTTGTCATATCCATACGGCTGACATGCTTACGTGTCCTAGTCCTACGTATTTTTGGGACTGGGGCGTGACATATTTTTGTGGTGGCCCATGCTGGTCGAGAGCATATTATCTGGGTTACGTTACTGTACCGAACAAGCCTGCACCTAGGACTAGAGTATAGGATCTCATCCACAATTGACTATGACACATCTTTCTTCTAATCTGTTCTATTTGAATAATTGCATCCTGCTTGATTCATGTACTCCTATAATAGTTCCTTTAGTATAGTCTCTCCTAGAATATAGAAGTTACTGTTGTTAGATGATAAGTAGGGTAACCTTCCTATTAAGAGTACAACTAGAGTGCTGACACACGACTAAGTTTAGGATGTCTAGTAAACCCTAGAATTCCTTATCTCTAGAATTGGTTTACCATTACCCCCTGATGTGTTATGAGGACTTGAGAGTAGTATAGACACTACTAGAGTTAGTTAGAAATTTACCATTATGGTTGCCCCTAGCATTGAGAAACCAATAGAAAACCAAAGTGAATATTAGGACTGAACCTAACCCACGCCGTTAGATGAGTATTGGAGAACCATAAATTTAGATTCTTGTCTTGAGATAAGCAGACAGTACCTTAGAAAGCCAAGAGCAATGCATAGAATATTTTCCTAATCATACCTCAAACACAGAGACTAGCATACCCCTTTCCCTTGGAAAGCCATGATGCTAACTAGAGTTCTCCATTTAATTTCATGTATTTGTTCCTCTGAAACCCTAGCGCTCGTTATTTGTGCGACGACTAATCATGTTTTCTCTCCTTCATCTTTTAACTCGTGCCACCTGCCACCTCTGATCATAGACCAAGTGATTATACTCTACAATAGGATATATGGTTTGCTATAGTCATAGTTGTAATCTTGAATTTTGAATTGTGTACCTTTTAGTTAGAACCTGATAGTTGAGTTGTTCAATTAGATTGTGATGATTACCCCTAGTTGTAGACCACGTAATTTGTACCCTCACCTCGATACAGGTTAGATCCCTTTCCCCTAACGGCTAGTAACTCTTCTATTCTCGTTATTGACATATGTTCTATGAGCACTATGATTAAGACTTAAGGTGACCCTTACCTATATAATGTAATAGGAGACCCTAATAAGTAGCAAGATCTTTCCTTATATACCCTAATAAAGAGTTTCTGTTTTATTTACATGTGCAAGATTATTTTGTAGGACCCTCTTAAGATTGTCACCGTATTAGTTTAATTCTTTTAAGTTGGGTAGTATGTCTCACAACCTAGTATCACATAGTCCACTTGACCCATCGAGGTAGTGTAACTAAATGACATTAATTGTATGCTAGCATAAGATGACAGTGTTTATTCAGACGATAGAATTTAGAGGTCCTTGCCCCTACTTGGTCGACTAGCGACTTAGACAAAGAGGTTGTATGATAACTGTAGAGATTGTAGAGTCTTTTATTATTGTTGCTTAGTTGTTTTGGTTTTGTGAACTTGAATTGTTATGTACCTTCTTTCATCATAATCCAGCGTATTTATATTTGTTGTACTACCTTGACTTATGCTGCTATTATAGCCTAGCTTTTGCAAGCTTATTCTTTATCGAGCTTGTTCATGATATGTATTATTGGAGCGCTACAATAATACATTTCAGAATCGGAGTACTACGGTCTGATCAACCATAGTGCGCTTGATTCGCCCTTCGCAATACTACCTTACGTAGATTGAGATATATAGTTGACTAGTAAACACCTGTACTTGTCCCTAGATATATCTGAGCGGATCGTATCGGTTACATAACTGTACTAATACGAGCATGCGAACAAAGAATTACTAAAATAGGATTTCAATACACAACTGCTTTGACAATTCCCATTTGAATTCCTTAAACTCCTTGATCTCGATACTTCTATTCTATTACCTCACCCTTGACCTCTTTATTATTGGTCTCCGTCTTCCCTTATTTCGGAAAGACGAAATCTCGTGCTTGGTATAAGTTTAATACACAGAGAGTACTAGATATACCCCGTAGGCCGATCACATACTTGAGGATTATTCTTTTGTAATTAAGGACATATCATATATGATATAATCGGCGTTAAAGTTTTGAGGATTGAATGACATGAGTAAAACAAATTAAGGAATATTTTCTTAAGGTATATAGCCTTATGTTATAAGTTGGGTAGCAGTGCATTGTCAACTCGAGAGGAATTTCTTTTAGATTGTGATCGAGTAAGATTAGATTGGGAGAGGTTCAAGCCATTTTAATTTTCAAAAATTTAGATGAATGACTAAGATGATGAGGATTAATGAATTGATATTGAGGACCCAATATTTATACCTTAAGTACATGATTTAAATTTTTTGAATAATGAAGGTAGAATCATCAATTTGAATTTGGAGGATAAATATAGAATTTTAGACTTGAACATTGGTGGACTGCATTTAAATTATTTTTCAATATTGATGATTTGAATTAAGAATTAAAATTTTGGTTGGACTACCTATTGAAAATATTGAGGTTGTGAATGGAATATAAAAGTTGAAGCATACAAAAAATTTATAAGTTAAAAATAGGAATGATAATGGACTCGAATTACTTCTAGAGGAAATTATGATAGTTGGAGATCGTGAGAAAAATTTAATTGCGTATTTAAATCTTGAAGATGTTATATGGATTCGGATATGGATAATTTGGAAAAGCGAGAAGAGATAACCATAGGTTGAATTTTGATTTGAATAATGATTATCTTAATTTTGAAGTGATCGCGATAGATTTGAATAGATTTTGTTATTTAAATTTTTGGAAGAGATTGCGATTGACGTACCTTATGTACGAATGTGAATGATTTATCAAAGCATGCCTTATTTTTAATTTCGAGGACAAAATTCTTTTAAGTTGGGTAGATTGTAAACCCCCTCACCCAAAATAGGTTTTTTGTGTGTATTTTATATTATTATATTTATTATAGATGTTAAATTTCTTTAGAGTATTCTCTTAGTTAATTAGAAAATAATTTTTTAGTATATTTACTTATATAAATATTTATTTAGACTTATTTTTAGGCTATTTAGATTATTGGAATTTTTCCATAATTTTTAGTTAATTAAAAACTAGTAACAATAATTTTTTAGTACTTTGAAGAATTTATTTTATGTTCAAACTTAATTAAAAATATCCAAAAATTTTATTTTAGGTTCTAAATAGTCAAATATATTTTCTATAATTTTCTGGGAATTTTCTTAATATTTTAGTATTTATTGCGAGTTATTTAGGCTAATAACTAATTTTTAGGACTTGTAAAATTTATTGTTCAATCCCAGGAATATAAAATGGACCCACGTTATTTTCTAGGGTTTATAAATTTATTATATATTTTCAGGAATTATTTCAGAATTTTTGGAATAATTTTAGTATTTATTTTTAGTTATATGGGTAAAACTAATGTTTAGAGCTTCTCCTAATTATAGTAGGTAATCTATGAATATAAAATTATCCCAAATATTTTTCTAGAGTTTTTAAATTCAAAATATATATTTTTGTAATTTTTCCAGATTTTTATGATTATTTTTAATATTTATTTTGAGTTATTTAGATTTAAAATGACTTAAATAATATTTTGATAAAGGCAAATCAAAAACAAATAATATAACAAAAACTATCCAATCATATTCTGACACATGTCAGCCTATAAATATCCTTTCAGCCGCAGGTACATCCCTATATATATATATATTATTATAACCCTAATTATCCCATTATTTTAGAGAGAGATTTTGGAGAATTGTCATCTAGGATTCCTTCATCTTCCACAAGCCATTGCGCATAGCTCCGGACTCCAAACGAGGCCTAGTTTCTGGCGTTAGAAAGATATTGAGGTTAGCTTTCTGATTATATAAAATTTTTTACGAAATTATGAGTATTAAATTTTGGAAAATTTTTAGAGCACAGCATGTCCGAAAATAGACGTGTTTCAATGTTTTTGCGATTTCGCCAGAAATCAGAATCATGAACCGTTTAAAGTTTTGAAAAGCTAATGTCTAGATAGTTGACATATATTTTTCCTAGAATTTATTCGAAGTATTTATATACTGTTAATTCTGTAGAACTTCTAGGTTAGAATTTAACCATCGGTGCACAATACAAAATTTGTATGTGCCATAATTCCCAAACGAATTTGAATTCGGATGAGCCGTAAATTCCAGCACTTTTTTGATGCTGATTTCTACAGGAAATCATGCATGAAAGTTGAGTTTGTGTCGGTTGACTTTTCGGTCAACAGATCGCCTCGATTTGTGTGCCATGAGTCTCAAGTTGATAAAATTTAGTTCTTTGGACAAAATTTAGGAATTAACATAAAAATCAGAATAATAAGATTAAAATAGGATTTTAGAGTAATTATTCCAGAATTAAAGAAATTAAAATAAATAATCTTTTGACGTGATAAATTTGTAATACATAGGCTATTTGGACTGTGACTTGGACTCTGATTCATACCAGCAGCAGGACCCCAGGCGAGTACATTCTCTGACAGTGTTCCAGTAGGACGTAGTATTTAGCCACCATGGTTAGTTTAGATCAGACCCTGAGTCGGAGAACCCAACGCGCGTTCATACATTTACATGTACGCAAATATTATTCAGTTTGGTATATATATTTATGTATATAATTACTATATGTATTCCAATAATTATGTAAATAAATTGATGGTTATATTATTATATCGTTATATGAATATATATGTATATAAATGCTAATTGATAATTATGACTAAATATTCAGACTGTACGACCCTAGGACACCGTGGACTATCCCATACTTACCTTGACCATGTTGACCCTAAGAACTTGTGAATTTGTCCGCCTTGCGTACATTAGCGTACTGGCATAGACACCTGTCAGTTGACTGACTGATTTTGTACAGTACTTGAAGACATGACACCCGCGTAATTCAACGCGTAATTGACCGTGTTAGATGACTAGTGTTACCCCTAGTATACCCCCTTAGTCTAGTGTAAATGTGGTTGTGTATGTGCTGGTATAAAGACTAATAATTCTATTGTATTATATTTATGTGTACATAGGATATTGGATTTGTTCTGCGCGATTTCTGGAGCAGATTATTGGTATATTGCAGCTTCCTTGCCAGGCAAGTATACCTTGCCATTGTACTGTTATTTATATTCCATATGTTGCATGCATCTTTATTTTCTGTCTTTATTTCATATATTTTAACTGTTATATAAAATACGTGCGATGGTGTCGTCGCGATATATTTTTATTTATGTATTTGCATTAACCTTGTTTATGAGACTACCCCATTATCATGTAGCATCATTAGGTTCATTGGCCGTGACATAGTGGTTACACGAGTTGTGAGTCTCATGTAGATCACGGACTTACGTGCAGATTTGGCCTCCTGTACGTGTGGGCCGTGCGTTAGGAATAACTGCTGTTAGAAACTTTGCATGCTAGTGGACTTAGCAGTTATTAGAGGTCTAGGGACATAGCCTATTGTAGTACGGTGGTCCCATCCTTGTCCTTGTTTGGTTGCAGGATTGAGCTAGGGTACTAAGAATAGGCTATGAACCAAATTATGTCATGGATGTGACATGCTTAGAGCATGGGGTGGGGAGAACAACAAGTACCACATTTGAGCTCCTTTACACTTTTTCTATTGTGCGCCCGGATTCTCCGCTGGAGATACAGGTGGTGATGACCACTATATATTATGTACTATCAGGCGGGCCACCGGCGTTCAAAAGATGTCGTGCCTTTTAGGCCCCTGGATCCCCAAAAGGGAATCATGCCAAATCCCAGGTTTTCAGCCAGATAGTTCACTTGTGGGGAAAGTTGTTCTTAACTGCATTCACTTAGACGGTTAGGTGACCCCTTTGGATATTTATTTCAGCACTTTATTGGCATGTGTTTAAGTATCTTGTTATGTCCCTCTGAGGACCTGGTCCCCTGCCAGGTGTATCTATTCTTGAGTATTTGCAGGAGTGCAGATTTGGATGGTTATATGCTTCGTGGATGCCTTCTCTTCAAGCCCGTGATTGTTAGCTGGTATTCTCATATTGTGCTTATTGTGTTGTACTTTTCTATTCGAGTTAGTAGTGGATTTGTTTCCATCCAACTATCATCCTTAGATACTTATATTGAGATCTAGTTTCATAGATACTGGTTATTTATGTATATTTAATTTTCTGTGGATGAGATTTAGATTATACCCTGTGACTTGTGATAGATTTATACCACATGTGGATTAATATTCATATTACAGCGTACGTATGGATTTGGTTTCCATATATTGGAGTTGCCATATCCATGCGGCTGGCATGCTTACATGTCCTAGTCCTACGTATTTTGGGACTAGGGCGTGACACCCTCTCTCTCTCCTCCCTCCTCCATATTGGAAACAAAGCTAGCATCCCCCCTCCATATTTATTTCTTTCTTCTTCTTCTTCTTCCCTTCTTCTTCTTCCTAGAGAGTTTGCTCTGGCAGCCTAGCTCCGGCCGAGCTGTGCAGCACCGTACCCGCTGTAAACCCCCTGATTTTCAAGAATTTTTAAAATTTGGATTTTTCACAATTTTCTGAAATTTTTTAGGATTTTTTATATTTAAATTCAAGTGTTTTAATTATTAAATAATTTTTAAAAAATAAAAAATATTATTAAAATATTATTAAAATAATATTTTATGGTGTAAAATAAAAAACTAGACATAGGGTAATTTTTCGGAAATTTATTGGACCCCGGAAGCAGTTTAAAAGCCATAAAAAAACTAATTAATTAATTAAACCACAATAAACCGGGTTTATTTTAAATAAACCAAACCAAACCAATTTCTGAACCGGACCGGGTTCATTGAACCAAACCCAATCCTTAGCGGGTCGGATCCGGGTCTAACCCAGACCCGACCCACTAGCCCAGACCATACCCGCAGTATTTTGGATCGGGCCGGATCCGCAGACCCGACCCGTCCGCCCAAACTCGCGAACCCGCTAGTCTCTTCCCCTTCTCTGCGTAACCCGACCGCCGCTGCCGTTAGCCGCCGACCGCCGCGTAACGGCCGCTGCTCCGCCTCCCAGCCGGTTGGCGTCCCCGCACCCGCCGACTCACCGTCTCCCTTAACCGGCCACCCCGTCGTCTTCCTCCCCCTCTCTATTTAAACCCTAGCCCTAACCTCTTCTCCGGCCAATCCCCCTCCGACGCCGCCACCTGCAACCCGACTGCCACCGCCCGCCTTCTTCCTCACCTCGCTCGGCCAGGACCCCCCACCCTAGCCCAGCCGAACTCCCCTCTCGCCCCGCCTCTGTCCGGCGAACCACCCGCCGCACTCCTCAGTCCCCTCTGCCCCTCCAAACTCCGCCTCCTCCAGACCCCGCCTCGCCGCAGCTCTGCCAACGAGCGCCGCCTCTGCCCCAGCGCAGCCAGCTTCACCTGAGCCACCGCAGCCCCGGCCCGACCTCGCCGTCCTCCGGCGACGCCCCTAGTTGCAAAGCCCTAGCTCAGACACGATTCGGACACGTCGCGGACACGAGAAACGCAGTTTCTCGAGCCCTGTTCAGGTACCCGTTTCTCTCTGCTCGTTTACCCATTTTTTATTCCGTCTGTTGCATCGCATAGCCTGCATGACCCCCTCGGTGCCCGTATAACCCGCTCGGTGCATCGCGTCCTGTGGTGATCGCGAACCGCGATCCAAAAACAGGAAAATCAACGCCCTGTTTCACACCGGAACTGAGTATGCCCCGCCAAACGGGACGACTTGGTCGCGTGCGGTCTTCACCGATACGTGCGCGTCGTTGATACGGACGAGCGAGATTTTGCAGAAGTTGATTCGGATGTGTGTGCACACCGGAATCAATGCGTATCCGCGGACACCGTCCCGTATCCGTCCTTTCTGGTTCTCACCGTAACTTAGTGTACACACATTGGATAGAGACGAAACTTGCGCCATCGGACTCATAGAAATACGCTGGTCCTGTGAGCCAAGTTTGGTTCAATTCTGAGAACGTTGACAAAATCGAGTGTCGTGGGCCCCACAGGCTCCACTTGACGGGCGATTTTGTGATCGGCTCATCATAATCCAAATATGGAAGTTCTGTTGGGTTTGTATCATCGTTCCTGACCTGTTGACACTAAGTTAGACAGATTTGGAGACCTTTGACCCTGACGTATTTTTCGGTGCAAAGCGGCCCACATGTGGACCATGTTTTGCCCCAAAAATGTCATTTTTGCCCCTGTACCGGAGTACTGCCCCGAAAATGTCATTTTTGCCCCTGCAAAGCGGCCCACATGGAAGTTCCGTTTCTAGCTGATTAATATTTTCTAGATCTGATGGTGATATCTATTTCAGCAACCGGAGTACTGCCTGAAATCCCAGCTGAAGCCAGAGCTACAATTGGAGCTGGAAACCCAGGCAAGTGTATCTTGCCATAATTGCAGTATAATGATTCATTTGTTCTCTTGATTTATTCTCTATGACTGTTGTAAATGCTCAACCATAGGGCCGTGTGACTTACTTAGCTTCCGATTAATAGTCGGGTGCCAACACCGTACGCGGGGTTGTGTAACGTCAACTAGAGATGGATATTGTGACATTTATATTCTCGTACTTGCCATATCAAGTACATTATACCCAGGACACTTGACACGAATCATGAACAGAATCTTCCTGAAATATTCAAGGTGATTCTATATAGGATTCAAGTTTATGACAGCTTTACATGCTTAGATTATATCCTGACTTGTTGCATTAGTTTTGATCCTGTGTGTCATGGACATGAGACGTGAGATTTTATTGGGTGGGGAGAGTATTAACATATCAAAGGCTGATTATATTATATATATTGACATCTGGACGTGTCTTAGTCTCTGACACAGAGCTATGGCACCAGTTCTGGCCCTTCGAGAAAATACTGCTATGGTTTCTTCAACACTGATCCTGTAGTAGTCTCAGCCTGAGTATGACTAAAACTCTCACTTGCATTATCACTTAGCTGGTTTATTTACTTACCCTATTGTTCCTTTATTTCTATACTGCATTTATTTTGGCTTGTATTTTCTGTACCTTGCTATGTCCCCTGAGGACCTGTAATGGATTAGGTCCCCAGATTTAGTAGACGAGATCTACCTTGAGGTATACGGAACAGGAGCACTTCTCGGAGCAGTACCGGAACTTGAGGACGAGGTGATCGCTGAGGACTTCTCCTGAACAACTGCTTCACCATGCTCAGTTGTTATGGCAATTAAACTCTTTATTTCCTGTTTAAATGAACTTTTGTAAACAGACTTAATATTGGGTTGTTCCCCAATTTTTAATTACTTGTGACTGGATATTGTTTATTTCTTTTGCTGATATTGCTGACTTTATTCTGTGGATAAGATTAGTAAACCCTGACTATTTTAGTACAGCTTAAGTATGCCCCGATGGATCCAATAAATTGGGTTTGTCCATCGGTGCGTGCTGCTGGCCATTGCCACGTGTCCAGTCCCTCGATATTTTGGGACTGGGGCGTGACATAATTTTTGTGGTGGCCCATGCAAGTCAACGACTAAATTGTTCGGTTTCAACTTAGGGACCGAACAGGCCTGCAATAAGAATATGATAAGTTTTTAGGATCTCATCCACTTGCTTGAATCATTTTTTTTATATCTGTATTGGATTCGAATTAATTCTTGACTTGCATCCTGCTTTGATCCCTGTACGCCTCTTATTGTTTATTTTGGGTGCAGAGATATGGATTCACGAGCAAACGATGAGACTCTTGCAGAAACACCACAAGGTGCTGTGGTCACCCAGGAAGATGAAGTGACACCAGTTGATGAAGGTCGATCAGCTCAACAAAGCAGTCAAGCAAGTCAGCCTGCCTCAAGAATCCAAGAAGATGACGTTCCACCATCGACGCAGTTTGCTCCACCAATGCCTACCGTCCCACAAGGGCAAGCTATGGACGTGCAACAGCTATTTCAAATGTACTACCCAATGATGCAAGCTTATCAGAAGGCTCAGCAAAGCCAAACGGAGGAGTTCGTTTGTAGACTTAGCTCAGAGCTAAGAAAGTTAATCAGCTCCGTTGCAACGGACGTTGTTACTATAGCACGGGCCATGGAGTGCATCACCAGGATAGAGTCCAGCCAGAAGCGGCCGCAGGCACCAGACCAAGCACAGCAGGAAAGAGCTGCAAAGCGATCTCAAAAGAATCCACCGAGAGCATCATCCAGAGCCTCATTCCTTCCTACTTGTTACTATTATGGCAAGGTAGGCCATGTTGAGAAGAAGTGCAGACGTAAGTTGGGACTGTGCTTGATTTGCGGATCCAGTAACCACTTAGCCAGAAGTTGTAAGATGCATAGAGGAGAAGCATCAACGGTTAACCAACAAGCGTTACCAGTACCGAGACCAGCCTATCCAGCTTTGGGAGCACCACAAACGAAAGTGGAAGGAGTCATACCACCATCTCCAAGAGAGAATCAGCCGAGGCCACCTTTGGTACCCCAGGCCGTACTCTTCCAGCAGGTCCAGCAGCAGCAGAAGAATCCACCTCAAGGACGCGGACAAGCTTTCGCAATGACTGTGGGAGACACGTAGAACCATGGAGTAGATAATGCGCGTAAGTTTTTGTAGTTCTGTTTCTAGTATTGCTTTAGTTCGTGCCGTTGGTTCGTGACCCTAGACTTGACCTGACAGTTTTAAATTGTTAATAATTGATAACCTAGTGTTAATCTAAATAATTTTGAACTTGCTAAATAACCTAGAATGTTTTATAACTGTTAACCTGATATGTTTTTAAAGAATAACCTATTTTTTTAAAAACTGTAATTTTCTAGATTTTCTTCATTCGGGAAATTTTATAACTTTTAATGCTTAGGAAAATAATTTTTCCTAGGTGTTACTCTCAACCTTGATTCTCCTTGATTTTGATGTGCTTCGAACAATGTTTGCAACCGTGTCATCTCTGTTGACCGGTTATTCTTTGATTGCGAGGACGTAATCCTCTTAAGGGGGGTAGATTGTAAATCCCCTGATTTTCAAAAAAATTTAAAATTTGGATTTTTCATAATTTTCTGGAATTTTCTGGGAATTTCCTGTAATTAAATTCAAGTATTTTAATTATTAAATGATTTTTAAATAATAATAAATAATATTAAAATAATATTTTATGGTGTAAAATTAAAAACTAGACATAGGGTAATTTTCTGGAAATTTATTGGACCCCGGAAGCAGTTTAAAAGCTATAAAAAAAACCAATTAATTAATTAAACCATAATAAACTGGGTTTATTTTAAATAAACCAAACCAAACCAATTTCTGAACCGGACCGGGTTCATTGAACCAAACCCAAGCCTTAGCGGGTCGGATCCGAGTCTAACCTAGACCCGACCCACTAGCCCAGACCCGACCCGCAGTATTTTGGATCGGACCGAATCCGCAGACCCGACCCGTCCGCCCAAACCCGCAAACCCGCTAGTCTCTTCCCCTTCTCTGCGTAACCCGACCGCCGCTGCCGTTAGCCGCCGCCCGTCGCGTAACGGCCGCTGCTCCGCCTCCCAGCCGGTTGGCGTCCCCGCACCCGCCGACTCATCGCCTCCATTAACCGGCCACCCCGTCGTCTTCCTCCCCCTCTCTATTTAAACCCTAGCCCTAACCTCTTCTCCGGCCAATCCCCCTCCGACGCCGCCACCTGCAACCCGACTGCCACCGCCCGCCTTCTTCCTCACCTCGCTCGGCCAGGACCCTCCACCATAGCCCAGCCGAACTCCCCTCTTGCCCCGCCTCTGTCCGGCGAACCACCCGCCGCACTCCTCAGTCCCCTCTGCCCCTCCAGACTCTGCCTCCTCCAGATCCCGCCTCGCCACAGCTCAGCCGACGAGCGCCGCCTCTGCCCCAGCGCAGCAGGCTTCACCTGAGCCGCCGCAGCCCCGGCCCGACCTCGCCGTCCTCCGGCGACGACCCTAGCTGCAAAGCCCTAGCTCAGACACGATTCGGACACGTCGCAGACACGAGAAATGCAGTTTCTCGAGCCCTGTTCAGGTACCCGTTTCTCTCTGCTCGTTTACCCGTTTTCGATTCCGTTTCTCGAGCCCTAGCAAAGCCCTAGCTCAGATACGTTACACAACCCCGCCGTAGCCTGCATGACCCCCTCGGTGCCCGTGCAACCCGCTCGGTGCATCGCGTCCTGTGGTGATCGTGAACCACGATCCAAAAATAGGAAAATTAACGCCCTGTTTCACCCCGGAACTGAGTACGCCCCGCCAAACAGGACGACTTGGTCGCGTGCGGTCTTCACCGATACGTGCGCGTTGTTGATACGGACGTGCGGGATTTCACAGAAGTTGATTCGGATGTGTGTGCACACCGGAATCAATACGTATCCGCGGACACCGTCCCGTATCTGTCCTTTCTGGTTCTCACTGTAACTTAGTGTACACACATCAGATCGAGACAAAACTTATGCCACCGGACTCGTAGCAATACGCAGGTCCTATGATCCAAGTTTTGTTCAATTCTGAGAACGTTGACAAAATCGAGTGTCGTGGGCCCCACAAGCTCCACTTGACGGACGATTTTGTGATCGGCTCATCGGAATCCAAATCTGGAAGTTTTGTTGGATTTGTATCATCGTTCCTGATCTGTTGACACTAAGTTGGACAGATTTGGAGACCTTTGACCCTGACGCATTTTTGGTGCAAAGCGGCCCACATGTGGACCCTATTTTTCCCCGAAAATGTTATTTTTGCTCCTGTGTCCAAATTGGACTCAAGGATAGGCGTTTCTAGCTGATTAATATTTTCTAGATCTGATGGTGATATCTATTTCAGCAACCGGAGTACTGCCTGAAATCCCAGCTGAAGCCAGAGCTACAATTGGAGCTGAAAATCTAGGCAAGTGTACCTTGCCATAATTGTAGTATAATGATTCATTTGTTCTCTTGATTTATTCTCTGTGACTATTGTAAATGCTCAACCATAGGGCCGTGTGACTTACTTAGCTTTCGATTAATAGTCGGGTGCCAACACTGTACGCGGGGTTGTGTAACGTCACCTAGAGATGGATATCGTGACATTTACATTCTCGTACTTGCCATATCAAGTACATTATACCCAGGACACTTGACACGAATCATAAACAGAATCTTCCTAAAATATTCAAGGTGATTCTGTATAGGATACAGGTTTATGACATCTTTACATGCTTAGATTATATCCTGACTTGTTGCATTAGTTTTGATCCTGCGTGTCATGGACATGAGACATGAGATTTTATTGGGTGGGGAGAGTATTACCATATCAAAGGCTGATTATATTATATATTGACATCTGGATGTGTCTTAGTCTCTGACACAGAGCTATGGCACCAGTTCTGGCCCTTTGAGAAAATACTGCTATGGTTTCTTCAACACTGATCCTGTAGTAGTCTCAGCCTGAGTATGACTAAAACTCTCACTTGCATTATCACTTAGCTGGTTTATTTACTTACCCTATTGTTCCTTTATTTCTGCACTACATTTATATTGGCTTGTATTTTCTGTACCTTGCTATGTCCCCTGAGGACCTGGAATGGATTATGTCCCCAGATTTAGCAGACGAGATCTACCCTGAGGTGTACGGAACAAGAGCACTTCTCGGAGCAGTACCGGAACTTGAGGACGAGGTGATCGCTGAGGACTTCTCCTGAACAACTGCTTCGCCATGCTCAGTTGTTATGGCAATTAAACTCTTTATTTCCTGTTTAAATGAACTTTTGTAAACAGACTTAATATTGGGTTGTTTCTCGATTTTTAATTACTTGTGACTGGATGTTGTTTATTTCTTTTGCTGATATTGCTGACTTTATTCTGTGGATGAGATTAGTAAACCCTGACTCCGGCGCAGCCACGCTCCTACGAGTTCCCTCGATACCCACCGCCGTCATCAACCTACCGGCGGCCTGCTGTCCCCGCATCCAGCGTCGAGCCCCTGCGGCTCTGGCACTGCCACCCAACGAACCTGCACCGAGGCTTCTCCGGCCAGCTGCAACCACTTCTCACCGAACCCAGCCACCCACTGCCTCGAGCTCCGGCGAGCTTCGCCATTGCATCACCTCCACCACCACCATTGCACCATCACCTCCACCACCACCATAGCCCGATCTCCACCACCACCATTGCACTATCACCTCCACCACCACAATAGCCCAATCTCCACCACCTCTATTGCACCATCACCTCCTCCACCACCATTGCACCCCCACGGCCATCACCACCCTGCTGACCAGCTTATCCTCCGGCCAACCCCCGGTCGACGCTGCCACATCGAGGTCGACTCTCTCCCCCTCTCTTTGATTATATCCTTGTTGAGTTATTTTAACTAGGGTTTTATTTATATATAACATGTTGATGAAGATGTAGTGTTGATGAAGGGCGTAGGAAAATGACTTGAGATTGGGTTTAATGAGGGTTAATATGTTTTTAGAGTTTATATAGTATAGTGGAGTATTTTCCTTGAGCTTATGTGTATGTATGTTTGATTGAGGGTTAGTGTAGTAGTTAGGGTTTATTTAAATAAGTATGAAAAATGAATGTTTAGATACATAAGGAATTAGGGTTTGAGGATAAATGGAGGTGAGTTTAGGGATTGTTCTTCATAAGTTTATAAAATAAATTTAAATGATAGGCATTGAGATTTAGGATTTATCATATTGATTTATGTGCATGTTAATTATTATTGATGAGCAATATTTTTTGGTGAAATGATAATGATGGTTGTATAAAGGAAGACCTAATATTTAATAAGTAATTACTGTCGAGGAATGAGCATACCTGAACTACTGAACCACGTGATGAATATGGTAAGAATGAGGATTGGTCGATGATAGTATATAGATGACTAGTTGATTTGATGTATCGTACCGATAGTCAACTGTGGTCAACCCCCTAGAGTCTCGTCCCTGTGAGTCGTAGCTAAGACTGAGCATATGTATAGATGTGTATCGCATCCCTGTTTGACGTATGATAGGTTATTGATTTGGGTTTGTATCTCATCTCTAGGTACTACGGGACCTGAGGACTTGGACGTGGTACCAGATCCCCGTCATCAGCAGCCGGACGCAGACAAGTGTACCTTGCCATCCTATATTTCAGACTACAGATATTTATTGTTTCTTTATGTACATTATGCACGTATTTTTGTTTACGATCGATATTTTGCGTCCGAATCACAACCGGGTGCAGACGTTCGTCGTGACGTCTTAAAATGATTGTTAGATGTTCGTAATACCTCGATGTACGTACCTGAGTATATCGACACCCCAGGACACACTCATACACTATGATCGTGCCAGATTCCTGTATCCTGATACCGAAATCATGATCAGAGACTGGGATGACCTTAGGGTCGCATCGGTTGAGTTATTTCTGTGTGTCGAGACTGTTAGATAGAGGTTCAGCTTCAGTGCACCATCGCTATCTAACAGTCTAACAGTTTTATTCTAGAGTAGTATATCACCCGTGTGACTCTGTGCTAGACGTCTAGTAACTGTCTTTACCTTAGGGTCGCGTCGGTTGGGAAGGGGAAGACAGTTACTAGACGTTTGGGCTCCTCTATACGTGCTTATATATATATATATATATATAGTGATCCTGTATTCTAGAATAGTGTATCACCCATGTGACTCTGTGCTCAGAGCTACGGTACGCCCTGTGTCTCTCTATGTTCCGAGCTACAGTTTTATTTTGGACAACCCACGCGTCGAACATTGTCTTTAAACTGTGTCATACTTGTTTAGTTATGATAGAGTACCCTGTTGTTGCACTTATACTTTCTGTTTACTTGGCATGCTGTATTTTTGTACTTTGTTACATCCTTCTGAGGACCTGGTTCCCTTCTAGGTTTAGGCGACGAGGAGTACCCAGAGGAGTACGGTCCGGGTACGTATCCAGCAGCAGGACCCACTGCCGAGGACGAGGTCATTCCAGAGGACTTCGCCTCATAACTGGTAGTGACTCTTTCCTTGGGACGGTATTACTATCTAGTTACCTGATGACGTTCCAAGTTATCTTATTGCTTACTTCATTCCAGTATTTTTGTACTAGCGAATTTGTTCCCGTGTGACTACTTAGTATTTGTACTTGATACTTTATCTCGGGACTTTTACTTTCTGCACATTAGTTGTTGTGATTTCCTCTATGTGCTCTTATATTTGTTGCATGTAGATGAGATTTAGATTGACTATTTATGTGTTATGTGATAGGTTATTCATTGTACTTTACAGCTTAGGTGCACTCCGACGGGACCATTAGATTGGGATGCCCGCCAAAATGTGCTGCTGACCATTGCCACGTGACTCGGTTCCTTATCTTTGGAACTGGGGCATGACAGGGTTTTTGTGGTGGCCCATGCAGATCCGATTTAAATCGTCTTGGTCACCTGACTGTGCCAAGCGAGCCTGTAAATTAGGAATAGATATTAGGAATCTTATCTATAAGTTTGAAACCTTCACATGATACCCTCTATCTCGATATCTTTTACCGAATTGTATCTTGTTTATTTCCTCAACGCTGATTGCAGTCATGACTTCTTTTCAGAGTTATGAATCTTCACAGCGGACGCGTCGCACAACCGGGCGATGTTTCCCGTGATGCAGCATCATCCGGGGAACCGGAACTGGAGCAGGTCCTTCTCTTGACTCCAGCTCCCATGGCACAGTCATCGGGGTAGCCCGAGGTGCCGTCAGACGGGCATCAGACTCCGCATCAGGCAGGACCTGAGGATCAGAGGATCCTGAGTCAGGAGGAGCAGCAGCTACCACCACCTCCACCATTCCCACCCCAGATGCCCTATATGCCATTCCCTGCAGCGTAACCGATGGATGGGACACAGATATTCCAGATGTTATAAGCGATGATGCAGGCTCAGCCGCAGGTCCAGCAGCAGGCCCAGCAGCGCTAGGCTGAGACCCTGAGAGAGATTATCATGACGGCCTTGGGGCAGGCGTCACCGCCAGTACACCAGCCGACGATGGGGTCTGTCATAGACTTTCGTCGTATGATACCGTAACCTTTTGCTGGTACAGAGGAGCCGACAGAGGTCCACGCTTGGCTCACCAGCATTCAACACCAGCTAGAGGCTACCGACCTCCCCCGACACCGATGGATGATTGCCGTCAGGATGCAGCTCACTGGCAACGCGCATCACTGGTGGCTTTCAGAGGAGCAGCGTTTGGGACCAGATCGTGCCACGTGGGAAGAGTTCTCTAGCCTCTTCCAGGAGATGTACATACCCTCCACTGCCCGAACAGAACTTCGGGACAGATTTTAGAACCTCAGGCAGGGGAGTATGACAGTAGAGGAATATAATGCTGAGTTCCTTCGCCTGAGCAGGTTTATGCCGTACCTGATCCCTACTGAGGAGACGAAGGCCGAGAAGTTCTATGAAGGCCTGAGTTTCGAGACCCAGAGGTTTATCGGGTCCATAGCCCCCACCTCTTACTCTGAGGTATTACTAGCAGCATGACAACAGGACCGCATCAACAAGATGGAGGCCAGCCTGAAGCGCTCATGTGCGTCGTCATCAGCAGTTCGAGCCCCACAGGGAGGACCTGCGAAGCGTTCTCTAGTACAATAGCAGCAGCAGAGAGCAGCACCCCTGCAAGGAGCAGTGGTTCCCATATGCCATTTTTGTGACAAGAGGGTACATTTGTTGAGGGACTGTCGACGGAGGCTAGGTGTATATTTGAGATATGGATCGGGCCAGCATGCCATCTGGGATTGCCCTAACCAGAAAGATCTAGTACAGATGGTTCATCGGCCAGCCTTGCCAGCACCGAGGCCTTATCAGCAGCCTCCTAGACCGAGGCCGCCTTACGCAGGAGCTGGAGCACAGCGACCACCAGCACCAGGGTGAAATCAGAGGAGGCCACCCTTGGCCCCACAGGAAGATCAATCTCAGATTCGGTTATCATCAGATCAAGTTATGAAGAGAGGACATCCCAAAAATATCCTTTCGGACGAAGTATGGCCACTATGAGTTTTTAGTCATGCCATCTGGTTTAACCAACACGCTGGCAGTGTTTATGAGTTTGATGAACAATGTCTTCCACTAGTACTTAGATAAGTTCGTGGTGGTATTTATAGACGACATCTTGGTATATTCCAAGAGCCAGGAGGAGCATGAGAGACATCTCAGGATCGTGTTGGAGACGCTGAGACAGGAGAGGCTGTACGTCAAGCTCAGCAAATGTAAGTTTTGCTTGGATAGAGTACCATTTCTGGGACACATAATCACCGGAGATGGACTATCAGTTAACCCGGAGAAGATAGCTGCAGTTGAGACATGGCCTACCCTACATCAGTTACAGAGATTAGGAGTTTCCTCGGACTTGCCAGATATTATCGAAGGTTCGTGGAAAACTTCTCGAGGATAGCTGTGCCTATGACGCGACTGACACGTAAAGGCGAGGAGTTTATCTGGACCAGCGAGTGTCAGGCGGCTTTCGATGAGCTAAAGAAGCGTCTGATATTAGCACCGATTTTGACACTACCTTCAGGATCAGGAGGATTTGTAGTGTACAATGATGCATCAGGGAGTGGACTAGGATGTGTACTGATGCAACACGGCAAAGTGATAGCCTACACATCGAGACAGCTGAGAGTTTATGAGAAGAACTATCCGACACACGATTTAGAGCTAGCTGCAGTGATATTTGTACTAAAGCTATGGAGACACTACCTTTATGGTGAGCGTGTTGAGATTTACACAGATCATAAAAGTCTGAAGTATGTCTACACGCAGAAGGAGCTCAACATGAGGCAGAGCCCCTGGCTTGAGTTGATGACAGATTATGACAATGAGTTGCAGTACCACCATGGCAAGGCGAATGTAGTAGCAGATGCCTTAAGCAGGAAGCCTATGGCATACTTTTTGATGACTCAGCAATAATTGCTAGAGGATCTCCAGGAGCTTGGGATAGAGATTGTATTGCTAGGCATGGATGGACAGATGGCCAGTCTCGAGGTTCAGTCTACGCTGATTAAGAGGATCAAGGCAGCCTTGCCTACAGATGCGAGATTTTGACGTCTACGAGAGAGGACAGAGGCCGACATGCAGACGGGACTCAGGATTCATGAAGACAGAACACTGAGGTGTGAAGATCGCCTATACGTTTTGAGTGGCGAACTACGCCAAGAGTTGATGACCGAGGCTCATAGCTCAATTTATTCTATTCATCTCGGGGGTACGAAGATGTACCGAGACTTGAGATAATATTTCTGGTAGCATGGGATGAAGAGAGAGATTGCAAGATTCGTGGCAAGATATTTAGTTTGTCAGCAAGTCAAGACTGAATATCAGAGGACTGCAGGACTATTGCAGCCGCTTCTCATTCCCAAGTGGAAGTGGGAATACATTACCATGGACTTCGTCACAGGATTCCCGCGGAGCCCTAGTGGAAAGGATGCAGTTTGGGTTGTCGTAGATAGACTCACCAAGTCTGCACATTTCTTGCCCTTTAGAGTTGGGCAGACCACGGAGATATTAGCTGACATGTATATGAGGCAGATAGTACGACTACATGGAGTGCCTGTCAGCATCGTATCGGATCGTGATTCCAGATTCATATCGCATTTTTGGCAGAGTATGCAAGAGATCCTAGGAACTCGTCTTAAGTTCAGTACTGTATATCATCCACAGACTAATGGCCAGTCAGAGCGCACGATACAGATATTAGAGGATATATTGAGAGCGTGCATGATTAATTTTGGAGAATCTTGGGAGGACCACCTACACTTGGTAGAATTCTCCTACAATAATAGCTACCAGGCTAGCATACAGATGGCACCTTATGAGGCACTATACGGTAGGAAATATAGGTCACCAGTATATTAGAGTGACGTGGAGAGCGTCAGATACTTGGTCCAGAGTTGGTGACACAGACAATGGAGAAGGTCAAGCAGATTCAGAGCCACCTGCGTGCAATACAGGACAGACAAAAATACTAGGCAGATGGGCACCGCAGACCATTAAAGTTCAAGGAGGGTGACTATGTATTTTTAAAGATATCGCCTACTCGTGGTACCATCAGATTTGGAGGCAGAGGCAAGCTGAGTCCGAGGTACATCGGACCTTTTGACATCTTGGAACGAGTTGGCAAAGTGGCTTACCGTCTTGCATTGCCTCCATCATTAGAAGGAGTGCATGATGTATTTTACATATCACAGTTGAGAAGATATATGGCAGACCCTAGCCATATGCTTGATCATTCGAAGATTATAGTTGGGTCCAGTCTATCTTACGTAGAGCAGCCAGTTGAGATCCTCGATCACAGTGAGAAAACTTTAAGAGGGCAGACTATTCGACTGGTCAGAGTTGCATGGAAGCATCATTTGCCAGGCGAGTCTACCTGGGAGCGCGAGAATTCCATTCGACAGCGGTTCCCATATTTATTTGAGGAGCAAGGTACGAATTTACATACCGCATTTGATTACTAGCTTATTTTTAAATTCTCTTAGCTATTATCATGCTTTACTTTTAATTTCGGGGACAAAATATTTCTAAGTTGGGAAGGATGTAAACCCCCTTATTTAATTCTATAGATAGTCAGATATGGGATGGAAAATTTTGGTTTAGCAGCAGATGTTTGAGGTTTAAAGTAGGGTTGCTTATGTCTGTTATTTATTAATTAAACCCTTGGCATGCCCTACCATTGTTGAATTATTCGGAGCCCAACATCAGCCCATAAATTCCATAGGACTGTTGTACTTCTGACTTGACCCGCCAATTTAGGCACTGGACTTTTCCGTCACTCAAAATCAAATTCGTTGTGCCCTAAATTAATTGCACAACTTCCCGTATCCAAAAATCCCATATTTAATTCCGTGTCGGACACCTGTGTCGTTACCTTCAATTTTGAGCCACCAACTTAACCCGTTGAGCCGGACCAACTAAAGGGTCCAAGACTGACTCCAAGCCCACACCATTTTTGACCTTTGTGTAATTTTCAAATTTAGACCCCAAGTGCCCCCATTTAATTTAAAAGCACGGGACACTTTTATTCTAATTAAATCGGAAATACCAATTTTTGACTAATCCCATTTTAATCCCCATTTAATCCCAATGCCCATTTAATTAAGTCCATTCCAAACTCACAACACCCCCTCACCCTATAAAACACCAAACACCAATTCTCCCATAATTTTTCCATCATTTTATGTGTTTGTGCAATAACCCAAACTTAAGGGGCTAAATTACAAATAGTGTAACATGTGGCACACCCACATTGACCAAGGCCAAATGGAGAGGCTACCTCTTCTTTGACCGTAGTAAACCCATCTCCTCCCCTTCCTTTGCATGAAGAAACCCATCTCTTCATGTAAAATCCTCACCCCTTATTTGAAATGGAAGCATCACCACCCTCCATTCATCACACAACCCCCTATAAATAGTCACTATCACCTCCCTCTTCCCCATGCCGGCTCTAATCCCTAAAAACCTAGGAAACTCCATCCCTCTCTCTCTCTCTCCTCCCTCCTCCACATTGGAAACCGAGCCAACACCCCCCTCCATATTTATTTATTTCTTCTTCTTCCCTTCTTCTTCTTCTTTCTAGAGAGTTTGCTCCGGCAGCCTAGTTCCGGCCGAGCTGTGCAGTGCCACACCCAGTCTCCGGCACAACCACGCTTCGGCGAGTTCCCCTGATAGCCACCGCCGTAATCAACCTACCGGCGACCTGCTGTCCCCGCATCCAGCGTCGAGCCCCCGCGGCTCCGACACTGCCACCCCGACGAACCCGCACTGAGGCTTCTCCGGCCTGCTGCACCCACTTCTTATTGAACCCAGCCACCCACTGCCTCGAGCTCCGGCGAGCTTCGCCATTGCATCACCTCCACCATCACCATTGCACCATCACCTCCACCACCACCATTACCTGATCTGCACCACCACCATTGCACCATCACCTCCTCCACCACCATTGCACCCCACAGCCACCACCACCCTGCTGACCAGCTTGTCCTCTGGCCAACCCCCGGTCGACGCCGCCACATCGAGGTCGACTCTCTCTCCCTCTCTTTGATTATATCCTTGTTGAGTTATTTTAACTACGGTTTTATTTATATATAACATGTTGATGAAGATGTAGTATTGATGAAGGGCATAGGAAAATGACTTGAGATTGGGTTTAATAAGGGTTAATGTGTTTCTAGGGTTTATGTAGTGTAGTAGAGTATTTTCCTTTTGCTTATGTATATGTATGTTTAATTGAGGGTTAGTGTAGTAGTTAGGTTTTATTTAAATAAGTATGAAAAATGAATGTTTAGATACATTATAAATTAGGATTTGAGGATAAATGGAGGTGAGTTTAGGGATTATTCTTCATAAGTTTATAAAATAAATTTAAATGATAGGCATTGAGATTTAGGGTTTATCATATTGATTTATGTGCATGTTAATTATTATTGATGAGCAGTAATTTTTGGTAAAATTATAATAATGGTTGTATAAAGGAAGACATAATATTTAATAAGTAATTACTGTCGAGGAATGAGCATACCTGAACTACTGAACCACGTGATGAATATGGTAATAATGAGGATTGGTCGATGATAGTGTATAGATAACTAGTTGATTTGATGTATCGTACCGATAGTCAACTGTGGTCAACCCCCTAGCGTCTCGTCCCTGTGGGTCGTAGCTGAGACTGAGCATATGTATAGATGTGTGTCACATCCCTGTTTGACGTATGATAGGTTATTGATTTGGGTTTGTATCTCATCTCTAGGTACTAAGGGACCTGAGGACTTTGACGTGGTACCGGATCCTCGTCATCAGCAGCCGGATGCAGGCAAGTGTACCTTGCCATCCTGTATTTTAGACTACAGATATTTATTGTTTCTTTATGTACATTGTGTGCTTATTTTTGTTTACGATCGATACTTCGCGTCCGGATCACAACCGGGTACAGACGTTCGTCGTGACATCTTAGAATAATTATTAGATGTTCGTAACACCTCGATGTACGTACCTGAGTATATCGATACCCTAGGACTTACTCATACACTATGATCATGCCAGATTCCTATATCTTGATACCGACATCATGACCAGAGATTGGGACGACCTTAGGGTCGCATCGGTTGAGTTATTTCTGTGTGTCGAGACTATTAGATAGAGGTTCAGGTTTAGCGCACCATCGTTGACCGCTTGGGAAGGGGAAGACAGTTACTAGACGTTTGGGCTCCTCTGCACGCGCTTATATATGTATATGTAGTGATCTTGTATTCTAGAGTAGTGTATCACCCGTGTAACTCTGTGCTCGGAGCTACGGTACGCCCCGTGTGTCTCTGTGTTCGGAGCTACAGTTTTATTTTGGACATCCCACGCATTGAATATTGTCTTTAAACTGTGTCACACTTGTTTGGTTATGATAGAGTACCCTATCGTTGTACTTGTACTTTCTGTTTACTTGGCATGCTGTATTTTTGTACTTGTTACGTCCCTCTGAGTACCTGGTTCCCTTCCAGGTTTAGGCGACGAGGAGTACGATCCGGGTACGTATCCAGAAGTAGGACCCACTGCCGAGGACGAGGTCATTCCAGAGGACTTTGTCTGATCACTGGTAGTGACTTTTTTCTTGGGACAGTATTACTATCTAGTTACCTGATGCCGTTCCAAGTTATCTTATTGCTTACTTTATTCCAGTATTTTTGTACTAGCGGGTTTGTTCCCGTGTGACTACTTAGTATTTGTACTTGATACTTTATCTCTGGACTTTTCCTTTCTGCACATTAGTTGTTATGATTTCCTCTATGTGCTCTTATATTTGTTGCCTGTGGATGAGATTTAGATTGACTATTTATGTGTTATGTGATGGGTTATTCATTGTACTTTACAGCTTAGGTGCACTCCGATGGACCCATTAGATTGGGATGCCCGCCGAAGTGCGCTGCTGGCCATTGCCACGTGACTCGGTTCCTTATCTTTAGAACTGGGGCATGACATAATATATTTTTATTATGTATATGCATTGACCTTGTTTAAGGGACCACCCCATTATCATGAAGCATCATTAGGTTTCATTGGCCGTGACACAGCTGTTACACGAGTGTGAGTCTCATATAGATAACAGACTGCGTGACAGGTCTGGCCTTCTGTACGTATGAGCCATGCGTTAGGGATAATTGTTGATAGAAACTTTGCATACTAGAAAACTTAGCAGTTATTAGTAGTCTATGGACATAGCCTATTGTAGTACGGTGGTCCAATCCTTGTCCTTGTTTGGTTGTAGGGTTGGGCTATTGTACTCAAGATAGGCTATGAACCAAATTATGTCATGGATGTGACATGCTTAGAGCATAGGGTGGGAAGAACAACAAGTATGGCATTTGGGCTCCTTTGCACATTCCTTTTATGTAATCCGTACGCTCCGCTGGAGATACGCGGTCGTGATGACCCCTATACTACTTGGCGGCCTCTGTCGTTCAAAAGATGACATGCTTTGTAGGCCCCTGATTCTCCGAGAGAATCATGCCAATCCCATTTTATGGCCAGATAGCCCACTTGTTAGATAGTTGTTCTCAAACTGCATTCACATAGATGGTTAGGCAACCCCATTGGATATTTATTTCAGTACTTTATTGGCATGCTTCTATGTATCGTGTTATGTCCCTCTGAGGAACTGGTCCCTTTCCAGGTGTAGATGTTCATGAGTATTCGCAGGAGCGCAGATCCGGACTGGTTACTTATATTTTTTGAGGTGGTCTTCTCTTCGAGCCCCGTGATTGTTAGTTGATATTCTTATATTGTGGTTGTTGTGTTGCACTTATATATTCTAGTTGGTAGTAGATTTATTTCCATCCAACTATCATCTTTAGATACTTTGTATTGAGATATAGTTCATAGATATTGGTTATTTATTTAAATTTAATTTTCTGTGGATGAGATTTAGATTATACCCTATGACTTGTGATAGGTTTATACCACTTGTGGATTTGATATTCATATTACAGCGTACGTGTGTATCATGGTATCCATATATTGGAGTTGCCATGTACATGCAACTGGCATGCTTACTTGTCCTAGTCCTAAGTATTTTAGGACTGGGGCATGATAGGTGGATACAATGCTGAGCAATATTTATATTCCCTATATCCAAATGCAGTATCAACATCAAGGGGAAGACTCAGTGTGTGGTTTCCATGTGAGGTGTGATTGAGTGTGCACCAGGTAGTTTGAAGTATGGATACAGAGAGTGCATCCAGTGTGAGTATGTAGGACAGACATGAGTGTTGAGACTGATACATGTATTGGAGTGTATCAATAAGAAAGTATAGACAGGTAAGTGAGGTAGTGTAGTAATAATATAACAGTTAAGTATTCCAGTTAGTATAGTTGGTAGCAAGGGTGTTATTACAGTTAATTGAATTAGGTAGTATCAGTTAGGTTGTTAGTTAGTATACTAGGTTAGTAATATGTTAGTATTAAGTGTTATAGACTATAGTGTATCAGTTAGTCAGTGGTTGTTAGTCTAGTTTTTGGTATCAGTTAGTTATTAATTTGTTAGTTAATGTTATAGGTAAGTTAATATCTAGGTTATAACTTAGTTAGCTTGTATTAATTAATTAGTGGCCTTATAGACCAAATGGCTTAGTATAAACCTAGTTTAACCCTAATTTTACCTAGAATCATACATTAGTGCATTTTTAAACTATTTATCTCTTATTACACCTTTTAACTTGATATTTTCTAAATAGGATTGTGTGACACCAGCTTGGGCATCGAGATACACCATTTGCTCAGGACCAGAGGTGAGTACATCTCTCTGTTAGTTTTTATTTTATAATAGTATATGTATCTCATGTTCTAGAACTGTATACTAGATTCTGACACAGTGGTTACATGGACTGGTACTATATGGAACATATCAGGAGATGTCATCCCCTACCATATTCAGCGGGTACACCTTCACATATATTTTATCGTGTGTATTGGATATTAATTATCGTGTACTTCGTATTCACACACTGCTCGTGTTCAGTATGCCCATATTCTTGTTCGTAACGTGTCATGATTGGATCCATAAGTATTGGTTGGGGTTATGGGAGTAGGAGTTGGTTATGTGATCAAGCCCAAGTGTATTCGTATATATTTTTATTATATATCACACGTATAATCGAGTTACCATATCGCATTCGTATTCAACCCAAACCAATCACATAACAAACTTGTACTCTATGGCATATAAGCTAGATTTTTTCTATTTCCATTTAAATTGCAATTATTCATATTGCTTGTTCTTCATTCCAGTACTTTACATGTTCACTCTAGTTTATTCCATTTTCTATTGCTAGTTATCTTGTATTCTTTTCTATTATTTGTTATATATGTTCTATTATGTATTTGGAACTGCTTTTAGAGGTATGTACTTTGCTCCAATCCTGACTGGATATATTTTTCAGATGATTGGCTTGTGGTTCAGTGTCCCATTTACTATGGGCCTTAGGATAGCGTACCATTAAAGGATACTCCCCTAGAGTAGGAGGACCTAGTGCCAGTTTCTCAGGATGATTAGTTATATATATATTTTTTGGACATTGTATTAGTCTCATTCTAGGCTCATGGCATGTATATATGTTTTGGACTTATGGATGTATTGTGACTCTTATTTCATCTATTTTATTCCATATCGTATTTTTATCCTCTTTTAGTTTTATTTTGGGATTGGGTATTATTTACCATTAGCATATACCATATTGTTCCTCCGTTGGGAGTTGAGATGACATCGACAGGGACCCTATATATAGTGTATGAGATGTTTAGATAGTATAGTTGACCCCGACAGCATTCTACCGCCGATGCTGCGGCATAGGCTGGGCATTGTCTACTACTCATGCCCTTATTTCAGGTGCGGGTCGTGATATATTTTTAGTAGTGGCCCATGCAGGTCTAGAGTCATAATTAGAGCAATATCGTAGTAGTGCTCACCTAGAGTACTACTACGAGCCTGTTTAGGATATATGATATAGGCTGAGAGTATACTAAATCACTGGTAGGAACACTTCCAATTTATTTAGTTGTTATCCTTAACTACTGGGATGCTTGCTTTACTTTGAATAATTTTGTCCTTCTTTGATGATATCGTATCTTACTCAATATTGATTTCTTTGTTTTAATCTATCTCCGGGATGCCGCCGAAGACGCGTTCCTAGCTCTCAAGTGCAGTGTCAGCGAGGTCGGTCATTTCGTCGCCTCTAAGGACAACACCAGCAGGTATTATTCCAGCAGCTTCAGCTCAGGGGTCCGCTTCACCGATCCAGGTAGGCATTTTCGTAGCAGCTTTCGGGGGTACTCCACCTCCGGTACAGAGGATAATGCCAACAGTCTCAGAGGATATTCTACCTCTACCACCAGCAGTCGATCAGACACAGATGTTTGTGCTCTTTTAGCAGATAATGGAGGTACAATAGCGCCAGTCAGAGGTTATATGACAGGGTATTGAGAATGCCTACCATATTGCGCTCGGCGCATTCGAGAAGTTGCCTTAGTCCAGCCATAGACGATACCACCTCAGTTCACCCTGCAGCAGCCGAGACCGAAAACTATCATGGTCTTCAAGAGGATGGGGTCGAAGGATTTTAAAAGCCCCGAGAAGATTCTTTATGCCTGATGATTGGATAAAATATATTAAGAGGAACCTGTAGCTGGTGCAATTTCAGAGAGGTTACAGATAGTGGCGGCAGGAATCATGATGTTTGATATCGCATTAACTTGGTTTAGGATGGACACTAGGATCTCAGCACCGGGACTTACTTGGAAATCTTTTAAGGAGCTCTTCAAGGTAAATTTCTTCCCATATGTGGCTCTGATATCTCTAGAGAGCCAGTTTCAGTACCTCGTTCAGGGAAGTATGACGGTGGATGAGTATGCGGTAGAATATTGCAGATTATGCCGCATTATGGAGGACAGAACCCCAGAGGGAAGGCCAGGAAGTTCAGGAAGGGCCAGAACAAGGAGATCAAATCACATACGAATGGAGACCCTACCGCTAATTTTGAGGAGATTCTGAGATATGCACAACGGGCAGAGGATGGTCTAGAGCTTGGCTCCAAGTGGCCGAGGGACTGTCATGCCCCGGTTCCATAGGTAAGGAACCGAGTCACGTGGCAATGGCCAGCAGCGCACTTCGACAGGCATCCCAATCTAATGGGCCCGTCGGAGTACACTTAAGCTGTAAAGTACAATGAATAACCCATCACAAAACACATAAATAGTCAATCTAAATCTCATCCACATGCAGCAATATAAGAGCATAATAGAGGTAAATACAATAACTAATGTGCAGAAAGGAAATGTCCAAGATAAGTATCAAGTACAAATACTAGAGTAGTCATACGGGAACAAACCCGCTAGTACAAAATACTGGAATGAAAGTAAGCAATAAGATAACTTGGAACGGCATCAGGTAACTAGGTAATGATACCGTCCTAAGGAAAGAGTCACTACCAGCGATCAGGCGAAGTCCTCAAGGACGACCTCGTCCTCGTCCTCAGGGACGACCTTGTCCGGACCGTACTCCTTCGGGTAATCCTTGTCTCCTACACCTGGAAGGGAACCAGGTCCTCAGAGGGACGTAACAAGGTACAAAAATACAGCATGCCAAGTAAACAAAAAAGTACAAATGCAACGACAGGGTACTCTATCATAACCAAACAAGTGTGACACAGTTTGAAGACAATGTTTGACGCGTGGGCTATCTAAAATAAAACCGTAGCTCCAAACACAGAGACACACGGGGCGTACCATAGCTCCGAGCATAAAGTCACACGGGTGATACACTACTCTAGAATACAGGAACACTACATATACATATATAAGCACGTGTAGAGGAGCCCAAACGTCTAGTAACTATCTTCCCCTTCCCAAGCGGTCAACGATGGTGCACTGAACCTGACCCTCTATCTAGCAGTCTTGACACATAAAAATAACTCAACAGACGCGACCCTAAGGTCATCCCAGTCTCTGGTCATGATGTCAGTATCAGGATACAGGAATCTGGCACGATCACAGTGTATGGGTGTGTCCTGGGGTATCGGTATACTCAGGTACGTACATCGAGGTGCTACGAAGCATCTATCAATTATTTTAAGACGTTACGACGAACGTCGGCACCCGGTTGTGATCCGGTCGTGAAGTATCGAACGCCAACATAAATACGTGCATAATGTACATAAAGAATAACAAATATCTGTAATCTGAAATACAGGGTGGCAAGGTACACTTGCCTGCGTGCGGCTGCTGATGACGGGGTCCCGATACCACGTCCAAGCCCTCAGGTCCCGCAGTACCTAGAGATAAGATACAAACCAAAATCAATAATCTATTCTACGTCAAACAGGGATGCGACACACATCTACACCTAAACTCAGTCTCAATCTCAAATAGTTAACTACTAATTTTATAGTCCTCAATCTCTGATCCTTGATCCGAATAATACCTATCTCAAAATCAATCACCTGTATAATATCATCAGACCCAATCCTCAATCCCCAATATTCATCATAATGCTTTTCAGTAGTTCAAGTCATGATCATCCTCAGATTTTACCCTGGTATTCATCGACATTAATATGCACATTTAAATATATCAACCTTGAATAAGATAAATTTTAATCATTTAAACCCTCGATTATACAAACCATTAATTTAATTATTTGAATGCCGCTTTCCAATAACCTAGCTACTACTCAAATAAATTCATTATCAAATATTAGCTCTCCAAATAACCAATATTTTGTTATCACCGCATTATTTCACTATAATTTAACCTGCTCCTCAATTAACCATCAATTGCTTGGAATAATTATATCAAACCCTAAAACTCAATGCATTCATAAACCCTAAATCCAATATAGCATACATAAACCCTAACTATGTTCTATATAACAATACACAACACAAAACTATACAAGGAGAACTGAAGAGAGGGAAAGAAGTATACCTAGGCGACGAGGTGGTTATGAAGCTGGAGGTGGTGGTGGAGTAGTCGATGGTCGCCGGAGAAGAAGAGTGGAGAAAGTGGTGGTGGTGGTGATATCGGACGGGGAGGAGGTCGGATGGGGGAGTAGGCCGGAGTGCAGGCTGCTGGTGTGGTGGTGCACAGCCAATGGTGGTGGTGGGGAATCCTATGGTGGTGGTGGTAAAGCCGGACAGGGAGGAGGTCGGGGGACTGTGTGAAGGAAGTCGGACTGAATGGAACGGCTGGACTGAATGGACCGGATGGGTGGAGCTCCGAAGCCGCTGCGGGAGGGGGGGAACTGCACAGGCCGGAGCTGTGCTGCCAGTCGTCGAAGAGCAGCGGGGTCGGCTGCACTACCGTTGAAGTCAGAGTGCGGGATACGGTGGTAGGCCGGAGTAGGAGTGGAGTGCTGGTGTGGGTGCACAGCCGTCACCGGAGTGATGCGGCGCTGTCGACAGTAGGCGGGGTCAGGGTGGTCTTAGTCGGGGTCAGGGGCGGTGGTGCCAGCAGTCGCCGGAGTGGTACGACGCTGTCGGCAGGGCCGGAGTTGAGTCAATCGTCCAGCCGGAGGTGGTCTTCAGGAAAAAGAAAGGAAGAAGAAGAAGAAATGAAGAAGAAGAAGAAATTTGTAAAGAATAAATATGGAGGAGGGAGGAGAGAGAGGGGGGTTTCCAATGTCTAGGGATTAGGGCCTGCTTGGTATGTGTGCATTGAAGAGACACTTTATAGGGGTTGGTAATGTGAGTGTGTGGTGGGGATGTTCCCATTTCAAATGGAGGGCTAGGATTTAACATGGAGGATTGGGTTTCTCCATGCAAAGGAAGGGAGGAGGATGTTGACTAGGTCAAAGAATAGTAGGCTCTCCATTTGGTCATGGCCAATGAGGTGAGGACACCTAAATCAATAAATTGCAACTAAGCCCCTTAAATTCAGAAAATTGCACGAACACATGAAATGATGCAAAAATTGTAGGGAAAATAGTATTTGGTGATTTGCATGGTGAGGGGTGTTGTGTGTTTGGCATGGGTTTAATTAAATGGAAATTGGAATTAATTGGGGATTAAAATAGGATTAGACAAAATTGGTATCCCCGATTTAAATAAAATTAAAGTGTCCCGCACTTTTAAATTAAATTGGGGCACTTGGGGTCAAAATTTAGAAATGACACAAAGGTCAAAAATGGTGGGGGCTTGGAGTCAGTCTTGGACCCTTTAGTTGATCCGACTCAACGGGTTAAGTTGGTATCTCAAAATTGAGGGTAACGACACAGGTGTCCGACACAGAATTAAATATGGGATTTAGGATACGGAAAGTTGTGCGATTAATTTAAGGCACAACGGATTTTATTTTTGTGCGACGAAAAAAATCTCGTACCTAAATTGGCGAGTCAAGTCAGAAGTACAATAGTCCGATGGAATTTATGGGCTGATATTGGGCTCCGAATAATTAAGCAATGATAGGGCGCGCCAAGGGTTTAATTAAATAAAATACCAGACAAAAGCAACTCTACTCTAAACCTCAACATCTGCTGCTAAACCAAAATTCACCAAATCCATACCTGACTATCTATAGAATTAATCGAGGGGGTTTATATTCTTCCCAACTTAGAAAATTTTTGTCCCCAAAATTAAAAGTAAAGCACGATAATAGCTAAGAGAATTTAAAAACAACTAGTAATCAAATGTCGTACGTAAATTCGTACCTTTCTCCTCAAATAAGTACGGGAACCACTGCCGAATAGAATCCTCGCGCTCCCAAGTAGACTCGCCTGGCGAATGGTGCTTCCATGCCACTCTGACCAGTCGAATAGTCTGCCCTCTCAAAGTCTTCTCGCTGTGATCGAGGATCTCAACTGGCTGCTCTACGTAAGATAGACTGGGCCCGACTGTAATCTCTGAATGATCAAGCACGTGACTAGGGTCTGCGACAAATCTTCTCAGCTGCGATACGTGAAATACGTCATGCACTCCCTCTAATGATGGAGGTAATACAAGACGGTAAGCCACTTTGCCAACTCGTTCCAAGATGTCAAAAGGCCCGATGTACGTCGGACTCAGCTTGCCTCTGCCTCCGAATCTGATGGTACCCCGAGTAGGCGATATCCTCAAAAACACATGGTCACCCTCTTTGAACTCCAATGGTCTGCGGTGCGCATTTGTCTAATGTTTCTGTCTGTCCTGTGCTGTACGCAGGTGGCTCTGAATCTGCTTGACCTTCTCCACTGTCTGTTTTACCAACTCTGGACCAAGTATCCGACACTCTCCCACGTCACTCCAACAAACTGGCGACCTGTATTTCCTGCTGTACAGTGCCTCATAAGGTGCTATCTGTATGCTAGCCTGGTAACTGTTATTGTAGGAGAATTCCACCAAGTGTAGGTGGTCCTCCCAAGATCCTCCAAAATTAATCATGTACGCTCTCAACATACCCTCTAATATCTGTATCGTACGTTCTGACTGACCATCAGTCTATGGATGATATGCAGTGCTGAACTTGAGACGAGTTCTTAGGCTCTCCTGCATACTCCGCCAAAAATATGATGTGAATCTGGAATCACGATCCGATACGATGCTGACAGGCACTCCATGTAGTCGCACTATCTGCCTCATATACATGTCAGCTAAAATCTTCGTGGGCTGCCCAACACTGAAGGACAAGAAATGTGCAGACTTGGTGAGTCTGTCTACGACAACCCAAACTGCATCCTTTTCGCTAGGGCTCCGCGGGAATCCTGTGATGAAGTCCATGGTAATGTGTTCCCACTTCCACTCGGGAATGGGAAGCGGCTGCAATAATCCTGTAGTCCTCTGATGTTCAGCCTTGACTTGCTGACAAACTAAATATTTTGCTACGAATCTTGCAATCTCTCTCTTTATCCCATGCCACCAGAAATGTTGTCTCTAGTCTCGGTAGATCTTCGTACCCCCGGGATGAATGGAATAAATTGAGCTATGTGCCTCGGTCATCAACTCTTGGCGTAGCTCGCCACTCGGAACATATATGAGATCTCCATACCTCAATATTCCGTCTTCATGAATCCTGAGTCTCGTCTGCATGCCAGCCTCTGTCCTCTCTCGTAGAAGTCGAAATCTCGCATCTATAGGCAGGGCTGCCCTGATCCTCTCAATCAGTGTAGACTGAACCTCGAGATTGGTCATCTGTCCATCCATGCCTGGCAATACAATCTTAATCCCAAGATCCTGGAGATCCTCTAGCAATTGCCGCTGAGTCATCAAAAAGTATGCCATGCGCTTCCTGCTTAAGGCATCTGCTACGACATTCGCCTTGCCAGGGTGGTACTGCAACTAAATGTCATAATCTGTCATCAACTCTAGCCAGCGCCTCTACCTCATGTTGAGCTCCTTCTGCATGTAGACGTACTTCAAGCTTTTATGATCTGTGTAAATCTCAAAATGCTCACCATAAAGGTAATGTCTCCATAGCTTTAGTGCAAATATCACTGCAGCTAGCTCCAAATCGTGCGTCGGATAGTTCTTCTCATGAACTCTCATATGTCTCGATGCGTAGGCTATAACCTTGTCGTGTTGCATCAGTACACATCCCAATCCGCTCCCAGATGCATCACTGTACACTATAAATCCTCCTGATCCTGAAGGTAGTGTCAAAATTGGTGCTGATGTCAGACGCTTCTTCAGCTCATCGAAAGCCGCCGGACACTCGTCGGTCCAGATAAACTCCTCGCCTTTATGCGTCAGTCGCGTCATAGGCGCAGCTATCCTCGAGAAGTTTTCCACGAACCTCCGATAATATCCGGCAAGTCCGAGGAAACTCCTAACCTCTGTAACTGATGTAGGGGTAGGCCATGTCTCAACTGCAGCTATCTTCTCCGGGTCAACTGCTAGTCCATCTTCGGTAATTATGTACCCCAGAAATGGTACTCTATCCAGGAATAACTCACATTTGCTGAGCTTAGCATACAGCCTCTCATGTCTTAGCGTCTCCATCACGATCCTGAGATGCCTCTCATGCTCCTCCTGGCTCTTGGAATATCCCAAGATATCATCGATAAATACCACCACGAACTTGTCTAAGTACTGGTGGAAGACATTGTTCATCAAATACATAAATACAGCTGGCATGTTGGTTAAACCAAATGACATGACTAAAAACTCATAGTGGCCATACTTCGTCCGAAAGGCCATCTTCTGGATGTCCTCTCTCCGTACCTTGATCTGATGATAACCGGATCTGAGATTGATCTTCGAGAATATACATGCACCACTAAGCTGATCAAACAAATCATCGATGCGCGACAGTGAATACTTGTTTTTTATCGTTACAGCATTTAGCGCCCTATAATCGATACACAAGCGTACCGTCCCGTCCTTCTTCGGTACAAACAGAATGGGTGTTCCCATGGAGATACACTAGCCCGTATGAAACCCTTATCTAAGAGATCATCTACTTGGACTTTCAGCTCAACCAACTCCTTCGATGCTAGCCTGTAAACGGGGGAAGTAACTGGCTCGGCTCCTGGAGTCAACTCTATAGTGAACTCAATCTCTCTGTCAGGTGGCAGTCCTGGGAGATCCTCTGGAAACACATCCTCAAACTCTGCTATATAGTGAGGGTACATTGGTTCACCTTCTGCAATATGTGTCGCTAGGGTAGGTTGGACACCATGCTCTCGGGCTCCCCGAAGAAACTCAAACTCTGGGTGATCTGGGGGTCTAAAGATGACACAACCACGACGGCAATCTAGCGTTGCGTGGTATTTGTCATGCCTCGATCTCCCGCAGGCAAATTGGCCGTTCCCGCTAGGCGAGAATTACCGCGCCAGCGCTCCTGCGGAACGATCGCTTTGACCCATTCGGGCGTGATGCCGCACGAGCGTTAGCCACGCCCGTACAAGGCCGTGGTTCGTTGGCTGGCGGTAAGAGTTCTAAGCCACAGAGTCGCACAGATTGTCCGAGTGCAGCAGAATCATAAACGCATAGGCGATCGGTAACAGGTTCACTGAGTCGATAATATAGTGGAAGCATGGAAACACAAGTTGGAGTAAAGCAAGCTCTTTTATTCATATTGAAACAAGTGTTACAAGCGACATATAGCCGAGATTACAAGTCGCTCGAGCACTCTCTCTGAAACATAAAAGCGTGCCAAGTGGCTACATTTATGGATGATATACAGGAATGTTCGGGCGATGTTCAGGCGACGTTCGGGCGAGGCGATGTTCCAATATTATGTCTTGTATAGGTGCTTCAGTTCTGGACGTAGCGTTCCGAGGCTTCTGAGTTGAACTCCACGCCTTGGCACGCACGAGGGAGGCATCCACACCGAACGAGGTTCTCCCGCACCCTGCAAGCAATCTGGTGGGTTATCAGTACATGAATGCACTGGTGGGGAGGCTACTCGCCCGCTCGACAAATCCAAACACGTAGTACAGGTTTCGTGCACCAACTATTAGGTTGTCTTTCTAGTTGAGCCTAGGATCAGTTTCATGCAAGATTTGAATGGCCTAATCCGTGTGGCAGTGCGCCGTGCGACATGAGAGAAAACACGGCAAGACTTACCAACTTACCATTTGTCCTTCCCTGTCCAAGGCAAACCAAGTTAATTCAAGCAGAAACATGTATAAGCATTCAGGGCAAAGCATATGCAAACACAAGCGTTTCAGTACGAGATCCCGTTCTGGGCGTACGGGTTACAGGAAATATCAGGCGTGTTGCATATTATGATCAAGTGCTCTTTATGCATGAGTATTGTTATAACAAGATCGTTCAGGTGTTCAGTTATTCTTGATGCGATGCAGTAACTCGCACGCGGGTTGCCGCTAAGCGAGGATGACTTATCTATATGAACATGAGGTCACTGGCATGGCGCCATAATGGACGGTCTAGTCTCAGTACAGAATGCCGTACGACGCATAGAGCAGGACGTCCCAGGGCATTCCGTCCTATAGCAGGCGACTATCAGGAGTTCCGTCCGGATCAGATCGGTGCCAGTGCCCCAGCGACCGTTTGCGGAACTAAAACCTTGTTTCCAAGTTGTCCTGTGACCATGCAAGTCTCTAATCTTCAGGGTCAGGTCAGTTACAGGAACAAGTTCATGGCAGGATATATATATATAGAACAAGCTTCATGGAACAAGTTCAAGTCAGGATATATATATATTTGTAACTTGTTGAGGCAGGGTCAGGATTACTCTAAATGTTGAGTATCGGCTCCATGAGCTATTTGATTCAGTACAGGACAGTATTGCTCAACAAGCAGGGACTCTTGGATCATAGGATTGGTGCAAGTTCCCTGGTTCGGGAATTGCCTTAGCGACCTAACGGTCCCAGGTATATTCAGGTTTATTCATGCACGGAACGACTATCAAGTAGTCTTCCGAGGAGAACCTAAATGAATGCATGACAAGCAGAGTGTTTCACGGTCGGGGCATAGTTATGTAGCAAGCATTGAAATGAGGCAATACATAAAAGCAGGCAAGCATGCACTTGTATAACTCAAGCATTCAAGTTCGCTCGGGCCCGAAGGTAAGCCGAGCGAAACCGTACGGGGCCTTTCCGAGTGAAGTTATCTAGGGTTGTGCAGTGTTAGGGAGTGAACAGTGCACTACTGAATATATGTTTGTGTCATTCTACTCGAGGCATAGCGGGTCCAGTTGCACGAGGCAAAGGTAGCATGCGAGAGTCTGAATATATATCAATATTTTATTTCCATGTTCTAGCATAAGCAATACAAGTTGGGATTATTCCCTTAGCTAGGTGCATTGTATTCTTATTAGCATGCAGGGGGTGATTCACCTAGCGACTAGCATGTATCATTCCATATTTTATGTATGCTGGCTAAGCAAAGACAAGTTCACCGTAGCCACCCACCTTAGCAATGATCCGCCTCGGTCGAGTGATACTGCGAGCGAGCCTCTGAAAGCCTAAGCCGAACTCCTGTAGGGACCAAGTCTGGATATCCTTGCCTCAAACGAGTTGCCTCGCTGAGGGAGGCAGGTCGGGATGTTGCACTTTGCCGTTTGAATCGGCAGTCCGCTTGAGCGAAACGGGGTATTACATTATCCACCACTCAAAAAAAGTCTCGTCCTCGAGACTTCCTGAGGGCAAGCCATACTATCGAATTTCGAATCTAGCCCAAGCGTAGCTATCGCTACCACTAGATCTATTGGAACACAAATCCCCTACTCGATGCTTACGTCGTATCGCGGGTATACTGAGTCAGTCTTATTTGTGCCTTGGCGCGGGACAAGTTTCTTAATACGAGGCATGTTTCAATCGATCTTGGATAGCGATCTAAGGCTGAGGCAAACTTATACAAGTCGTTGTGCTTGTTCAGGAGGATTTTCACTTGTACTAGCATTTGAGATCAGCATATCGTGTGTCTGGATCGTGCACATGTTCGAAGCGTCCCTCAAACACATGCATGTCAACCAACTTAACGATAGCGAAGTCTTAGCACTCGAGTTTCACATTTCTTAAGTCTTGGATCGTGCAAATATTCAAAGCGTCCTTCAAACACATGCAGTCAACCAAACTTAAAGATAGTGAAATCGGACAAGCTACTTGCGAAAATTTCAAGGGTCCAATCCAATTCCATATAAATCACCAGGATACTTCCAACAGAGTTAGTCAAATCTGATTTCCATATCATTTCCATTTCGACCAAGTATTTGGACTACCGTTAAACACGATCAATCTGATACCGACTAGCGTCCATCCATTTGGGTCAACTTAGCATACGTTACCGTTCCCAAGTCTAACCCTAAATCTTGCTGCCCCAGTTGTGATGCTTTATACAAGCAATATGGTAAAGTCGATAGCACAGGCTCATTCACTCGGCACCGGGTCGTCTGCCTAATCACTAGATCAGCTCACAAGGTCATAGGTACAGGTTCAAGCATATCGCGATTCCTCGTACAAATTTGTCGCACGATGCTCGACCTAATTCCTAGGGTCAAACCATTGTTCATTCACAAGGGGTATTCTACCCAAGCTCGTTCACTCAGATTTCTAAACATCGAGCACAGATTTACCTACTCTCATTAACACGTTCGTTTTCACAGGGGACGAGTCCGTTCGATAAAATCTAAAATATATCCAAGTTGCAGGACAAGCCTAGTGATTTGCATATTCTATCCCTCAATTTATAGAATCATATCCATTCCAAGCCTAGTCCACCAAGCCAAGATTCAATTCTAAACCTTAGCTTATTTCTCCAAGTCGTTCAACCTGATTCACATATTCGTTCTCAAAACCATCAAACATGATTTATTCTAGGTTCTAGGCTAACTAATCCATTGAAAATTTTCCAATCACTTGCATTCCAAGTTCGTCTTATCGTATCGAGCCAGAAGTCAAGACGATCCATAAGTTGTCACGCCTCGGTCTCCCGTAAGTTCGATCATCCACGTTGAACGCGAGATCATCACGTCAACGCTCCCGCTGGATAATCGTCCTAATCCGGGCGTGACGCATGTGCGACATAGAGTTATGCTCGTACAAGACAAGAACGTTTGAATATTATGGCTATCTTCGACACGATCGAGACATCTTATCCTTTAACCTTTTAATTTCATCCAACTGTAAATCCACCAAGTCAAATTTGTTTATGCAGTGATTGTAGTTCGTTCTTCCAAACTCCAAGCAGAATCTGTTATCGCTTATATCATTCCCAGAAACCTAATATTTCATTTGCTTGTATCGATCCATGCTATCTTCAAATTATTGATACCAAGTCAAATTTATATTCCGAAGCCAAATATTCACCCTCGGTTTAACTTGTTCGAGCGATAATTTATTCACGTACAATCCGTTTGTTTTAAATCCGAAACCGCTCGCACGATTCTCCAATTTCCAATAAGTTTTCTTAACCAAGATATTGGTTTCCATTTCCGAGAATTCTATTCGATATAAGCCTTATCATTTACTCAAGTTATTCTCAATATCGTTCAGTCTGAATATCGCACAGGTTATGGATCCATTTGTATATTTCTAAATGATCCATCCACCACTCGGAATCGAATCATTCCATCAAGTTATTAATCGGTGCTCGCATTATCGTTAGCTTACTCACTAACTCATTCCATAATTTCTAGCACGATACTCAGGTTCGCCTGATAAAATCTAATCTTATATACATGTTCGGGATTGATAGTCATCCAAGCAACTATATTTGGTTGTGTCCTCCAACAAGAATCATCGTTCGAGCTATTTCCATAACCAAGCATGATTCGCCTAAGAGATAAATCCGATGAAGTCTATCGATTTACAGCTCTAGGTCTTACTTGTATCATTCCTGAACGATATCTAAATCTCGTTTATAACTGGCTTGCACCAAAAGGTCTTGGTGCAAGATATTCTACACAACGTAGCTGGAAGGCTGAGTGCATAGCTAACCGTTCGGGCAATATTCGCTTTCGCGCTAACCAGTTGGGTAAACAGGTATAGGCATCTCAGGTTGCATATAATGCACGAGTCTAGCACGAATCTAATCCCAAAAGGACTAGCACAGGATGGCACAAAGGCCCTTGCAACACAATTTTATACCAGCAATCATACTATTCAAATGCAACTCTTTGAAAGTATTTAGACTTATTATTTGGAACATCCCATCGAGGCATTGAGAGAGTATGTGCACATAACCCACGAACGAGCTTTCGAAACAGAGATATTAGAAATGAAGTTCAAAGGCGTATAAGCCAGGCTCTGATACCAATCTGTCACGCCCCGATCTTCCGCAGGCAAATCGGCCGTTCCCGCTAGGCGAGAATCACCGCGCCAGCGCTCCCGTGGAACGATCGCTTTGACCCATCCGGGCGTGATGCCGCACGAGCGTTAGCCACGCCCGTGCAAGGCCGTGGTTCGTTGGCTGGCGGTAAGAGTTCTAAGCCACAGAGTCGCACAGATTGTCCGAGTACAGCAGAATCATGAACGCATAGGCGATCGGTAACAGGTTCACTGAGTCGACAATATAGCAGAAGCATGGAAACACAAGTTGGAGTAAAGCAAGCTCTTTTATTCATATTGAAACAAGTGTTACAGGCGGCGTATAGCCGAGATTACAAGTCGCTCGAGCACTCTCTCTGAAACATAAAAGCGTGCCAAGTGGCTACATTTATGGATGATATACAGGAATGTTCGGGCGATGTTCAGGCGACGTTCGGGCGAGGCGATGTTCCAACATTATGTCTTGTATAGGTGCTTCAGTTCCGGACGTAGCGTTCCGAGGCTTCTGAGTTGAACTCCACGCCTTGGCACGCACGAGGGAGGCATCCACACCGAACGAGGTTCTCCCGCACCCTGCAAGCAATCTGGTGGGTTATCAGTACATGAATGCACTGGTGGGGAGGCTACTCGCCCGCTCGACAAATCCAAACACGTAGTACAGGTTTCGTGCACCAACTATTAAGTTGTCTTTCTAGTTGAGCCTAGGATCAGTTTCATACAAGATTTGAATAGCCTAATCCGTGTGGCAGTGCGCCGTGCGACATAAGAGGAAACACGGCGAGACTTACCAACTTACCATTTATCCTTCCCTGTCCAAGGTAAACCAAGTTAATTCAAGCAGAAACATGTATAAGCATTCAGGGTAAAGCATATGCAAACACAAGCGTTTCAGTACGAGATCCCGTTCTGGGCATACGGGTTACAAGAAATATCAGGCGTGTTGCATATTATGATCAAGTGCTCTTTATACATGAGTGTTGTTATACCAAGATCGTTCAGGTATTGAGTTATTCTTGATGCGATGCAATAACTCACACGCGGGTAGCCGCTAAGCGAGGATGACTAATCTATATGAACATGAGGTCACTAGCATGGCGCCATAATGGACGGTCTAGTCTCAGTACAGAATGCCATGCGACGCATAGAGCAGGATGTCCCAGGGCATTCTGTCCTATAGCAGGCGACTATCAGGAGTTCCGTCCGGATCAGATCGGTGCCAGTGCCCCAGCGACCGTTTGCAGAACTAAAACCTTGTTTCCAAGTTGTCCTGTGACCATGCAAGTCTCTAATCTTCAGGGTCAGGTCAGGTTCAGGAACAAGTTCAGGGCAGGATATATATATATATATATAGAACAAGCTTCATGGAACAAGTTCAAGTCAGGATATATATATATATTTGTAACTTGTTCAGGCAGGGTCAGGATTACTCTAAATGTTGAGTATCGGCTCCACGAGCCATTTGATTCAGTACAGGACAGTATTGCTCAACGAGCAGGGACTCTTGGATCACAGGATTGGTACAAGTTCTCTGGTTCGGGAATTGCCTTAGCGACCTAACGGTCCCAGGTATATTCAGGTTTATTCATGCACGGAACGACTATCAAGTCGTCTTCCGAGGAGAACCTAAATGAATGCATGACAAGCAGAGTGTTTCACGGTCGGGGCATAGTTATGCAGCAAGCAATGAAACTAGGCAATACATAAAAGCAGGCAAGCATGCACTTGTATAACTCAAGCATTCAAGTTCGCTCGGGCCCGAAGGTAAGCCGAGCGAAACCATACGGGGCCTTTCCGAGTGAAGTTATCTAGGGTTGTGCAGTGTTAGGGAGTGAACAGTGCACTACTGATTATACGTTTGTGTCATTCTACTCGAGGCATAGCGGGTCCAGTTGCACGAGGCAAAGGTAGCATGCGAGAGTCTGAATATATATCAATATTTCATTTCCATGTTCTAGCATAAGCAATACAAGTTGGGATTATTCCCTTAGCTAGGTGCGTTGTATTCTTATTAGTATGCAGGGGGTGATTCACCTAGCGACTAGCATGTATCATTCCATATTTTATGTGTGCTGGCTAAGCAAAGACAAGTTCACCGTAGCCACCCACCTTAGCGATGATCCGCCTCGGTCGAGTGATACTGCGAGCGAGCCTCTGAAAGCCTAAGCCGAACTCCTGTAGGGACCAAGTCTGGATATCCTTGCCTCAAACGAGTTGCCTCGCTGAGGGAGGCAGGTCGGGACGGTTGCACTTTGCCGTTTGAATCGGCAGTCCGCTTGAGCGGAACGGGGTATTACAGTATTGGCTCAACCAATCCAAGCCTAGGATAATGTCATAGTCCGGCATGGAGAAGACCAAAAATCGGGCATGCATCTCTCGCCCGCAGATAACTACTGAACATGATCTACAAGTGTCGCTAACAGGTACTATTCCACCTCCCGTAAGAATCCTCTTGATCTTCGGAAGGGGTCTAGTGGCTATTCTATGGGTAGCCACGAAACTAGCAGCTATAAAAGAGTGTGTGGTACCAGAATCAAATAGTACTAATGCTGGTAATGAAGCTACTAAGATAGTACCTACGATCACTTCTTCGGCTGTCTCTGCCTCCTCTACAGTCATCGCATAGGCCTGACCATGTCTCGGTGCCGGTGCCCTCGGCTGATGTCGAGCCTGGTGGAACTGATCTGCATATGGGGCCAAGAGTGGCCTCCTCTGAATTCCTCTGGTGCTGGTGGTCACTGTGCTCTTGTTCCTGCATAAGGCAGCCTCGGTCCAGGAGGCTGCTAATAAGGCCTCGGTGCTGGCAAGGCTGGCCGATAAACCAACTGTACTGGATCTCTCTGGTCAGGGCAATCTTGGATGGCATGCTGGCCCGATCCATATCTCAAACATACGCCCAGTCTCCGTCGACAGTCCCTCAACAAATGTCCCCTCTTATCGCAGAAATGGCATATGGGAACCGCTGCTCCTTACAGGGGTGCTGCTCTCTGCTGCTGCTGCTGTAATAGAGGGCGCTTCGCAGGTGCTCCCTACGGGGCTTGAACTGCTGATGATGACGTACTGGAGTGCTTCAGACTGGCCTCCATCTTGTTGATGCGGTCCTGGCATCGTGCTGCTAGTAATACCTCGGAGTAAGAGGTAGGGGCTATGGACCCGATAAACCTCTGGGTCTCGAAACTCAGGCCCTCATAAAACTTCTCGGCCTTCACCTCCTCAGTGGGGATCAGGTATGGTACAAACCTGCTCAGGCGGAGGAACTCAGCATTATATTCCTCTACAGTCATACTCCCTTGCCTGAGGTTCTGAAATCTGTCCCGAAGCTCTGCTCGGGCAGTGGAGGGTATGAACATCTCCTGGAAGAGCCTAGTGAACTCTTCCCATGTGGCACGATCTGGTCCCAAATGCTGCTCCTCGAAAAGCCACCAGTGATGTACGTTGCCAGTGAGCTGCATCCTGACAGCCGTCATCCATCGGTGTCGGGGGAGGTCGGTAGCCTCCAGCTGGTGTTGAATGCTGGTGAGCCAAGCGTGGACCTCTGTCGGCTCCTCTGTACCAGCAAAAGGTTACGACATCAAACGACGAAAGTCTATGACAGACCCCAGCATCAACTGGCGTGCTGGTGGTGACGCCTGCCCTAAGGCCGTCACGATACTCTCTCTTAGGGTCTCAGCCTGGCGCTGCTGGGCCTGCTGCTAAGCCTGTTGCTTGACCTGTTGTTGGGCCTGCATCATCGCATACATCATCTGGAATATATGTGTCCCATCCATCGGTTGCCCTGCGAGGAATGGCATAAAGGGCATCTGGGGTAGGAATGGTGGAGGTGGTGGTAGCTGTTGCTCCTCCTGACTCGGGATCCTCTGATCCTCAGATCCTGCCTGATGCGGAGTCTGATGCGGAGTCTGATGCCCGTCTGAAGGCACCTCGAAATATCCTGATGACTGCCCTATGGGAGCTGGAGTCAGTAGAAGGACCTGCTCCAGTTCCGGTTCCCCGGATGATCCTGCGTCACGGGGAATATCACCAGGCTGCGCGACGCGTCCACTGTGGAGGTTCATAACTCTGAAAGGAAGTCATGACTGCGATCAGCATTGAGGGAAAATAAATAAGATGCAATTTGGTAAAAGATATCGAGATAGAGGTGTCATGTGAAGGTTTTAAACTTTGCAGATGAGATTCCTAATATATATTCCTAATTTACAGGCTCGCTTGGCACAGTCAGGTGACCAAGACGATTTAAATATGACCTGCATAGGCCACCACAAAAACCTTGTCATGCCCCGGTTCCATAGGTAAGGAATCGAGTCACGTGGCAATGGCCAGCAGCGCACTTCGGCGGGCATCCCAATCTAATGGGCCCGTCGGAGTACACTTAAGCTGTAAAGTACAATGAATAACCCATCATAAAACACATAAATAGTCAATCTAATCTCATCCACAGGCAGCAATATAAGAGCAAAATAGAGGTAAATACAACAACTAATGTGCAAAAAGGAAATGTCCAAGATAAGTATCAAGTACAAATACTAGAGTAGTCACACGGGAACAAACCCGCTAGTACAAAATACTTGAATGAAAGTAAGCAATAAGATAACTTGGAATGGCATCAGGTAACTAGGTAATGATACTGTCCCAAGGAAAGAGTCACTACCAGCGATCAGGCGAAGTCCTCAGGGACGACCTCGTCCTCGGCAGTGAGTACAGCTGCTGGATAGATGCTCTGACCTTACTCCTCCGGGTAATCCTCGTCTCCTACACCTGGAAGGGAACTAGGTCCTCAGAGGGACGTAACAAGGTACAAAAATACAGCATGCCAAGTAAACAGAAAAGTAAAAGTGCAACGACAGGGTACTCTATCATAACCAAACAAGTGTGACACAGTTTGAAGACAATGTTCGACGCGTGGGCTATCTAAAATAAAACCGTAGCTACGAACACAGAGACACACGGGGAGTACCGTAGCTCAGAACACAGAGTCACACGGGTGATACACTACTCTAGGATACAGGAACACTACATATACATATATAAGTGCGTGCAGAGGAGCCCAAATGTCTAGTAACTATCTTACCCTTCCCAAGCGGTCAATGATGGTGCGCTGAACCTGAACCTCTATCTAGCAGTCTCGACACACAGAAATAACTCAACAGACGTGACCCTAAGGTCGTCCCAGTCTCTGTTCATGATGTCAGTATCAGGATACAGGAATCTGGCATAATCACAGTGTATGAGTATATCCTGGGGTATCGGTATACTCAGGTACGTACATCGAGGTACTACGAAGCATCTATCAATTATTCTAAGACGTTACGATGAACGTCGGCACCCGGTTGTGATCTGGTCGTGAAGTATCGAACATCAACATAAATACGTGCACAATATACATAAAGAACAATAAATATCTGTAATCTGAATTACAGGGTGGCAAGGTACACTTGCCTGCGTGCGGCTGCTGATGACGGGGTCCCGATACCACATCCAAGTCCTCAGGTCTCGCAGTACCTAGAGATGAGATACAAACCAAAATCAATAATCTATTCTACGTCAAACAGGGATACGACACACATCTACACCTATACTCAGTCTCAATCTTAAATAGTTAACTACTAATTTTACAGTCCTCAATCTCTGATCCTTGATCCGAATAATACCTATCTCAAAATCAATCACCTGTATAATATCATCAGACCCAATCCTCATTCCCTAATATTCATCATGATGCTTTTCAGTAGTCCAAGTCATGATCATCCTCAGATTTTACCCTGGTATTCACCGACATTAATATGCACGTTTAAATATATCAACCTTGAATAAGATAAATATTAATCATTTAAACCCTCGATTATACAAACCATTAATTTAATTATTTGAATGCCGCTTTCCAATAACCTAGCTACTACTCAAATAAATAAATTATCAAATATTAGCTCTCCAAATAACCAATGTTTTGTTATCACCGTATTATTTCACTATAATTTAACCTGCTCCTCAATTAACCATCAATTGCTTGGAATAATTATATCAAACCCTAAAACTCAATGCATTCATAAACCCTAAATCTAACATAGCATACATAAACCCTAACTATGTTCTATATAACAATACACAACACAAAACTACACAAGGAGAACTCAAGAGAGGGAGAGAAGTATACCTAGGCGACGAGGTGGTTATAAAGTTGGAGGTGGTGGTGGAGTAGCCGATGGTCGCCGTAGAAGAAGAGTGGAGGAAGTGGTGGTGGTGGTGATGCCAAACGGGAAGGAGGTCAGATGGGGGAGTAGGCCGGAGTGTGGGCTGCTGGTGCGGTGGTACACAGCTTGTGGTGGTGGTGGTGAAGCTTATAGTGGTGGTGGTGGTGAAGCCAGATAGGGAGGAGGTCGGGGGAGTAGGTGAAGGAAGTCGGACTGACTGGAATGGCCAGACTGAATGGGTCGGATGGGTGGAGCTCCGAAGCCGCTGCAGGGGGGGGAACTGCACAGGCCGGAGCTGTGCTGCCTGTCGCCGTAGAGCAGCGGGGTCGGCTGCACTGCCGTCGAAGTCGGAGTGCGGGATGCGGTGGTAGGCTGGAGTCGGAGTGGAGTGCGGGTGTGGGTGCACAGCCGCCGCCGGAGTGGTGCAGCACTGTCGGCTGTAGGCGGGGTCAGGGTGGTCTGAGTCAGGGTCAGGAGCGGTGGTGCCAGCAGTCGCCGGAGTAGTGCGGCGCTGTCGGCAGGGCCGGAGTTGAGTCAGTCGGTCGGCCGGAGGTGGTCTTCAGGAAGAAGAAAGGAAGAAGAAGAAGAAATGAAGAAGAAGAATAAATTTGTAAAGAATAAATATGGAGGAGGGAGGAGGGAGGAGAGAGAGAGGGGGGGTTTCCAATGTCTAGGGATTAGGGCCTGCTTGGTATGTGTGCATTGAAGAGACACTTTATAGGGGTTGGTGATGTGAGTGTGTAGTGGGGATGTTCCCATTTTAAATGGAGGGCTAGGATTTAACATGGAGGATTGGGTTTCTCCATACAAAGGAAGGGGGGAGGATGTTGACTAGGTCAAAGAATGGTAGGCTCTCCATTTGGTCATGGCCAATGAGGTGAGGACACCTAAATCAATAAATTGCAACTAAGCCCCTTAAATTCGAGAAATTGCACAAACACATGAAATGATGCAAAAATTATAGGGAAAATGGTGTTTGGTGATTTGCATGGTGAGGGGGTGTTGTGTGTTTAGCATGGGTTTAATTAAATGGACATTGGGATTAATTTGGGATTAAAATAGGATTAGACAAAATTGGTATCCCCGATTTAAATAGAATTAAAGTGTCCCGCGCTTTTAAATTAAATGGGGGCACTCGGGGTCAAAATTTGGAAATGACATAGAGGTCAAAAATAGTGGGTGCTTGGAGTCAGTCTTGGACCCTTTAGTTGGTCTGGCTCAACGGATTAAGTTGGTATCTCAAAATTGAGGGTAACGACACAGGTGTCCGACACTGAATTAAATATGGGATTTAGGATACAGGAAGTTGTGCGATTAATTTAAGGCACAATGAATTTGATTTTTGTGCGACAAAAAAAATCCAGTGCCTAAATTGGCGAGTCAAGTCAGAAGTACAATAGTCCGATGGAATTTATGGGCTGATATAGGGCTCCGAATAATTAAGTAATGATAGGGCACGCCAAGGGTTTAATTAAATAAAATCCCAGACAAAAGCAACTCTACTCTAAACCTCAACATCTGCTGCTAAACCAAAATTCACCAAATCTATACCTGACTATCTATAGAATTAATCGAGGGGGTTTACAGGGACATAGGAGGATCCGGTACTAGCATGGGCCCAATAAAGTGGCCTCACTTTCAGTAGCAGCATCAGAGATACTTCCAATAGTCGAGGCAGCAGTACCATGTACCCGCTAGAGCGACAGTGCAGCAGGCACACCAGATCTAGAGGCCAGCTATTCCTTGCCCATTCTACAAGAAGCTGGGACATGGATAGGATGTGTACAGGATGAGATTGGGCCAATATTTATTCTGTGGATTAGGAGACCACCAATTTAGGACTTATCCTAGAGCTCTAGTTTGTCCAGCTCAGGACTGGGCACAGAGATCACCAGCGAGACCACTAGCGGGATAGCAGAGAGGACCTCCCCTACCACCATAACAGTAGCAGTTCATTCAACACCAGCAGCAACATAGAGGTGCTCACCGACAGGGGCGAGATTTTGTATTAATTGTTGAGGAGGAGGAGCCAGTTGGAGATGTTATTTCAGGTTCAGTCAATCTTGATTCTTTTCCAGCTCATGCTTTATTTGATTCTAGTGCTTCATATAGTTTCGCATCTATATCTTTTCCTTTGAAGCATCATCTTGTGACTGAACCATTGGCGAGGACTTGTAAGATCAAGACCGGGGGTGGCATTATCCTGCTCAGTGATGTTTACAAGGATCGAAGAGTTTCTTTGGGAGGCTGAGAGTTGAGCGCGTGTTTACTCATAATGCCACTTTTGAGTAACGATATAGTGCTCATAATGGATTATTTGAGTAGGCACCATGCTAGTATCATTGTCATGGAGGCAAAATTTTATTTCAGATACCAAGAGAGCCAGAGTTTGAGTTTGTCAGAGGAGCAATGAAGCAGAGTGAGGAAGACTTATATAGAGCTTTGGTGGAAGAGCAGGAGCTGCCACATACATTGATTACAAAATATATAGATATATTTTTGGAGGAGTTTCCAGGGTTGCCACCAGACAAAGATGTGGAGTTCTCTATAGACTTAGTGCCAGGCAAAAAGCTAATATCACAGCACGTCTATTGGGTGAACAACAGTGAACTAGCGGAGTTGAAGAAGCAGTTGGATGAGTTACAGGACAAGGGCTTCAGCCGCTCTAGTTTATCACCATGAGGTGCTACGATATTATTTGTACTGAAGAAGGATGGATTGATACTCATGTGTATTGACTACAGGGCACTCAATAATCTCACTATCAAGAATAAATAACCATTATCACGGATTGGTGATTTATTTGATCAGTTGAGCAGGGAAAAAGTATTCTCCAAGATAGATTTGAGGTCGAGGTACCACCAGGTAAAAGTGAAGAAGAAAGATATTCTGAAGACAGCTTTCAGGACTCGGTATGGGTAGTTTGAGTTCTTAGTGATGTTGTTTGGATTGACCAATGCTCCAGCAGTATTAATAAATCTGATAAATATGGTGCTTCATTAGTACCTAGATCAGTTTGTTATGGTCTTTATTAATAATATATTGATATACTCAAAGACCCCAGAGGAGCATGAGAAGAACCTGAGGATAGTTCTAGAGACCCTCAAGAAGGAGAAGCTGTATGACAAGCTTTCAAAGTGTGAGTCCTTCCTTGATAAGGTTGAATTCCTCGGGCATGTAATTACAGGAGACAGGATTTTAGTAGACCCGAAGAAGATTTCAGTAGTTGAGTCGTGGTCCACCCCGAGCTCAGTAGTAGAGATCAGGAGTTTTCTTGGATTGGTATGCTATTATTGTAGATTTGTTCAGGACTTTTCCAAGATTGCAGAGCTAGTGACTAGGATGACCAAGTATTTTTGTGGATTTTGCCTGCCCATGGAGTAATTAGATTCAGGGTTTGCGGGAAGCTTAGTCCCAGATATGTAGGTCCGTTCGATATTCTCGAGCGGGTAGGCGATGTTGCTTATCTTCTTGCTATTTCGTCTTCGCTATGTATGGTACATGATGTATTTTATGTGTCTCAATTGTATATGTATGTTTTGGATCTGATTTATATCCTCGATCACTCTGAATTAGTCGTTGGTACCGACTTATCTTATGAGGAGCAGCCCGTATCCATTCTAGATCGAAGGAAGAAAGTACTCAAGAACCAAACTATTTCTCTTGTCCGGGTGGCCTGGGGACATCACACTCTTGAAGAATCGACATGGGAGTGAGAGGACGATATTTGATCTCGATACCCTCACATGTTCGATTCGGAAGGTATATTATATATTATGCCTTCATATCTCAGATTCTGTGATAAGGTGATCACTTAGGTGTTGTGATGATATTGCTTGCATGAGTAGTTGCTAGTAGGTTTATATTGTGCTTGTCCTGACTTCTCTAGCTATTGCTTGGATTCGAATTTCGAGGACATAATTTTTTTAAGGTGGATAGAGATGTCACTCCCAGTTTTCAATATACGTATTTGGAACATATTTTTATTTTAGCATGGTTGCATGTGTATGGAGACTAGACCCATTCTTTGGTTTAATTTAGTTCATGGTTTATTTTGTGGGTTGGTTTAACTCATGAGAGTCTTTGGTTCAACCCTCAAACCCTAGCATATATAAACCAATATTTCACTCTCTCTTCACTTCTTCATTTCTTCCTCTTTTTTTAGCTTTTTCTTCCTATTTCATAGGCAAGTACACCTTGCAAGAGAAATGGAGAAACCCTCAATATTATTTTTCCATTATGTCTATTTTGTGTTTCTAAGTACTTTTATTTCTTGGAGTTTCTTGTTTTGATGGATGGTTTAGTGTAAATCTATATTTTTAGCTTAGATTTTTGTTGGGTTTCATGAGTTTTTCTTGGTTTTGATCTATTAAACTTGTGTCTTTGAAAACTAGTTCTTGCTACATGTTAGATCTTTCGATTTAGAGCATTTTGGCTTTTGGTTCACCTATTTTGGACTTAAAATGAGGTGTTTATGAAGAAAATAAGGTTTTAGTTTTTGGGATTTTTTTCATGGCCGAACCTGCTGTTGGAGAAGACAAAGTCTTCTACGGCCAGTGAGCTATACGGCTGAGGGTGCTATCCAGCCCGAGAGGGTTATGCGGCTGACCTCTTGTCGCATACTGACAACATGCGTCCATCTTGTTGGACGCATGACTGCTGATCTACACATGTCCTTGAACACTTTGTGCATTCACTCGCTGAATGAATGAGAAATCCTCTAAGTCCTAAAGACACTCCATGCGACATCTAACTCCATGCGACATCAAACTTATGTGGCAAGCAGAGCATACGGCTACCTTTCCTTGGACGCATGACTCCGAACCTTGGCGCATCTTTGGAGCATCCTTGGCACGTCTTTATATTATTTTCTCTTTTCTTCCTGGCACACTTGATGTCACATCACACTTTATGTTACATCACTGACACTTTATTTATTTCCCGTTATTTTATCACTTATCCCGAGGAGTAGATCTTAGCCCTGACTCCATGCGGCATGACTCCATGCGGCCATGATTGTCATGGGACATGACTTCTTATGCGGCCGGGATTGTCATGCATCCTGACTTTTAATGCGGCCAGAAATGTTATGCATCCTAGAGACCCATGCGGCCCTGCTTATTTGATCGAATATTTTCTTGATTAATGTAACCTAATGTATAATTGGTAATTGGACTAGAATATAGTATCTGTGCAGATACTACTATTGCTTGATAATTATTCACATTTTATGTGCGCCGAGGTACGATACATCGTGTCACATGTTAAGTAATTATATTTAGGTTTTGCATCAAGAATGTCTCCAAATTCCTAAATGCGTGATATTATAAATATAAATATTATTTCCCCAGCACGGGCATGATAAGATAGTCGTACTACCAAAGCGTGACTAGAATTTTTTTTGATTGTATGAATATTGCATACACGCTTGGGTAAATCCTGATTTGACTTCCATGGATTCGTATTGCGTGCTCGTACCTTGTACAACATCTTAAAGAAAATCCTTGTGTGACCATGCCTTGAGATTTCAAATACAACCTAGGGCTAATTAGGTAACAAAAAATGGTAGTAACATTTGAAGGAAACGGTATCCCTAGATTATGCCAACGAACCTTCCCACAGAGATTTATTCGAAGTGCGTTATGGGCTGACCACCACAGATACTGTATATCATCTGCCTTAGTGGAGTGTAGTATCTGACTTGTTATTATGCCGAGCCACTATTTCAATATTCGAACACTGGAACCACTAATACCATATTTTTAGCGCAGTGGCCCTACGGGATACTAGTGCATCATGCAAGTACTTATTTTATTATATTGGTTCGGTTAGCTCATGTTCGGCACTGGCATGATCTGAGGATACTTATTATGCATTATTTTGAGATAATCTCAGACTCCACAAAATAACAAGCCGTATAAATAGTTGGCCGATATAAGAAATAGAATTATTTGTGATTGTATTATTTCAGCAAGTAGCCTAGGAAAATGGACTATCATAGTGTGAGGGTTCAACCCTTGTCCTTATTTGGTAGTAGGGTTGAGCCATAGTGCTAGGATAGGCTATGGACCTAAGTTACGACACTGAACCTATGTAATATTATATTATTTACCTTGGGTTTTTGTTTCTCTATTTCATGCTTCCTTTGTGGTATTTGCTATTTGGGGTCTAACTATACTGGTTTTGCATGGCCAGGTCTCGAGCTATCACTTGAGGATCCAGCGTTATATCCCCCAACTCATGGCGACTCCGTAAAGTCCTAATACATTATATTTTTGTTGCGCATACTAGGACTTTGGTCGCAAAGGATAGTGAGTGGATTTTTCTTCTTCCCTGCTCGTCTTGCACAATTACTTCTTTTGGGCGTTTGGCCACCGGCACTTGTTAGCCAGCTCATCTGGATATTAGCTTCCTTATATGATTGTATTAAATCAGACTGCAGTTGAATCACTATCATGTACTGTTGCTACTTTTTTAGCTTCTTATTTTTGCACAGCTGGACTCCAGAACATTTTGACAAATCATTTAGGATGCCTTATTGCTTATCATATATGATATATGCTTACTGTATCTTTTTTGAATGATTGAGACATAAAAATTCTTGACCATAGGAGACTTGATTATAGCATGTACCCCCTTATCTTATACAGCTGTGATCGTCGTACGACATATAGTATCTTGTACGGGGTAACTGGTCATGTCCGTCTCCGTATTTCGGCATTGGGGCGTGATAAGGTTTTATTGGTGGCCCATGCAGGTCTGTTATTCAGACTTATGGGGTGTCATGGTCATAGAAGTCTCAATCAAACATGATCCTTTTTAAACTCCAAATTCGTACTCTTCAATACTCAGCTTGGATTTTCCCATATTGGTTGCTTCCTTGTTCCTTCTCGTCCAGTACTTATTGGTTCTTGTACTCTTCTTTAGTGCTTCTCCATCCCCCGATGTTATAGCAACATGAGAGACAATATTGCCAGTGGAACGAGATCCTGTGGAACCTCAGCCAAGGATCCGAGTTGAACCCACGATGAATGAGCCCGTGCAGCAGGCTCCAGGTATTCTCGTACCTCCCGTAGTACCGACAGCACTAGATACCCCAGCCTTGCTAGAGATTATTCGTGGATTGTTGGCTATACAACAATATCATATGGTGGTACAACAACAACAACAACAGCAACATCAGCAACAACAGCTCCAACAGTAGGAACAGAATATTCTGTTGAACCAAGATTTACAAACGGCCCTGGAACAAGGTGAGAGAACAAACTCTGGGGCATCTGTTAGGTTTTACAGACTGAACCCCAGATATATCGATGGCACGGAGAACAAAATCATGGCAGATGATTGGCACCAGGATATTGAGACCATTCTGACAGCGGCTAAAGTTTTGGTCGAGGAACAAGTTAACTTGGTTCGCCTACAACTCCAAGATCTGGCAAGAGATTAGTGGGCTGCGATGGAGGTAAGACTGAGGCATCATATTTCATGGAAGGATTTTAGGACCCGGTTCAGGGCAAAGTACTTTGGGATTATGTCTCGATGTGAGTTACAGCAGACGTTCATTAACCTCAAGCAAGCTGAAAGGACGGTAGATGGCTATACGGCAGTGTTTTGCCGACTAAGCAGATTTGCTCCAACCATTGTAAAAACAGAGTTAGAGAGAACAATAAGGTTTTAGTAGGGACTTTACTTAGAGATCTTACATATGGTAGAGGTGCACGACTACCAGACCTTCGAGGCAGTACTGATAGCAGCTAAGAGGGTCGAGCTTACTTCTCAAAGGATGGCATCAAGAAGAGTGGATCAAAAGATGCCTCATAGACAGAACAATGATGGAGGACCAGTACCCTGAACGTCAGCACCATTACCTGGCATTAGTATACATGATTCAGCGCTGTAGGCGGCGGCAGTTCCAACAATGACAGTACCAACTCGGCAACAGCAGTCGAGGCTGCAGCAGCAACAACAACAACAATGACGGGGAGCGCAGACATGTTGCACCTACTATGGCAAGGGAGGTCATACCCAGGATAGTTAGTAGGTAACTAACAGACTATGTTTTAGATATGGTAGCCCTGATCACAAGATTGCCATGTGCCCATTGATGCAGAGCCCAAGAGGGCCAGTATAACAGTTTCCTGCATTATCAGCTCCAAGGACAGTACTGCAAGGAGGACCGACAGTAGCAGCACGACCTTTGGCTCAGCGTATGTTGTTAACGCAGGCCCAGCTTTATAGGCAGCAACAACAGAATTAGCAAGGACAATAACTATGACAGCAAGGAAGACAGCAGCAAGGAGCTCGACAAGGCCAAGGACAGGCACTATCCTTGTCTTTAGAGGAAGTAATAGCGTCAAGCAACGTAGTGGCAGGTAACATTTTCGTTACAAACTTTTCTGCCATAGCTTTATTTGATTCTGGAGCTTCGCCCTCATTTATATCTGCACAATATGTGACACATATTGGATTGAAGTTTGAGGCATTGCCAGCAAGGCTGAATATACTCACTAGCAATGGGATCGTAGAAGTTAGTAGGGTGTGCCTAGCATGTCCAATCATAGTATGTGGGCATCTATAACCTACAAAGATGATTAAATTCCCTATGGATAACTCTGACGTTATATTAAGCATAGATTGGTCAGTCACGCAACGATAGACTGTCATAAGGGTAGAGTGTTGTTTAGAATTCCTGGTCTAATTGAGTTTGTCCTTAGCAGAATAGCAAGAGACCAGCACAAAGGGGGAGTCGCAACCATAGCATGTAAGCCCCCTCATTTTGGAATATAGATAATTTGGTACTTTTTAATTTCTTTTAATTTATTTTAATTTATTTTATTTTATTTAATATTTAAAGTATTAATTTATAAAATCTTTTTTTATATATGACACTTTGCCATGGCTTGGATATTTGGAGCAATGCACAATATTTTTCCTAACAAACAATCCACACACGTTTTTTTTCTATTCCACAACACATCCCATATTATATCCACAAAATTTGAACAAATCAATTTTACTGAAGTAAATAAATTTTAGAAGTAAATAAATTTTAGAAATTAATGTATATTAATTCAAGAATAAATAGTTCTTTGATAGTTGTTATATTTTACTGAAGTAAATAAATTTTAAAAATTAATATATATTAATTCTAGAATATTTAATGTATTAATTCCTTATTTAATTATATTTGGATGCGAACATAGAGGTTGTATGTCAAGGCTACGTGCCAAAGTTGGTTAGAATGACTAGTTGTCGTCCGAAACAAATAATGGCATGCAATGCAGATGTTTGGTTATTTTTGATTATTTAGAAATAATTTTAGAATATTAATTATGATTAAGAGGTTCCATGCATGTTAGATGAATATGATATCATTGGTGCAAGTTTTGCGACATCGATACGTTCCTATGTACATATAGGACTACGTGTAGCCAAACACATGTAAGTTCCTATAAGTACGTGTGGTATGTCGATATAAGACACCCTCACAATGTATTTTGAGAGTGGCATAGCACGTGTATCTTGGCACGTTGTTTAATGCTACACAACTATTGGATTGTTGGACAAGAACGTCATCTGAAAGTTAAGGTTATGCAACGATATTTCATATTGTCCTAGAGTAGTTAGCGTATATGGTTATTGATTAAAATATATTTAACAGGACATCTTGGATCTGCTACTCTTCCAGTAGAGGACGTCGGACAGACAACATCGCAGCCACAGACAGCAGGCAAGTGTATATTGCCATGATGTATTACAGTTACTTGCCTTAATTATCTTATTTAGTTATTATAGTTATTTGATATGGTTGATATGTGTATTTACCCTAGGGCGTTAGACATTGCTTCGCATCCGAATAAAATTTGGGTATCTACGCCATACGCGGAGTCGAGTAACATCACTTAGAGAGTTAATACCACGATCCCATTTTATGTGCTTGTATCCTTGCACGTCAGACCGTAGGATACTTGACACTATTTCATGTGACAAAATCCTTCTTGATGTATTCATGGTAATTATGTATAGGATTACAGGACTTATGATATGAGACTTGTATATTATATACATATTATTATGACTCGATGTACTAGCTGGAGGTCATGATCTTGCATATTATGGACATGAGATATCGTGGACATGAGACATGAGATTATATTGGGTGGGGAGAGGCATACCATACTACAGGCTGATTATGTTTATATATATATACTATGTTACTGGAGGTGCCTTAGACTCTGTTCCAGATCTTTCGCACATTTACTAGCCCTATGAGATATTACTTGCTGTTATGGGCTCCCTGACACAGAGCCTATAGTGGTTTTAGCCTGAGTATGAGTGATATTTTCATGTTCATATCACTTATATGGTTAAAATAGTTTACCCTTGAGTATGTGGCATTATACTGTTTTACTTTGGCATATTATTTCTTGTACCTTATTACGTCCCTCTAAGGACCTGGTGCCTTGCCAGTTTTGCAGCATAGATATCACGCCCCAGTCCCAAAATACGTAGGACTAGGAATACGTAACACGCCAGCCGTATGTATACGAACTCCAATATATGGAAACCATATACACACATACATTGTACATGAATATCAAATTCACCAGTGGTAATACTATCAACAAGTCACACGCAATCTATATCTCATCCACAACACAAATAAATAAATAGAAAATAAATAACTGAATCTCAAAGATGAAGTATCAAAGTATGATAGTCGGATGGAAACAAATTCACTGCAAATCGACTATACTAAAACTACTAAATGAGAGAAGAGATCAAACTCCAATATAAGGTAAACGTCCACAAAAGAAATAGCAACTAAAATATCCATCAGCAGCGATGAATCAAAGGTACTCCGAAGGTAAGACCTCCTCAGTCGGGTATGAAGCGTCAGGTCCAGGTCCGTACTCCTGTGGATACTCCTGCCCGTCTATATCTGGAAAGGTATCAGGTCCTTAGAGGGACGTAACATGATACATATAAATATGCCAATAATGTATTAAAATAAACATCCAATGGGTCGCCTAACCATCTATGTGAATGCACATTGAGAACAACTTTCCAAAAAGTGGGCTATCTGGCCATAAATAGGATTGGCGTGATTCTCTCGGAGAATCAGGGGCCTACAAAGCATGTCATCTTTTGAACGGTAGAGGCCGCCAGTAATATATAGGGGTCATCACTGCCACGTATCTCCGGCGGAGCGTACGGGTTACAGAAAAAAAAGTGCTAAGGAGCCCAAATGCCTTACTTATTGCTCTCCCTACCCCATTCTCTAAGCATGTCATATCCATGACACGATGAAACCTCTAAATAACTGCAAAGTCTACTAGCATGCAAAGTTTCTATCGACATTTATCCTTATCTGTCATACGACCTATACGTACTAGTGGCCAGCCGAGTACGCAAGTCCGTGTCCTATATATGACTCACACTCGTGTAAGAATAGTGTCATGGCTAATGAAACATAAGAATACCTCATGATAATGGGGTGGTCTCATAGAGTAGGTCCATATGCATATACATAATAAAAATAGAATATGACGTCAACGTCGTTGCACCCAAGTTTCTTTGGACGCGCAGTTTATATAACAGTTAAAATATATGAACTAAATAAGCAGAAATAAGATGCATGCAACATATAGAATATAAATTACAGTACAATGGCAAGGTATAGTAGCTTGGCAAGCAATCAGTATAGTGTAAGCGTCCATATGTCAATGACACGGGATCAGAAACTAAGGCCTCCGAATAAACGTCTCTGGATGCTGAAATAGACATCACCAACATTTTCGGAATCAGCGAGATAGCTAGAAAATACTACCCTTTCGTCCAATTTGGACACAGGGGCAAAACAGTAATTTTGGGTCAAAACAGGGTCCATATGTGGTCCACTTTGCACCGAAAAGTGTGCCAGGGAAAATGGTCTATAAATGGACAAATTATAGGTTAACAAATTCTAAATATCATTACGAACTCAACGGTATATCCAATTTTGGATTCCGGTGAGCCGAACACAATTTTGCCAAAAAGTAAACCGTAGGACCCGCAAATAGGCAGCTCGGTCAACCATCTCAGAATTGTGTGAAAATTGGGTCACATGACTAGCGCGATACAACGAGTCCAATGGCGCAAGTTTTGTCACATTCTGACGAGTGTACACTAAATGGTGCAAGATTTTATAAAAGTTGCGATACGAGAACTTTTCGCAGATACGAGCTGATTTTGACGCGCACACGCGTCCGAATCAGTTTTCGTGAAAGTTCACACGTCTAGACATACCTTATGCGCCTTTCGGTGCAATTGGTACGTGATGGGGCGGTCCCGTTTGGCGGAACGCGCTTCGTATCATAAATTTTGAATGTTCGAAAATAGATTTTTTTTATGATTTTTAACTCAGTTTAATTCTACATACAACATCAAATAAAATAATATAATTGACAGAAAATAATCTAGGTTAGGTGGTCTTCACATAGCAAGAACAAAATCTATGTTTGGATCTCTGTGGTGGGAGATACGAGTCCGTAAACATTGGTGTTTATAACAGTTTTTCTGAGATTAAAAGTTGTCATTTTTCTTCAACTTGGTCTCGGTTTTCACCTAGGGTTACGTGCTGATCGAAGGAAACTAATACATAGTATTGGAAAAGGGATAGGTCGTGAACATACCGGTGAAGACGGGGTCAAATTTGGTCGAGCGATGGAACAGAAATCTACACGTGAACAGGGGTACGCTGTTGTATCTTTCCGCACAGCGTGTGTGGGATCGCGGATGCGGGGCGAGCGGCGGGGCGAGCGGCGGTGCTGGGCGGCTGCTCCGGCGGTGGCGGCATGGTCGGTGTCGCGGTCTGGGTGGTCGGAGGCACTGGGTAGAGTAAGGGTTTAGGGTTAGGGTTTACAAGTTATATATTTATATATATATATATATATATATATATATATAGGAGAACCGAAGGGGGGTTTGCATTCCGCGGGTCTGGGGGTGTAGTGGGCTTAGGAGGGGGTTTAGCTTAGGAATTTGTTGCTGCTGCTGTCTCTTAGTAGTTTAGTTATTAGAGAAGTTTGGTTTGATTTCTTTTTCTTTCTTTTCTTTTTCTTTTCTTTATTCCATTTTTTTTTGTTTTCTATTCTTTTCTTTATTATAAATATATATATATATATATATATATAATTCTAGAAAATTATATTAGTGCATACAAATAATCTATTAATCGTCCACAAGGTCTCCTACATGAAATAAATTAAGATAAAATAATAGTTTGCTCAATAATTATCTAAATGCATATTTACCTAGTAGTTAAAATCCAATAAATTATATCTTCTAATATACTACAAAATACTATAAATAAATTAAATAATTAATTAAATAATTATAATACAGTTTTTAAAATTAGGGGTTTTACATTCTACCCAACTTATAAAAAATTTGTCCTCGAAATTAAAACTAAGCCACGATAGAAAGTCAAGGATGGTATAACGTAAAAATTCACAAAATAAATTCATACCTTGGTCTACGAATAGATACAGAAAATGTTTGCGCATGTTGTCCTCGCGCTCCCAAGTGGATTCTCCTAGTGCGCCATGCTTCCATGCCACGCGGACCAAGGGAATAGACTGGTTCCTCTAGACTTTCTCTCGACGATCAAGGATTCTTATGGGTTGCTCTTAGTATGACAAGCTCGGCCCAATGGTGATCTCAGAATGGTCGAGAACATGACTGTTATCTGCCATATATCGCCTGAGTTACGATACATGAAATACATCATGTACTCCCTCAAGTGAAGGTGGTAACGCCAGTCGATATGCCACTTCTTCCACTCTCTCTAGTACGTCAAATGGTCCAATATACCTTGGACTCAACTTGCCACGCCCTCCGAATCGAATGGTGCCTCTGGTAAGTGATATCCTCAAGAAGACATGATCGCCCTCTTTAAACTCCAAGGGACGTCGATGAAGGTCTGTCCACTTCTTTTGCCTGTCTTGCGCTGCTCGCAAGTGCCCTTGTATCTTCTTTACTATCTCTACGGTGTTGACTACCAACTCTGGTCCCAGAATCTCACGTTCTCCCATGTCACTCCAATATACGGGAGACCTATATTTTCTTCCATACAATGCTTCAACCGGAGCCATCTGAATACTCGTTTGATAGCTATTATTGTAAGAAAACTCTACAAGATGTAGGTGGTCCTCCCATGATCCTCCAAAGTCTAACATACAAGCCCTCAACATATCGTCCAGTGTCTGAATAGTATGTTCGGACTACCCATCTATCTGCGGGTGATAAGATGTACTGAACTTCAGATGAGTCCCAAGAATCTCTTGCATAATTCTCCAAAAGCGTGATATAAAATACGAATCCCTGTCTGACATAATGCTGACCGGTATGCCGTGCAATCTCATGATTTGCCTCATGTATAAGTCAGCCAAAGCTTCTATAGGTTGACCAACTCTAAAAGGCAATAAATGGGCTAACTTGGTGAGTCGATCTACTATTACCCATACTGCATCTCTTCCACTTGGACTCTTGGAAAAACCCGTGACGAAGTCTATAGTGATGTGCTCCCACTTCCACTCTGGAATCGAAAGTGATTACAATAACCCTGTTGTTCTCAAATGCTCTGCCTTTACCTGCTGACATACTAGATATTTAGCTACAAAGCGAGCTATCTCTCTTTTCATCCCATGCCACCAAAATTGCTGTCGTAAGTCACAATATATCTGGTGCCTCCAGGATGAATAGAATACAACGAACTATGAGCTTCTACCATTAGCTCCTGTCGAATCTCTCCATTGGGAACATATAGACGATTACCATATCGTAATGTCCCATCGTCATGAATGCGCAATCCTGTCTACTCTTCGGCCTCTGTCCTTTCTTTTAATCTCCTAAATTTGGCATCTATAGGCAAAGATGTCTTGATCCTCTCTACTAGTAATGATTGTACTTACAAGTTGGCTAATGTCCCATCTGCTCTGGGTAATATCACTTCTATGCCAAGCTCTTGCAAGTCCTCCAATAATTCCCTCTGTATCGTCAAGAAGTAAGCTGCTGGTTTCCGGCTTAACGCGTCTGCTATAACGTTAGCCTTGCCTGGATGTTAATGTAGCTCTATCTCAAAATTCTTCATCAACTCAAGCCATCGACGTTGTCTTATATTTAGATCCTTCTTCGTGAAGACGTACTTAAGACTTTTGTGGTCTGTATAGATCTTCACTCGTTCCCCATATAAGTAATGTCTCCATAGATTCAAAGCAAAAAACAACGGCTACAAGTTTCAAGTCATGAGTTGGATAATTCTTCTCATGTACTCATAACTGCCTAGATGCATATACAATCACCTTGTCATGTTGTATCAACACGCATCCCTTACAGTGTTCGAGAAGTACTTCCTCTCAAAGAACTCCAAGAATTGTTCCCAAGTCTGATACGTACCCAACTGGCACTCCATTGATTACCACCAGTGATGAGCGTTACCATCTAACAGCGTCCTTACGCCTGTCATCCATAGATCTGTAGGCAACTGTGATGCTTTTAACAACTTTCGGGTGTGGGTAATCCAGTTTATAGTCTCCTCTGGGATCTCAGTGCCTTTATACGGCTTGGAACCCATCTGTATAAAGTCCTTGACTGAACTAACTCTAGCTCGCGGTACTGGAACTAGTGTCTGAGCTGGTACAGTTGCCTGTGCAGCCATCCACTCAAGTGCTGCCAGAAATTCTTGCCTCTACTCTGCCGCTTACTGCCTCTGCTCTGCAGCTAGTACGGTCGCATATTGTCTCTGTTCCTGCATCATCATTTAGAAGAATTTGAACAGCTGTGTCTGGCCATCCTGCGGTATCGATGATGCTGGAAGGGTCCCATTAGGTGAAGCTGAAAGGTTAGATGGAACTGGATTGTGAGTCAGTCCATCCGGCCCTAAAAGTCTAGGAGTTGTCGAGGTCTCCCCTCGAGTTTGGCCATTGACTCCTGAAGGTGTGTCGCCATCGACGGCAGTACATCCAATATGCATATCCATCTCTCTGCAAGTGGTGGACAAAATAATTAGAAGAAGTACAGGAATCAAACAGGATGCCAACATTTAAAATAGGATAGTTGAAAGGAAAGATGAGTTTTAGTCAAGCATGGATGAGATCCTATACTCTATCCCTATACGCAGGCTTGTTCGGTATAGTAATGTAACCGAGATAATATATTCTCGACCTGCATGGGCCACCACTAAAAATATGTCATGCCACAGTCCCAAAATACGTAGGACTAGGAATACGTAATACGCCAGCCGTATGTATACGAACTCCAATATATGGAAACCATACACACACGTACGATGTACATGAATATCAAATCCACCAGTGGAAATATACTGTCAACAAGTCACTCGCAATCTATATCTCATCCATAGTACAAATAAATAAATAGGAAATAAATAACTGAATCTCAAAGATGAAGTATCAAAGTATGATAGTCGGATGGAAACAAATTCACTACAAATCGACTATACTAAAACTACTAAATGAGAGAAGAGATCAAACTCCAATATAAGGTAAACGTCCACAAAAGAAATAGCAACTAAAATATCCATCAACAGCGATGAATCAAAGGTACTCCGAAGGTAAGACCTCCTCAGTCGGGTATAAAGCGTCAGGTCCAGGTCCGTACTCCTGTGAATACTCCTGCCCGTCTATATCTGGAAAGGTATCAGGTCCTTAGAGGGACGTAACATGATACATATAAACATGCCAATAATGTATTAAAATAAACATCCAATGGGTCGCCTAACCATCTATGTGAATGCACGTTGAGAACAACTTTCCAAAAAGTGGGCTATCTGGCCATAAATAGGATTGGCGTGATTCTCTCGGAGAATCAGGGGCCTACAAAGCATGTCGTCTTTTGAACGGTAGAGGCCGCCAGTAATATATAGGGGTCATCACTGCCACGTATCTCCGGCGGAGCGTACGGGTTACAGAAAGAAAAGTGCTAAGGAGCCCAAATGCCTTACTTATTGCTCTCCCTATCCCATTCTCTAAGCATGTCATATCCATGACACGATGAAACCTCTAAATAACTGCAAAGTCTACTAGCATGCAAAGTTTCTATCGACATTTATCACTATCCGTCGTACGACCTATACGTACCAGTAGCCAGCCGAATACACAAGTCCGTGTCCTACATGTGACTCACACTCGTGTAAGAATAGTGTCATGGCCAATGAAACATAAGAATGCCTTATGATAATGGGGTGGTCTCATAGAGTAGGTCCATATGCATATACATAATAAAAATAGAATATGACGTCACCGTCGTTGCACCCAAGTTTCTTTGGACGCGCAGTTTATATAACAGTTAAAATATATGAACTAAATAAGCAGAAATAAGATGCATGTAACATATGGAATATAAATTACAGTACAATGGCAAGGTATAGTAGCCTGGCAAGCAATCAGTATAGTGTAAGCGTCCATATGTCAATGACACTTGATCAGAAACTAAGGCCTCCGAATAAACGTCTCTGGATGCTGAAATAGATATCACCAACATTTTTGGAATCAATAAGATAGCTAAAAAATACTACCCTTTCGTCCAATTTGGACACAGGGGCAAAATAGTAATTTTGGGTCAAAGCGGGGTCCATATATGGTCCACTTTGTACCGAAAAGCGTACCAGGGGTAAAGGTCTCTAAATAGGACAAATTATAGGTCAACAAATTCTAAATGTCATTACGAACTCAACGGTATGTCCAATTTTGTATTTCGGTGAGCCGAACACAATTTCGTCCAAAAAGTCAACCGTGGGGCCCGTAAATAGGCGTCTTGATCAACTATCTCAGAATTACATAAAAATTGGGTCACAGGACAAGCGCGATACCACGAGTCCAATGGCATAAGTTTTGTCGTATTCTGATGAGCATAAACTAAATGGTGCGTAGTTTTGCAAAAGTTGCGATATAGGGATTTTTTGCGAATACTGGCTGATTCCGACGCGCACATACGTCCGAATCAGTTTTCACAAAAGACCATACGTCTAGACATATCTTACACGCCTTTCGGTGTAATTGGTATGCGATAGGGCAGTTCCGTTTGGCGGGACGCGCTCCGTATCACAAATTTTGAAGGTTCAAAAATAGATTTTTTTTGTAATTTTTAACTCATTTTAATTCTGCATACAACATCAAATAAAATAATATAATTGACAGGAAATAATCTAGGTTAGGTGGTCTTCATATAGCAAGAAGAAAATCTACATTTGGATCTCTGTGGTGGGAGATACGAGTCCGTAAACATTGGTGGTTATAGCAGTTTTTCTGAGATTAAAAGTTATCATTTTTCTCCAACTTGATCTCGGTTTTCATCTAGGGTTACGCACTGATCGAAGGAAACTAATACACAGTATTGGAAGAGGGATAGGTCGTGAACATACCGGTGAAGACGGGGTCAAATTTGGTGGAGCGATGGAACAAAAATCTACGCGTGAACAAGGGTACGCTGCTGTAGCTTTCTTCGCAGCATATGCGGGATCGTGGACGCGGGGCGAGCGACGGTGCTGGGCGGCTGCTCCAGTGGTGGCGACGTGGTTGGCGTCACGGTCTGGGTGGTCGGAGGCGCTGGGTAGAGTAAGGGTTTACAAGTTATATATATATATATATATATATATATATATATATATATATATATATATATAATTCTAGAAAATTATATTAGTACAAACAAATAATCTATTAACTGTCCACAAGATCTCCTACATAAAATAAATTAAGGTAAAATAATAGTTTGCTCAATAATTATCTAAATGCATATTTACCTAGTAGTTAAAATCTAATAAATTATATCTTCTAATATACTATAAAATACTATAAATAAATTAAATAATTAATTAAATAATTATAATACAGTTTTTAAAATCAGGGATTTTATAATAGACCATTGTGGAGCCTGCCTGGAGTTGCTGATTTGGGTTGCTTTGCCATGTAGGCATTGGTACCAGGTACTTATATTATTTTTACCAGAGTTATGCTATTCATTTATATTATTGATTCATCTGCTGATGTAGCCTAGTTTTTATAGACTCATATTTCTTTCTCGAGTCTATTTGAGCTTGTGTGTTACTGGGCGACCGACTTTAGTATATGTAGCTCATTCTTGTTGTATTTTGTTCATTATAGATTGAGGCATAGATATTTATATTTACTGGAATATCTAAATAGTGACCATTATAATACAGATTATACGTATTCGAGTAGGACTAGAGTCTGGTCGAATGTGTAGCTAGCATGTTACATATTCTTAGTCCTACGTATTTTGGGACTGGGGTGTTATATATTTTTGTTGTGGCCCATGCAGGTCCTGATTAAATCGTTTCGGTTGTATTACTGTACCGAGCGAGCCTGCGTTAGGATAAGTTTATTAGGATCTCAATCCACAATTGCTATTAAAACTTTCTTTGAATTCTAATTTCGTCCTTGAACCTCAAAATTATATTCATTCATACTTTCTTTGAACTCTTATTCATTGATTCTCGTCTTTCCCTATCTCGGAGAGATGAACACTCATGTGCGATAATTTTTTAGAAGATTCTCGTCAAGACGTAGAAGACATATTTGGTAGAATATTTATAAGAAGAGGGGTACTTGAGTAGGAAAGATTATAATAGATGATTTCTAGATATTATAGTTAGAATAGATTAAAGATATGAGAATTAACAGTAGCAGTAGGAACCTAAAATAAGGACTCTATCAATTGCCATAAATTAGAAGTTATGGGTTACTATTAGATAAACCTTTTGGACGAATGTGAGTCATTTTATGTGAGGGTATAATATTATATTTTGATGAGATGGTTTGATCTAAGGTGGGTAGACTTCTCGACTAGCAAATTTTATTTAAAGGTTATACAATTAATGAAGATAAGAATAGTCAAAGTCTAGTATTTTAAGGCTTAAACTTCTATATGATTTGAAAAAAAAATTGAATGAATATCGGACTATGATAATGTTGAATTTGTTGAGTATAATAAATTTATCAATAATAGAAAAATTTAACTAGAAGTGAATTAAATTTTTGTAATTTTTTTGAAGATTGAATTCAAATTTTTAGATTTTGAGGTTAAATGAAAGATAGATTGGTTGGATTAAATATGGCTAGCAGCCCTCAAAAGATTTTTGTTAGTTGCAAATAAAAAAAATTGATTATTGTGTTAATTAAATTTTAAAATTTTGAAGAAGGATGAGGAGATCATGATAAGATTGAACTTGGACTTTAAATTGGAGAATTTTGGGACATGATAGTTGGTGAATTCAAATTTGATAATTTTGTAAAGTTAATTATTATCGTCTTAGTATTGGAAAAAATGGAGGAGTAAGTTTGATAAAAAAAAAATTGGAATTCAAATTTTAAATGAGAATATTTTAAAGTCTGTAATTGGATTTTAAATTTAAGAATAGGTAGAATTAAATTAAATTTTGAGGAGATAAAGATGTATTAAAAATTATAAATTTTGAGGATTTGGTTTGATCTTAAGAGATTGACTAGGATTAGATATGCCATATACCAATTTTTGTTGGGTAGATTTATAATTGCTAGGTTTAATGATAGAGGATAAATTGATTAAGTGTGGGTATTATGGATTCGAAAGAAAAAAAAGTCAATAATTGGAGGAATTTAGGAGAAGACTATCTTAAGAATTGAATTTAAAATTTTAAAGTTTGACAACATTGAGGATAAAATTTAAAAGATATTATGTGGTAATAGTAAAATATTAAATTTTGGAAAGATCATGATATTCTAGATTTAAATTTTCTATGGATTTGAAGGGTCTAACTCTAGAAGAGTAAATCTTTAGAATTTAAATTTGAAAGATAGAATTTAAAGATTGAATTTAAAATTTTGAGTATTGGGTTATTAATTTATAATTTTGAGGAATTTAAGAAAATTTACATTATAGTCCTTGGACTATAAGATGTCGATGTAAAATATATTTAAAAAATTATTTTGAAGATGGAAATTAAACTCAAGTTTTAAAAATGTTGAGGACTTGGAATCTCATGGATTAATTGTTGAAGAAATAATAAACTTTGATCGAGTAGAAGAACGATAATTTTAAAAGTGAGAATTTAATTTAATTTAAATTTGAGGAGTTTAATTCTTGAAGGGGTTAAATTTTGAGGACTTAAAATTTTATTTTAATTATGAAAAATAAAGTTAATATTGAGGACTTTGCAAAAACACAATAAAGGATTTGACCCCATTGGAAAAAAAAGTGCATAATTAAAAAATTTAAATTGTGAGGACACAATTCTTTTAATGTGGATAGATTGTAAGCCCCATCATTTTAGAATATTGATAATTTGGTACATTTTAATTTATTTTATTTTATTTTATATTTTGAAGTATTAATTTATAAAATCTTTTTTTATATATGATACTTTGCCATGACTTGGATATTTGGAGCAATGCACAATATTTTTTCTTCCAAAAAAAACTTATATTACTAATATTGATTATAACTAATATATTTGGGACATGGATGTTGTATTTGTTTGATCTCCCCCATGCTCCAAAAATATTGACAAACATCTAGAACCACGGTTACCGTAAAACTGCTTCCTTTTGACTAGAACTTGACCCAAACCAAACCCAAACACATATAGGCATGTAGTGCACCCAAATACCCCCATGTATATATATATATATATATATATATATATATATATATATATATATATATATATATATTAATTTGTTTCTATTTATAGAAAGTGCCATAGGTGTCAGCATAGTTGGCCTAACTACCTAACTACCCAAGATCCTAACCAACCAAATCTCAATCCTAACAAACAACCCTCACACATTTTTCCTATTCAACAACACATCCCACATATAAAATATATCCTCAAAATCTGAATAAATCAATTAAAGATTTAAATCCCATATTTCCAAATTAGGAAACCCCTAGTTTGTTGCATATTCCTATCTTTGGATCAAACCAAATCCTAAGTGAATATTTTTGTGATAATCTTCTAATTTAAATTTCAGCACCTTATCATATTAAGACTCGACAAAATCATACGCATATATTTTTAAATATTAAATCAAATCCTAACCACCCACCTATTTAAACTACATATATTTATCAACTCTCCAACACTTAAACCTAATTATTAGGTTCAACCCCCTTTGTCTCTCTCTCACAAAGAAAAAAACTCCATCCTTACATTCTCTCCCTCTTCTAATTCTTTATCTCTTCCTCTCTCCTTCTCCACTGGCCACAACTCCACAAAAATCCCAACCGAACCCCTTTTTTGGCCAAATATTGGCTGCTGGTTGCAGCAGTAGTTTAGACCCCTCCATAGCAGCAAAAAATCCTAAAAATCTTATATTTACATCATACTTGAAGTTATCAATAGCCTCATCAAGTTTTGTGAGGTTTTGAGTTTGTTTCGTACTCCATTTGGTCGTAGTCTCGAGAAAGGTCCCCGCCGTAATCACAATTGCATAAGTTATCCAACTTTGTTTCTTTTCCTATTTTTTTATGAATAGAATCTTGTGTAAATTTATATTAATGATAGATGATGTTTATAATTAATTTCATATATTAGATCTAAATTTTTACGTACAAAAATATCCCAAACCAATGAACAACCTTGATACGGACACGTCGCATCAAGACTAGTTATAGTTCTATGATAGTTGTTATATTTTACTGAAGTAAATAAATTTTAAAATTAATGTATATTAATTCCAAAATATTTAATGTATTAATTTTTTATTTAATCATATTTGGATGCTAACATGGAGGTTGTATATCAAGGCTATGTGTCAAAGTTGGTTATAATGTTTGGTTTTTTTATTATTTAGAAATAATTTTAAAATATTAATTATGATTAATTCTTTAATAAATTATGTTTAAATACATGATTAAGAGGTTTCATGCATGTTAGATGAATAGGATAGCAATGGTGCAAGTTTTGCGACATCGATACGTTTTTACGTACATATAGGACTACGTGTAGCCAAACACATGTAAGTTCCTATAAGTACGTGTGGTATGCCGATGTAAGACACTCTCACAACATATTTTGAGATTGGCATGGCACGTGTATCTTGGCATGTTGTTCAATGCTACGTAACTATTGGATTGTTGGACAATAACGTCAATTGAAAGTTGAGGTTGTGCAACGATATTTTGTGTTGTCCTAAAGTAGTTAGCGTGTATGGTTATTGATTAGAATATATTTAATAGGACATCTTGGATCTGTTGCTCTTCCAGCAGAGGACTTTGGACAAACAACATCGCAGCCACAGACAGCAGGCAAGTATATCTTGCCATGATGTATCACAGTTTCTTGCCTTAATTATCTTATTTAGTTATTATAGTTATTTGATATGGTTGATGTGTGTGTTTACCATGGGGCCGTGAGATGTTGCTTAGCATTCAAACAAGATTTGGGTGTCAATGCTGTACGCGGAGTCGAGTAACATCACTTAGAGAGTTAATACCATGATCCTATTTTACGTGCTTATATCCATGCACGTCAGACCGTAGAATACGATACTATTTCATATGACAGAATCCTTCTTGATGTATTCATGGTGATTCTGTATAGGATTACAGGACTCATGATATAAGACTTGCATATTATATACATATATTATTATGACTCGTTGTACTAGCTAGAGATCCTGATCTTGCGTGTTATGGACATGAGACATGAGGTTACATTGGGTGGGGAGAGACACACCATACTAAGGCTGATTATATATATATATATATACTATGTTACTGGAGGTGCCTTTGACTCTGTCCCAGATCTTTCGCATATTTACTGGCCCTACGAGATATTACTTGCTGCTATGGGCTCTCCGACACAAAGCCTGTAGTGGTTTCAGCCTGAGTACGAGTAATATTTTTATGTGCATATCACTTAGATGGTTACAGTAGTTTACCCTTGGGTATGTGGCATTATATTGTTTTACCTTGGCATATTTTTTTTTTACCTTGTTACATCCCTCTGAGGACCTGGTGCCTTGCTAGTTTTTTAACATAGACCATTGTGGAGCCTTCTTGGAGTTGCTGATTTGGGTTGCTTTGCTATGTGGGCATTGGTACCAGGTACTTATTGTAGAAGCATGAAAAATACGCTGAGGAATTATATGCGTAAAACCCTCAACATGCAGGTAGCCATATAAAACAGAGCTCCAGTACTGGATGGCGTAAGACATGACTTCAAAGCCATTGGCGTACAGTAGATCTTCAACGCTATTCAGCGTAAAATATAGCTCCAGAACAGCCCGCATAATGCAGTATTTTTATACTGCTTCGGCGTAAAAAGGTTACTACATCGCCACTTCGGCGTAAAACCCATCTACTTTTAATGCAGCAGAAAGTTGTACGAGAAACTCTTCGTATTCCTCAAATGAACCTGTCAATGGAAGCAGTGAACCTGACTCATGACAAAGAGTACTGCACGACGATCGAAAGGACGGCTGTAATGATGGTTCTGTACAGAGCCCCAGACTGTCGTCTAGTGATATAACCCTTGATATAAGACGTTGTTTACGCATTCAAGGAATACGCTGCCTATTTTACACATAAAAAGATGAGCTTTTACGCTCAGGAAGAGACGAAACCAACCGCCACGTCAAAAGCTGTTCTTCGTACAGAACTCGAGGCACGTCTCTGCAGTTAATGCGCGAGATAGGGGCAGATCTCTGCATTTAATGCATGAGATTTGGTTCTACTTTTAATGACTGGGTGAGCTATAATTAGGGCTAATACGTCCACATCACCATCCCCGCATATTACGCCAACCAGGCTATTTTCAGCTATAGGAGCACGTTGTACGCTATCTCCTTGAAATACGCCGACTTGGCTATTTTCAACTATAGGAGTACGCCGTAGGCTATCTCCTCGAAATACACCAACTCAGGCTATATTTGCAAAGTTGCGTGATAAGGCTGTCTGGCCCAGAACACTCTCAAAACCTCAGTCAAAGGAGGATAACTGGCTATCTTTACGCTGATCACCCATCCATGCAGCATCAAGCTTTGCGCTACTTGGCTTCTACTCTCAAAACCTCAGTCAAAGGAGGATAACTGGCTATCTTTACGCTGGTCACCCATCCATGCAGCATCAAGCTTTGCGCTACTTGGCTTCTACGCCAACATGACAGATATTTGGCTTCTACGCCAATATGACAGCTACTCGGCTTTTACACCATCAGAACAGCTATTTGGCTTTTACGCCTACGAGACAGTTATTGTCACGACCCGATTCCTTAGAATCGTTGGGGCATCCCCCGAATCGTGATGCCGTGCGGGCCTGGGGTTACGCCCGCACAAGGCTAAAGTATTTTGCATAGCAAGCACATATTCAGAGTACGCAGATAAATTGAAACACATATTGAAACATGGAAAAGTTTTCTTTATTGATAATGAACATCTATTACAAACTCCTGAACGAGTTAGCTAATTTGTCGCACGGGCTTACAAAAGAGTTGACTCAAAATGAGATAGCAGTTCTGTACATTACATCCCTTTATAACTTCAAAATATATAGACCTCCAGGATGGAGGACGGCTTTGCCACGAAGCTGCATTGTGTATGAAGAGTTGCAAGCTTCTGACTCCAAAATGTTTCAAGGGGCACGGTGAAGATGCGCCAACAGCTGGACTGGATCGGGAAGACGACTTCGGCTCCTCGCTCGGTTCACCTTGGTGCGGAGAACCTGTTTCAACGAGGGTCAGTATGTCGAAACATACTGGTGAAGGCAAGCTAACCGAACTATACCAATCAACACGTTGTTTTAATGAAGCATGCATATTTGTGGGTTTCTATCTTGCCTTAGTTCATTTACAAGTAAGCAGTATATAGAATTTACTGAAATGAACGTGCCACCGTTCGGTGGATTTTACCTTCCCGTCTGAATTACCTGCACAATACTTACCATGCCTTCCCTGCCACGAAGATACAAGTTAGTTTGCAACAGGTTTAAATATACAATAGATCACTGGCATTGCCATAAAGGACACTAGTCATAGACGAGAATGGTTTGCAGCGAAAGTACAATGGGTGCTACAAGCCATTCCATCCAGTACAGTTGACTATACAGTAGAGTTCTGTCCGGACCGGATCGGTGCCAGTGCCCCAACGACCGTCCGCAGGAACCAATTACCTTGTGCACAAGTTGTCCGTGATCGAACAGTATGTTTACTAAGTTAACAGTTCATGCAGTTGAGGCAAACAGTAGTACAGGACAGTCGGTATTGAATGATTCATTTAACATAGCCTCATTGAACAGTTTAACGCATACAAGGTGTTCCATACTTAGCACGATTCATAGAACAGTTATAAACGAACTAGCATACAGTATGATAACAGTTCACAGTTGGTTGACAAGCATAATAACCAAGTGTATTCTCTTTTATCTTGGTTTCTTTTATTATTACTTGGTATCGTTTGATCGGGGCAAAGAAGAGTACAGATTTTATATATGTGAAGCTTGAAAGCAGGGCTAGCTAATCGGGTTGGTAGCCACTCACCTAGATTGTTGGAAGGGAGAAGGAAAGAGGCGCTTCACGACTCCGCTCGCAAGCCGCCTACTGCTCGTTCACCTGCATTACGAACAGCTCGATCAATACCTCTTCCACTTTTCCAATCTCGAAATTAATGTGCAGTTCAATGAATGAAAACAATAAAAACCATCAAAACCGTTCAAGGAAAACAAGCAAATCCCAAAACCAACTCAAAGTACGAAAGCAACAAGCGACATCGAAAACTGTGGCAATAAAAGATAGCAGCGGAGAGGTCCCTCCTGACTCTGCCGCTAAGTCGATCCCGGGGGCACGGTCCACTGAATATGGGAATCGATTCCGAAGAAACAAATCCATAACGAGGACGAGTTCTTAATTCAATCTATCCCGATCGAACGATACCGTCATGTATTTCTTAGCCACGATCTCCGCACCGGGAGAACGGGGCGCTACAGTTATTTGACTTTTATGCCAACCATCTCTACGCAAGGGGCAGTTATCTACGTGGCTTGCATGCCGTGATCTTCGATAAGAGATTATACGTGTTACCACATAATGGGACACACGTCACACGCCAATTCAGAAGATCATTCATACGTGGGTAGCAGTTATTATAACCGCCGCGTAAAAGGTGCAGCTCTCTCCGCTGTTCGGTTTCTACGCCGATTGTAGCTGAACTCTATATATAGAGACCTCCGACCACGGAGGTCCAGGGGTCGAGAGGTCAATTCCAAAGTAGAGAAAAAAGGAGGAGAACAACAGAGGTCAAGGTCAAGAGAGCACATATAGAGAGCTTTGGCAACGAGAGTTCAATCCCTCCTACAGTCTTTGAAGCTTCTTTTTTCGTCTTCTACAGCACTTCTTCGTCATCGTGTGGTCCAAGGGACAAAGTGATCGATCGTAGAACAGACTTCTATAGCAATATTTCCCCAGAATCAAATTTTTGTACTTAACATCCTCGTATAGGGTTAATTGTACTTCTTTTTCTTGTTTGTAAACCAAAGAAAGGGTTTCGTATAAACCTAGTTTCAATTTCTTTCGTTTATTATCAAACACAAGATGACTACTCTGCTGGGGACTACTTTCTCATCTGACGAGAAAACCATTGCTCAACACGATGTTGTATCCGTGGGATCAACGAAGAAGAACTTGGTCGTCCAATTCGACCAATCAGCTTACGACGACATGCTTCGAGCAGGGGGTAGCTCTCATTCCCTCTCTGTCCAAGACAACAGGAAATTGCGTAAAGTATGGATGCCCCGGACATCCTCTACCCTTCTTGTGGACTCTCTTTCTCTCCGACCAACAAGGTTGTAGCATCGCAACCTGCGTGCCTTGCGCGTAAAACTTTGTCTCTCGTGTGTGACGTGGCAGACGAAGCTTCTGGCAATGCCTCAGTGCCAATCCAGAAGTCTACACCACACCCCGCACGTAAAATTTAGTCTCCCGTCTGTGACGTGGCAGACAAAATTTCTGATAATGTCTCAGTGCCAATTCAGAAATTCCAAAAGCGCCCAACGCGTAAGAATACATCTTCCCTCTACAAGGAGACAGATGGTCCTTGCAAACACCGCAAGGGAAAACAAATGGCGGATTTCCCGACCTCTTGCTTTTTACGCCATCAAGAGAAGAATATGCCCGCTCTTCAGATTACGCGGAATGCTGACGGCCGATTGAGGACTTCCTTAGTTTTACGCCAACCTGTGCAAAGTGCCAGATTATGCCAGAATAATCCCCTCAGCATAAAAAAGACCCAGTTCACGGGAACATACGCTCCTCATGGATCATGTGCTACTCACATGGCTGAATTGCTCTACTCATATGGCAGAGAAAGTATTCTGGTTCCTAATCTCCACAGGCTCAATGATATAAAAAGGTAGAATAAGTCTTCTTCTTCTTCTTCTTCTGCTAATCTCACTGATTTGCGTGATTTTTTGTCCAGAAACGCAAAGACAGGGATCAAAATCAAGATTTAGCGCCCCTAACTTCCAAGCATGGAGAGATCATGTGGGAAGATACGTCAAGATCTAATGTCGTCATGACATATAGGCCACATGAAGAATCTATCTTTATTATTCCACCGACTCGCAACGATCAGCATCGAATAATCTTCGATCGAATGTGGAATAGACCGATTGTACAAAAAGAATCTCGCGAGTCTGATGTTGGGAAAATGCAAATCCACAGATATAGCCCTCAGGCTTTGAGGATTATGCAAAATATGGGTTACAATTTGAAGTTGAAACAAGGCCTCAACTATAGAAAAGGCAGACCAACACCGTTGCATGGTAATCCTTACTGTCAACGAACTCGTTTTGGGTTGGGGTATATTGCATCTCTTGCAAACTCCAAACCTCCAGAGTCTGATCTTATAATACCAGAGGCAGGTCCTTCTAAATCAACTTCTGTGGACAAACACCATGACATGTTTGGGGGTAGTCTACCTCGACAAAATAGGGAAGCATCCAAAGCTGGGGGTAGAATTCCCTCTGATTCCGAAGATGATGCAACGATGACCATCTTCCCGGAAGACCGTAAAACTCAGGCATCGGGAGCCCGAAGGCTAAAAGGGACTTTCTCCTTCAATGAAGACGATATCATTGAAATCTTCAATATATTGATGAAGGAACACAAACTTCAGCTACCCAACATCAGATACCCTGAGAGGGCTGGCAAAGTCGATGACCCAGATTATTGTCTCTTTCATCGGTACATTCATCACCCTACAAGGGCGTACTATGTACTGAAAAGGAGAATCCAGGAGTTGATCGATGCCAAAGTCGTCACTTTGCATTTATAAACGAGGGGACAATCACTGCAAATTAATTTCACTCTAATGTAACAATTTGCTCCCTCAAGAAAATACCGGATGATGAGTCCCTAAAGTTTTCCCAGCGGATTCTTCAGGTCTATCACCACTCAGGAAAATCACTCCATAGTGAATTTTTTGGACATGAGTTCACGTCCATATTACCTCTGAACTATTGTCCAAACATTTCTTTGTTTCCCCAGCTGAGTTTGTGATGTCCATATTACCTCTGAACAAACCTTCCTGGTCCGGCTATCGATTATCATGTCCATATTACCTCTTATATCGGTTGTCATCTCAACTTAAACACCCGTACTTAACTTTAAGTATGCCAGTGGTGTTAAGTCCACAAAAAACTGCCATGTCCATATTACCTCTGAGCAGATATATACCTCCATCCCCAATGGAGTCACAACTCAAAAGTTTGTCATGTTCACATTACCGATGAGCAAACCTTCCGAGTTTTTGGCTATCGACTATCACGTTCATATTACCTCTGATATCGGTTGTCATCTCAACTTAACACCCGTACCTAACTTTAAGTATGCCAGTGGTGTTATGTCCACAAAAACTGCCACGTCCATATTACCTCTAGCAGGGCTTGTCCTAAACTTATTACTTGCACTCTCGTGCACAAGAAGTAATAGGTCCACCAAAAACCTCCCTGTGAAATATCCGCAATAGAAACGAATTATTCATGTCCATATCACCTCTGAACTATCCTTATTTTTCCTAGTGAGGAAAGAGTCTGTCCATGACCAACCCCCACAGAGTCGTATTTTACCGCATCTATATTACCTCTGTCAGGATTTGTCTCAAACCTATTACTTGTACTAACGTGCGCAAAAAGTAATGGGTCCACAAAAATTTCCTAGCAGGATGTCTTTACCAGCCATAATACCTATCACGTCGCCATTACCTCTGATAGGGCTTATTTTGAACTTATTATTTGCACTTAACGTGCGCAACAAATGATAGGTCCACCAAAAATTCCCTAGTGGGATGTCCTCAACAAATACAGTATCGTACTACGTCCATATTACCTCTGGTACGATGTCCAAAATTTGTGCAAACAATCATAACCAAATGGAAGGCCCTTATATGATTGCAAATGGCGCTTACAGATTAGCCAAGCCTAATGGAAATTTGGCAATGGCTCCTATCAACGACAAATTCCTCAAGAAGTACTTTACTTGATCTTCTTTGCTTAACAGAGTGTGATGAAGATCTTATTCTGATAATACCATGCACAAAGGTTAGCTGGATCATATTCTATCAGATTCGTATAACCTCTTAATGGATATACTTAACTAATTTGTAAACCTATCATGTTCATATTACCTCTGATAGTGTTTAGTATACAAATTTAGTTGGATTATATTCTATCCGGTTCATATTACTTCTGAATAGATTTACATTCAGCAAAACCTTAACGAAAGAATGTCATGTTAATGATACCTCTGATATCACTTTCATCCTAGCCTATCGTTTATATTCTAAAGTGATGGGTCCACAAAATCAGAAAATACATCTTTATTATCTCTGAGAAATTACAAGAGAAACATAAAGATACATCATTGGGGAGGAGCAGTTAAATCTCTAATCTGTATGCATCTATGATTTTATGCTAAGGAGCTTTTACGCTCGAGAGGTTACAAATCTACGGTTTTACGCTCAGAGGCTATAAATTTACGGTTTTACGCCCAGATGCTTTTACGCTCACGAGCTTTTACGCTCAAGAGGCTACAAACCTACGATTTCACGCTCAGAGGCTACAAATCTATGATTTCACGCTCGGAAGCTTTTTACGCTTAGAGGCTACAAATCTACGATTCTACACTCGAAAGCTACAAACGGCCAATTACTAGGGTTTACGCAGAAGATGCTCCTTTTTGGCTACAAAACATTCTAAGTGCCTGAAACACACAGAGTTCAGTATTGAAGATGACTCTTCTTCTTGGGTCATTTGGAAGTTCATCCAAAGTCCAGTCAGAATACTTTACAAAAAGTTCAAGTATGGCTTGGTCGACAGAAATTTCTCGCCTTTTTAAGGGATTTTCGGGAAAACCATTCGTGAAGATGATGATCTGAACAAGAATTCTTCACATCAGAGAAGTGATAGTTCAGAACTCTATGCAACTCCTCGTCCAAAACAGCATGACAGTTTGGATCTTCAACGTAAATGCTAAGGAGTTTTCTATGCGTCTTCTGTTACGCGTAAAAGATGGGATGAGATCAGATACTCTTTTATTAGAGTCGGCGTAAAATTATTCAGACGTGCCGAAGTTGTACACTATTCAGACTTCCTCACAGCAAATATGGCAAATCATCAGATCGTAAAAGAAGACAAATTTATTAATCATGATTACATATGATGGAAATCCAGTCTAAAAAGGGTTTTTCATCTTCATGATTACATATGATGGAAATCCTTTTTCTACAAAGGGTTTCTCATTTTCATTTAAGATCACACCAAAAATCTGTTTTGCCAGGTTCTCATATTGGTGTAGATCTTTTTCGTCTTCTACAGCAGTTAATCGGCTTCCGCAACCGATTAACAAGAAAATAATTAATGGCGGGAGGATACAGAATTGGGCATGTATCAATTTCGTAAGCCCACCCTCCATACGCCATGGCAGGCATGCCCTAGATTTGTGTTGGGGGTTCAGACCCAACTCAATACTGGAAGACAGGGCCAAGCTGTCTGCCTTCGTCCGGCGCCATAATGGGAGAAAATACAGCTTACAAGTTGTATGGTCCAATACGACCTTTCCTCTCTCCTGGATGAATCGCCATATGAAATTGCTGATCATCCCGAGCAAAGGAAGCTATGATATCCTTCCATGATCCATCGTTTCAGAGAATATTTGCTCGAAGACGCCTCTTTTTATGGCTCCTTACATGCTGGAAGAACATGATCTTCTTCTTCCTCAAGTCAAACCGACGAAGCTCGGCAACCATCTCTTTGTGGTGAAGGAAGTATGGGTAAAATAGGTTAACTCAGTCGCCTTTATATAGGCAGAGGAGAACACACCAAATCCCAACAAATTTCTAAATATTTGCCGAGAAATCAGCCTCGCGGAACGAGTCAAATTTAACCGTTTCATGCTTCATTCAAAGTGTTTCAAATTACAAGGAATTATAAAACTTTGAAGGGGGTCTTATAGAAGCATAAAAAATACGCTGAGGAATTATACGCGTAAAACCCTCAACATGCAGGTAGTCGTATAAAACAGAGCTCCAGTACTGGGTGGCGTAAGACATGACTTCAGAGCCATTGGCGTACAACAGAGCTTCAACTCTATTCAGCGTAAAACATAGCTCCAGAACAGCCCGCGTAATACAGTATTTTCAGACTGCTTCGGCGTAAAAAGGTTACTACATCGCCACTTCGGCGTAAAACCCATCTGCTTTTAATGCAGCGGGAAGTTGTACGAGGAACTCTTCGTATTCCTCAAATAAACCTGTCAGTGGAAGCAGTGAACCTGACTCCTGACAAAGAGCACTGCACGACGATCGAGAGGACGGCTGTAATGATGATTCTGCATAGAGCCCCAGACTGTCATCTATGATATAACTCTTGATATAAGATGTTGTTTACGCATTCAAGGAATACGCTGCCTAATTTACACAGGCAAAGATGAGCTTTTATGCTCAGGAAGAGACAAAACCAACCGCCACGTCAAAAGTTGTTCTTCGTACAGAACTCGAGGCACGTCTCTGCAGTTAATGCGCGAGATGGGGGCAGATCTCTGTATTTAATGCATGAGATTTGGTTCCACTTTTAATGACTGGGTGAGCTATAATTAGGGCTAATATGTCCATATCACCATCCCCGCATATTACGCCAACCAGGTTATTTTCAGCTATAGGAGCACGCTATACGCTATCTCCTTGAAATACGCCGACCTGGCTATTTTTAACTATAGGAGTACGCCGTAGGCTATCTCCTCGAAATACGGCAACTCAGGCTATATTTGCAAAGGTGCGTGATAAGGCTATCTGGCCCAGAACACGCTCAAAACCTCAGTCAAAGGAGGATAACTGGCTATCTTTACGCTGGTCACCCATCCATGCAGCATCAAGCTTTGTGCTACTTGGCTTCTACGCCAACATGACAGATATTTGGCTTCTACGCCAATATGACAGCTACTCGGCTTTTACACCATCAAAACAGCTATTTGGCTTTTACGCCTACGAGACAGTTATTTTGCTTTTATGCCAACTATCTCTACGCAAGGGGCAGTTATCTACGTGGCTTGCATGCCATAATCTTCGATAAGCGATTATACGCGTTACCACATAATGGGACACACATCACACGCCAATTCAGGAGATCATTCATACGTGGATAGCAGTTATTATAACTGCCGCGTAAAAGGTGCAGCTCTGTCCGCTGTTCGATTTCTACACCGACTGTAGCTGAACTCTATAAATAGAGACCACCGGCCACGGATGTCCGGGGGTCGAGAGGTTAAATCCAAAGTGGAGAAAAAAGGAGGAGAACAACAGAGGTCAAGGTCAAGAGAGCACATATAGAGAGCTTTGGCAACGAGAGTTCAATCCCTCCTACAGTCTTTGAAGCTTCTTTTTTTCGTCTTCTACAGCACTTCTTCATCATCGTGTGGTCCAAGGGACAAAGTGATCGACCGCAGATCAGACTCCTATAGCAATATTTCCCCAGAATTAAATTTTTGTACTTAACATCCTCGTATAGGGTTAATTGTACTTCTTTTTCTTGTTGTAAACCAAAGAAAGCATTTCAAATTACGAGGAATTTGAAAACTTTGAAGGGGGTCTTGTAGAAACATGAAAAATATGCTGAGAAATTATACGCGTAAAACCCTCAACATGCAGGTAGCCGTGTAAAACAGAGCTCAAAAGTCAAAGGTGGATAACTGGCTATTGTAGAAGCATGAAAAATACGCCGGATGGCTATACGCAGCATATTGATGCAGAGCAGCATAAACAGAGGTCGTCAGAGCCATCAATCGTGCAACAGAGCTTTTTCCGATAAACACAGCGTGAAATATAAGCTCAAAGGACCATCTGCGTAAGACAGTATGTCCAAGCCGCTTCAGCGTAAATAGGGTGCTTCATCGACTCCTGGGCGTAAAACCCATCCTTTTTCAACGCAGCATTGAAGTGTACGAGAGATGCTTCGTATTCTCCGAAGTGAACCTGTCAGATCCTGCAATGAACCTGTCAGATCCTGCAATGAACCTGACGTCTGGACTTCTGACAAAGGGATACTTTCGACTACCCAGACAGCTATAATGATGGCACAGCACTGCGACCCAGGTTGTCATTTATCGCCATCTCCTTTGCGTAAACTGCTTTTACGTGCACGAAGGGATACGATGCCTTGTTTTACACAGGCAAACATGAGCTGTTTACGCTCTGCAGTAGACAAACCGCCTGCCACATCAAAAGCTGCACTCCAAACGGGGCTCGAGGCACATCTCTACGTCCAATGCACAGAGCGATGACAGTTGCTCGAGGCAGGTCTCTACGTCTAAATGCACAGAGCGGTGACAGTTTCTCGAGGCACGTCTCTGCGACTGATGCACAGAAGGGCTGCAGACCTTCAAAAATACGCCTCTGTATTTAATGCACAAGATGGTGGCAAATCTCTGTATTTAATGCAAGAGATTTGATTATATCTTCAAAAGCCGTAATTCCGGCTAAGACGTCCACATCAACACTCTGGCACTGTACGCAGCGGCTTCTACGCCCATTCAGCTCCTGTGCTCACTCGGCCTCTATGACCACTCGGCTTCTACGCCCACTCGGCCTCTATGACCACTCGGCTTCTACGCCCACTCGGCCTCTATGACCGCTCGGCTTCTACGCCTATTCGGCTTCTATGCCTGCTTGGCTTCTACGCCATGGTGACAGACATTGGCTTCTACGCCCACCTCTTCTACACAAGGGATACCTACCTACGTGGCTTCTACGCCGTGATCTTCGTAGCGATTATATGTGTTTTGTCCCTTAGTTGGACCCGCGTCACACGCTCATTCAAAGGATCATCTATACGCAGGTATTGGTTATTTTAACCATTGTGTAAAAGGGTGCTGCACTTTCCACTCCTTGGTTTCTACACCGATGGAGTGGTCACTGTCACCAAAACTCTATAAATAGAGACCTCTATCAACAGAGGAAAAGGTCAGAAAAACTTTGGTCGAAGAAATTGGTCTAAAAACCTCCAAAGAGATCGAACCACGGGTCGAAACTTTGAAAGAAGGATCGAACAAGGTCGAACTTCCAAGAAAGATCGAACTAGAGGTCAAGAGAGAGAGAGAGAGAGAAGAATCCGGAGCTCAGGCAAATAGTAGGGATCGACGACTTTGGCATCGTGCATCCACCCTCTTCTGCAACCTTCAAAGCTGCTTCCTGTCTTCTACGGCACTTCTTCGTCATCGTGTGGTCCAAGGGCTAAAGTGATCGACTGCAGATCAGACACCTATAGCAATATTTATCCAGATTAAATAAATTGTACTCCCACATCCTCGTATAGGATCAAATTGTACAAGTTTGTTTGTAAACCAAAGAACACGGGTTTCGTATAAACCCCGTCTTGAATACATTTTCATTCTTTCGTTTTCCACCACAAACAAGATGGCGACTCTGCTGGGGACATCTTTCTCTTCTGATGAGGAAGTAATTGCTCAACACGATGCGGTATCTGTAGAAACCGTGAAGAAGACACTGGTCGTCCAATTCGACCAGTCTGCCTACGAAGACATACTTCAAACCGGGGGTAGCTCTCACCCTCTCTCCGTCCAAGACAACAAGAAGCTGCGCAAGGTCTGGATGCCCAAGACATCCTCTACCATTCCTGTGGACTCTCCGATCTCTCCGATCTCTCCGACCAATAATGTTGTAGCATTGCTCCATCCGTGCCCCGAACGTAAAATTCAGTCACTCGCTATGCGCGGTACAGACGAAACATCGGGCAAAGCCTCTGCGCTAACCCAGAAGTGTCCACCGTGCCCTGCACGTAAAAATTAGTCTCCCGCTACGCGCGGTACAGACAAAACTTCGGACAAAGCCTAAGCGCTAACCCAGAAGTATCCACTGTGCTCTATACATAGAAACCAGTCTTCCGCTACGTGCGGTACAGACAAAACTTTGGGCAAAGCCTCAGCGCTAACCCAGAAGTGTCCACTGTGCTGTACGCGTAGAAACCAGTCTCCCGCTACGCGCGGTACAGACAAAACTTCTGGAAATGGCTTAACGCTAGTCCAGAAGTCCACTCCGCGCCTTGCGCGTAGAATGCAGTCTCCCGTCACTGGCAGAATAGACAACATTTCTGATAAGGTCTTAGCGCCAAATCGGAAGTACAAATCACGCTCCGCGCGTAAAACAACATCTGACCTCTACGGGGAACCAGATGAGCGCTGTGATCTCTGCAAGGGAAAGCAAGCGACAGAGTACTCAACTTTCCGGCCTTTACGCCAGCGAGGGAACAATCTGCCTACCCTCCGGATTACCCGAGAAGCCGATGGCCGATTGAGGACCTCTTCAGCTTTACGCCAGTCTGAGCAAATCTCCAAATTACGCCAGGCGAAGCCCCTCGGCGTAAAACAAGCTTAGGTTGCGGAAAGATACCCTCCCCGGGGATTATGCGTCCATCAAATGGCCAACCTGTTGTACACAGGTGGCACAGGGAAAACCATAGTGCCCAACCTCCGTATGCCCACTGATGGGAACAGAAGGAACAAGCCGTCGTCTTCTTCTTCTGCAACTCCTCCTGACCTGCGCAGATATCTAATCCAGAAGCGTAAGGAGAGGGGACCTTCCAATATGTCTATTACGCCTTCTGGCGAGCACTGTTGTAATAGTCATAAGATTGTGATTGATTGCTGCTGTTCTAAAGCAAAACGGTCAGTTTTCGACCGGTTGAGCTACTCTCTGTCTTTCCAGAACGAAGAGCCCGCGCATGCATCCGTGAACATGGCTTCACACCTACCTAGAGGAGGGTCGAGCTCAAGACGTCATCCCTCTAGGCCCCCGAGCCGAAGAAGATTCAATGACCTCCTCAGGAACGCTGAAGCTGGGGTGTTCCAAAACACCCGTGCAAGGTCACAACAACCAGCTTCGTACTTGTCTGATTCCGATACTGGGGGTCGCCAGTCCCCCGGATCAGATGCTGAGAGTATAGAGTCGACTTCTACAGCGACCTATACTAATCCTTCAATGACATCCAGGGAAATAGGAGTTTATGCCGTTGAAGATGAACGTGAGAAAGCTTCGCCGTCAGGAAATGCGGAATAACACATCACTATACTAGAGACATCTCTAAAACAAATGCAATCCATAATGGAGAACATGCACCAGATGATGCTAACTCAGCACGCAACTGCCATGGCTCAAGCATCGGTCCCGCCAACTCAGATACGTGTGGGGGTGGACTTACCACCATCCAACCCGAGCCAAGAGCCTGCTCTAGATCAAAAGTCAGCAGTTCTTCCACTTCCTCACTCGGAGAATATATTGCCTCCCGTTGGAGTCACGATACAACCAACTCCGTACTACACCGTAGTCCCGCTTCCAACTGAAAATTCGATGCATGCAGTACGGGAGTTGAACGCCCAGTTTGATGCCTTGAAGCACAAAGATCAGCTCAAGAAACTGGGCATCAACCAGCCTTACCCAGCTATCTGGGAAGAGGTCCCTTTCCCTCCGAGGTACAAACCTCAGACTATGGCTCTGTTCGAAGGAAAAACATCACCAAGTCAGTATATAAACTATTTCAGTATGATGACGGTGTTGCTACAAGGGAACGACGCCCTCCTCACTCGGGTGTTCAAAGGTTGTCTCTCAGGAGTAGCCTATCAGTGGTACCATAGCTTGGCGGACAACTGCATTACTTCCTTCGAGGACTTCAAAGCTTTATTCTTCACGCGATTCTACGAGGGAGGAATGGACATGTCTATGTCCTCTCTCATCGAAGTCAAGCAGAGAAAAAAAGAGGACGTTCGTACCTTCATCGAACGTTTTTGTCAGGCCACGCTACAGATGCCTCTAGGAGTTCCATACTCTGTGTTGGTAGACATTTGCAGGAAAAACCTCCTTCCCGTAGTCTCGGTGTTTACAGGACCATATCAGTTCCATGATTGGCCCTCGTTCATCATCTCGGCCGTAGCCGCCGAAGACAACAGTCGCAAGGCGCGCGACAATGGCTTCATGATCTCCGCCTCTGACAAAGGCAAGAGGTTATCTCCCAATAGTGACCATCCTCGCAGCTCCAAAGGAAAAGAAGCTCTGGCGATCAATACGGCCAGGCAAAAGACTGCGACAACCGCACAAGCGAGACCCGGGACCTCCAGGCCCGTCGAAGTCTACTCTTTCGACGACAACGATATCACAAGTATATTCGAGTATCTCGTCAAAAGTGGCAAGATCACCCTTCCGGAGCTAAGGCGGCCCCAAGAAGTCGGCAGTACTAACGACCCCAAATACTGCATCTTCCACAGATACGTACACCACCCGACCAAGGCGTGTTACATACTGAAAAGGAAGATTTAGGGGTTAACCGATGCTAAGGCCACCACTCTGCACAACACCGAGAAGACGGTCACGGCCAACATGATCTCTCTGCGGTTTAGCAATCTGCCTTCGCAAGAAGTCTCGGACGGTGTCACACCTATTTTCTGGACCACGATGAACATCGTCAATCTTCCTCCAGCTAGGGGTCAAAATCATGACCTGGTACCCCTAACCACCCGACAGGGCAAGATTATGTAGGTTTATCTGGATTTGGTGTCAGAGCTCGAGGAGGAGACTAAAGCTACTAAGGCTACGTCTAGAAAGAGCTCCAAATGTAAACCATGCCATATGATTGCAACTTCTTCGGCATCAGACAAAGACGAGGTATTTGCTACAACCCGTTCAGGAAAAGCCTACCTCAACGACTACGGAGCAAGTCAGGAAGATGCAACGGCGGACGCTTCAGCTGCCAAACCTTCAGGACCAGGCCCCGTCGTACCAGATGCCAGTCCTTCAAAACCAACTCCGGCGGACAAGGGGAAGCAAAGAGAAGTGCGCTTTGATAAACCTGTGAAAAACATTCCAAACAAAGGTTTAGAGAAGCCATACAACTTTGACATCCTGGCCCAACTGGCTAATACATCAGCCTGGCTGTCCATCTTCGAGCTACTCAGGCTCTCCCAAGACACTCGTCTAGCTCTAAGTGAAGCACTGATTTAGGCGGAGGCATGCTTGACCCAGCTCAAGAACCCCGACGAAGAACCAATGGCGTGTCCTCAATGCCACAGTGTGATGGAGGTGGTCCCAAATATCACTTTTACTCAAGACGACATGCTGTTAAAACATAACAAGCATAACAGGCCCCTCTATTATATCGGGTACGTCGGTTCCATGGAGGTCGATCAGATTCACATAGATTCGGGATCGTCGATCAGCATCATCCCTCACAGTCTGCTCAGACCGCTGAGGATTCCTACCAGGGAATTGGCTTACACCTCCACTATAATCGTGGGTTTCAACGCCGGAAGAAGTAAGCCGTTGGGGAAATTCGCCTAAGAATCCAGATTGGCAACCTCAGATCGGTGGCCACATGTTACGTCATCGATTCAGAGGTGTCCTACAATATTTTGCTGGGAAAAGCGTGGATCCACGACCACAATATTGTTCCTTCAACTGTACATCAATGTCTTAAATATGTAGATCCCCAAGGAACAGTACAAACGGAGGTTGCTGACATAAACCCATTTAAAGGAGTAGAATCCTACTATTCCGATGCCGTGTTGTACTCTCAAGACCACACGGAAGAAGTGTCAGGTGAGGCAGAGAAGGAATCCCACCGGGAGCCAGAAGAACCCTCTGCCGCACTACCGCTGTCAATCAGAGTGAAAGGACGAACCACTCGTCCAAAAGCCATGGAGCCTATGGATATTCACCTGAACAAGAGCAGGTCAGGAAAATAGAGTGATCCTCTAGTGATCACTTTGAACCAGAAGCCTCCACCCTTGGTCATCAACCTTCGACGCAACAGGCAGCCGACTGATGTAAATACAACAAGGAATGGAGTTCCAGATGATAATAAATATCCTCTTTTCCAGTATATTGACGCTCAAATTCCAAATCAGGAATCCACTCCCCGTGATGAGGTAGAACCCATAGCACAAAAATTCTTGGAAGTTATGAACTCCTACCGTCCGTATGTCTGGGAAGTAGCGTCATCATCCAACGTCGTCACGACGTATGGACCACATGAGGATTCTATCTTCATTGTTCCGCCTACCTGCAGCAGTCAGCGTTCAATAGTCTTCGGTCACATGCGCAATCAACCGACTGTCCGGGAAGATTCTTTCAATGACGATGCTGGAAAAATACAAGTTCACCGATACAGCCCGCAAGCGTTGAGGATCATGCGGGCTGTTAATGGAAAAAGTGTTCAAAGTCGGCGAGCTAGTTTTAGCCGTAAGAAGGCCGATGATCCTTACTCACAGGAGTAAAGGCAAATTCCAGCCCAAGTGGGAGGGCCCTTATGTGATCTAGACAACATTCTCAAACGACGCTTACAGGTTAGCCCAGCTTAATGGAAACCTGTTAATGGCTCCTATCAACGGTAAATTCTTGAAAAGGTACTATGCTTAACCTCCTCTGCTCAAGTGGAATATAGCGAGAATCTTAATTCTGACAAAACTACTTCTAAAACGAAACTAGTTGGGTCATATTCTATCATGTCCATATAACCTCTGAATAGATATGTTCGACTAATTTGGAAATGCGATACCTATCACGTCCATATTACCTCTGATAGCGTCTTGTCTACAAACTTTAGTCAAAGAATATTCTATCATGTCCGTATGACCTCTGAATAGATATGTCCTGCTAAGAGTTTATCGAGAGTCTATCACGTCCATATTACCTCTGATAGCGTCTTGTCTACAAACTTTAGTCAAATCATATTCTATCATGTCTGTATGACCTATGAATAGATATATCCTACCAAAGCATATTCTATCATGTCCGTATGACCTCTGAATAGATATGTCCTGCTAAGAGTTTATCGAGAGTCTATCACGTCTATACTACCTCTGATATCACTCTCGCCCAAACCTGTCATTTATATTCCGAAATGATGGGTCCACAGAGTCAGAAAAGATTCGCTTTATTTATTCCCAAAAAGAGCAGAATTATATTTGGGAAGCAAAAAGAAGAAAGGGTACATCATTGTGGGGGAGCGATCAGATCGCGAATCAGCTGTACCAGTGCAGCTATCCTCTCATTCCTGGAAACCAAGGCATCAGCGCGGGCCTGCTCCAGCCGTGCCTCGTGGTTGCTCATAAAGGACAGCTCGGCCCTTGCCCGAAGAGAGCCAGCACGGGCAGCTTCTGCATGCTCCAGATCACGTCGTGCTGTGCTCAGTCGACCAGTCGCTACATCTAGACCTGCCAACGACTGAGAAGCCCACTCCTCTGCCAGAGCGAGTTTTTCCTTCAACTTGTGGGCCCTCGCTACGTTCCCTTCATGCTCGGATTGGCACTTTGTCTGAAGAGCCAGAGCCTCCTCCACGATAGCTTTTCTTTCATCCATCTCCAGCTTATGTGTTTTGATAGAGTTATCTAGGCTTTCCAGCTGTTTAATAAGCCGCGCAGTCATGAGGTCGTATCTGGCCTGGACCTCAGCTTCAAGGCTGCCCCGAGCCAGCTGCAAGTATTCGTTAATAGGTTGCTCCAAACCATTAACCATCGCCTCCAGGGCGTCAGCTACCCCAGAATCGCCGAACTCCCTGACCGCCCCGATCAAAAACTGAGAAGCCTTCTTCAGACGCTCGAAGTCTAGATTCTTCGCCAACACCATTGATATCAGCATTTTCAAACTAGTGTAAAAGAGGCTGGTATACTGCTCGGTCAGCGCAACCAGATCTGATTGAACACCAGAAGTGGTCACGATATTGGCGAGTCCCCCTCCAGGAGTGGTTGCAGACGATGTGGTCACGGCTGTCGCCTCAACAGGTGGTGCGACCAAGGAAGATACGACAACGACGGTCGAAGTCATCGACATACTCGCAGGAGGCGATGTCACAATGATAGGCTCATCCTCCTCTTGAGATGATGAAACTACTCAGGGTGAGCCAGCACCCGAAGATGCTTCCTCTTCAAACTCAGGCACCTCCGTGTCGCCACCGGAAGCTGAAGCAGAGCCAAAAAGGGCTTCAGCGCTCTTCTCCCCGCAGATATCTGCCCCTGAAAAGAAGACGAGAAAGTTAATATCGACACGATGTTAATGCCTCTAAATAGAATGGCATAAAGACGATATTTACACACGGCCGACGGCACATATGTCGCATCTGCAGCCAGTACAGCTAAATTACTTCTTAATAATGCTAAGCAGGCTATCATACCTGGAGAAAGGGGTCTGATAGCTGACACTGGCAGGTAGTCTTCCAAGTCCTCCTCAAATTCCAACCGAGGCTCATCGGCTGGAATCTCGCCAGGTACTCTCGCAGGCACGAAAGGGGTCTCTTCCGACGCTAATCCGGATAAAGGTATATGGAACCCTATACTCAGCCCCGGAGGCGACTTCGTTCCACTACCGGAGGCAGTGGCAGCAACGGCAGCCTCAAGCAGGAGTTCTTCGGCACCGCCAGCCGAAACTGAGGGTCCCTCTCCGAAAGGCGAGAAACCTCCAATCAAATAAACATCCCCGACAGGAGAGACAGTAGGTTCCTCTCTAGGAGCCTCAATACCAGGAATTCGGAGAGAACGATTAACCGTCTTCTTCTTCCTCTTGCGAGGGGAAGTCTATTTTGAAGCAGGAGCCCTTCGCTTCCCAGAGACTACCAAAGCCCTCGCGGGCAGAGGCACTTCATACCTCGACACCGACACCAGAGGCTCATCCGGAGTGACGGACTCCTCACCCTCGTCAGAAGAACCGAGGGGACTTCGACTCTTCCCCCAGGCTTGGGAGAAGGCACCCGAAAGCTTCCATGCATGTCAAAGTCGCGATGGAAGGTGTTGATCGCCACGTAGAACTGGGCATACGAATGGAGGACGCGCAGCTCCATGGAGAGTGTGACAACCGGCACGATAAAGATTGCTCTCGTGCAACCCATGATAAAATACCGCCATCCTCTGGCTCCATCAATGAGTCCGCCCCTGGACCTGAAGCTGGTGACGGCATTGCTCACGTGCAGCTGATCGTACCCAAACTGCCTGGCGAACCGACTGGGCAAGTAGGGCTCGAAGAAGCAATGATCTTCACTTCTGTACAGCAAATGGGAGGGTCTGATAAAGACCAACCAATTAAAAGCTTCCGGAGAAAGATTGGTCTTCTCTCCACCTAAATCCTCAAGCCTAATCCCCGACTGATTATAATGTACAGAGGGGACAGTGCAGAGGAGCTTCCAGCCGTGACTGAGGTTCAGCACCAGCCGACAGTCTAAAACTGTATTCACGTTCCAGGGAGAGTCCTTGTAGTTCAGCAAGAAACTACCCCCCGTGCTACTACCAGGGCCGGGAGACATCACCTGGGGGTTATGGAGAATTAACCATCCCATCAAGTACAGGTATGGTAACTCTACTCGGGGAAAGCTATCACGCCGAGCTTCATCGACGAGCAGTCCATCAGTCATGGCTCTCAGGCCAGCCTGTATACGGCACACCATGGCAGGGAGCAAGCCCAGTCTTGCCCCGAACACCAGACGCACGGCAGGCCACAAGATGTTTAGGTGAATGCGGTCCGCAGATGCGATGCCGGGCACCACTACTCGACGCAGCCATATGGAGAGGAAACTAGCCACCCGGGCTTCCTTAGACAGAGGCCTGCAGCAGCGACTCAAGTAACTGTAGGCCTTAGTGCCTTCAGGATACTTTCCTACCCCGTCATTGAGAATCTGATCTGGAGCCTTAGCATCCTCCATAAGATCCTCGACGACCTGGGCACTGAGCACGCCCAAACAGTTCACAGGCTCATTATTTCCCCCCGAGACTTTCTCCGACTTGGCGGCCCTGGCCCGATGGAAGAAGAGGTAGGACGTCCACTTAGTGGTGTGAGCCAAATCAGAAGGCTCATCATAAAAAGCAGTGCACGCGAAGTAGTGGCACATCAGCTCCTGATATACTTCCACCGCCCGAGGGTCCGAGTCCCCCAACTCCCGGTTGGTGGGAACATACTCTTCATATGGGGTATCCCCCATCGGCAGCCTCGAGATCACTGCCATCTCATGGAGGGACAACCCCAACTCCCCCAGTGGAGTGGCGAAGGTCCCGATGAGCGAAATGTATCGCTCTATCAGTGCCAGAAACAGGTTAGGGTTGGGAGGCAACCCAACACTCGTCGCACTCACAGCAGCATACAGTCCAATGACCTCCAGCTCTCTCCGAAAATGCTTCAAGGCCCAGTCAACTAGGCAAGCCCATCGAAGGTTTGTTGGGGTGATCCACCCATTGCACCGAGGATTCTCCTTGGGGTATACCCCCCCCTCGCCCCATGAAGTCGTTGCAGAAAGTCGGCAATTGGACCGGCTGGATCACTGAACTATCTTCACTCGGGACGCTGCCCAGGCACAGTCCCCTGAACACCGTCACAACGCCGGAAGGACGGCTGACAAACGACCCCTGGTCAACTCCTTTCAAATGAAAGATCTTCCCCGGCTTGCCGTGAAGATCGGGAGTCGGCGTCCACGACATCCTCCTGGGATGTGTAGCATGAGAGAAAGCCGAGATGGGATAATCTTTCGGCATCATGGGCAGATACAAGACCACACTCTCGGCGGGGAAAACCCAGGGTTCTCTCTTGGGCTTCGTCTAGGACTGTTTGTCAATCATGTCCCCAAAGAGAAAAGCCGGCTTGATGTACTGGTCCCCCTCTATGTACGTCAGGGGCTCTCCGTTAATCATGTTCAGCAACGTCCGCTCGCCCTGAGCCGATATCAAGATCTCCCTTCCTTCAGGATACTGGGGTCCGGAGATAGGAAATGTCACGTGGGACAGATCCTCCAGATAATTTGAGTGCAGCATCCCGGCAGCGGAACCCATCACCTCGGCCAGTGGAGACTCATGCAAGTTAACTACAAAAGTGCAAGAAAAATACGTTATTATAAATCTTGCAAAAAACCAAGAAACGACAGTCTGTGCTTTACGCCAAGACTGTACAAATTTGGTCATTTTTACGCCGGAAGTCACATCCAGAAGCGTAATTGGCGATATACAGTCCGTGCTTTACGCCAGACTGCCAAAATTCTAGTTATTACGTCGGAGGTCCCATCCACATGCGTAAAAGCTAAAATTTTATAGTATACACCAAGTTTTCAGCATTCAGAGCTTTTACGCTCAAAACTGCGAAAATATAGAGTTTTTACGCTGGCACATTAGAAATGTGGGCGTAAAAGATGAAAACGTCTCCGTGCGTCATCTTCCTCAAAGAGGCTATCAGCAAAGAAGACGACCTAGCGTGGTCACGTTCAACGTGTGCGAAGGATTTTTCGTCGTTCTTTGTCATCCCAAAGGCTCTACCTCTAAGGCCGGGTGCGCTGCTCGTCGGCGGGATACTTCGCTCAGAAGAAAGTTTACCTTGCCCGACCGAAGACTCTCTCGCTGGGGCAGAAGAACGAGAAGAAGAACCTATACTCTTTCCCTTAGTGGAGGGGATTTATTTCGGCACCATTTCTGAAAACTCGGAGTGCTCGGAGAAAGAACGAGGGAAAAAACTCAAACAGTCGACGGATGGAAAGTTTTTCTCTCAAAAGCTTGGGATATATATAGAGTTCGGGTCGACTCCTCGAATCCTCGGACGGACTCCTCGAAACCCCAACCAAATCTCACAATTAATATTTAGTAATGATTGGGTACTAAGTCAGCCCACTACTCTCGAAAGGCGGACAGTCAGCAAATTTGAAGAATTTTTCGTACAAAAGCAGGTCAGCGGTTCCTACGCTAAGGAGCTTTCTACGCTCGACAGCAACAGATCTACGGTTTTACGCTCGCAAGCTATAAAGTCTATGGTTTTACGCCCGGATGCCTTTGTGCTCGGTAGCTTTTATGCTCGAGAGGCTACAAACCTACGACTTTACGCTCAGCAGATACCAAATCGATGATCTCACGCTCGGTGGCGTTTAGTTTACGCTCGGAGGCAACAGATTCACGACCTTACGCTCGAAAGATTTCTTTTTCACAGGCTACAAATCTACAGTTCTACGCTAAGAAGCTTTCTACGCTCGACAGCTACAGATCTACGGTTTTACGCTCGCAAGCTATCAGTCTATGGTTTTATGCCCGGATGCCTTTGTGCTCGGTAGCTTTTATGCTCGAGAGGCTACAAACCTACGACTTCACGCTCAGAAGCTACAAATCTACGATTTTATGCTCGGTGGCTTTCTATGCTCAATAGGCTACGAACTCAGGATTTTCAGCTCATCTACACTACAGATCTCTGACTTTTCGCATATCCGAACAGTTCTCAAGGCGGTCGATTACAGGAGTTCATACAGAAGATACTCCTTCTTGACCTCAAAATATCCCAAGTACCCAAAACATACAGAGTTCAAACATTGAGAAATTACTCTTCTCGGGTCAATTGGAGGTTCATCCAGACTCCAGTCTGAATATTTCATCTATTAAGATGGCAACTCAGTTTGACAGCCATTCATCGACCCTGTTCCAAGGGATTTTCGAGAAGTCATTCTTGAAGATGAAGTCTAAAAACAAGAATTCTGTTTACACAGAAGTAAAAACAACAGTTCAGAATTCTACGCGATTTCTCATTCCTGATAACAGAATAGTTCGAACACTCGAATGCTAAAGCGGCTTTCTGCGCATCACTAGTTATGCGTAAAAGACAGGACAGGGCCTAAATGCTCTTTCTATCAGAATCGGCGTAAAGAATCAGACGTGTCGAAGCTACACATATTCAGACTTCACAGCAACGTATGGCAAGACAATCATATGCACAGAAGAAGACGACTTTATTAAAAGAAAATCACGATTACATATGAGGGAAATCCAGTCTACAAGGGTTTTCTTTATTTTTCGTGAATACATATGAGGGAAATCCCGTCTACAAAGGATTTTCTCGTCATCATCGGAAGGCCACCCCCAGGATCTGTTCTGACAGGTTCTCGCATCGGTGAAGGTCTTCCTCTTCTTCCATGGCGGTTCATCGACTTCCACAGTCATGAACAAGAAGATGATTGCTGGCGGAAGGATACAGCACTGGGCCTACCTGAACTTCTTCAGGACCCATCCTCCATACGCCATGTCAGATCCAGTTGAGGCTTCTTTAACCCAACTCGATCGAGGACGACGGTTACAGTTTGTCTAATCTCGTCCGCGGAAGTCTCAGGAGAAAATATACAGCTTGCAAGCTGTGTGGTCTAATACGACCCTTCCCTTCTCCTGGAAGAACTGCCATATAAAGTTGTTGATTATCCCGAGCAAGGGAGGCTAAGATATCCTTCCATGATCCATCGTTGCAGTAGACACTTGCTCGAAGATGCCATCTTTTTTGGCTCCTTACGCGCTGGAAGAACATGATCTCCTTCTTCCTCAGGTCGACCCGACGAACTACGACGACCATCTCTGCGTGGTAATGGAAATGTAGGGAGAACAGGTTAAACCCTCAGCCTTTTTATAGACAAAAGAGGTCACACTGGTCCCCAATAAATCCGCCATAAAGTCAGCATCGACCGTTTCAACGTTCCATTCAGAAATGTTTCGAGTTACGAGGAGCGGTTCATGCTTCATTCAAAGCGTTCCAAATTCCGAGGAATTTGAAAGCTTTGAAGTGGGTCTAGTAGAAGCATAAAAAATACGCCGGATGACTATACGCAGCATATTGATGCAGAGCAGCGTAAACAGAGGCCTTCAGAGCCATCAAGCGTGCAACAGAGCTTTTTCCGCTAAACACAGCGTGAAATATAAGCTCAAGAAGGTAGAGGCAGTAGAGAAATGGCCAATCCCAAAGACAGTAGTGGAAGTGCATAGTTTCCTGGGCTTGGTAGGATACTACAAGAGATTTATGTCAGATTTTGCTAAGATCTCAGCACCTTTGACTCGGTTGATGCGCAAAAAAGTTAAATTTGTGCGGTCAGTGGAATATCATATAGCCTTTAAAGAGTTGAAGAAGAAGTTAATCTTTGCCCCAATCCTTACTCTTCCAGTAGACTCCGAAGGATTCACAGTGTACTGTGATGCATCTACAAAAGGACTTGGATGTATTTTGATGCAACAAGGGAGAGTGATAGCATATGCCACTCGGCAGCTCAGAGATCACGAAAAGAACTATCTAACTCACAATTTGGAGTTAGTAGCAGTAGTGTTCGTACTTAAGCTATGGAGGAGAAACTACTTATATGGTGATCGAGTAAAATATTCACGGATCAAAAGAGTCTGAAGTATGTGTTCACACATAAGGACCTGAACATGAGGCAGAGAAGGTGGCTATAGTTGTTGAAAGATTATGACGTAAAACTTTAGTACCATCTAGGCAGGGATAATGTAGTAGCTGATGCACTTAGCAGAAGAGGTAGAGCATTTATGTTGACTACTCAGAAGTACATTCTAGAAGACTTAAGAAAGATGGGTATCGAGATAGTACTTCCACAGAGTACAAGTATTAGGGCTAGCCTTCAGATTCAATCAATCATGATAGATAGAATCAAGCTAGCTCAGGCAGAGGACCCGAAGATTCAAAAGCTCCGAGAAGAATATGAGTCAGGTCTTCGGAAAGAGTTGACAATACATACGGATGGAACACTAAGGTTTGGAAATCGTCTATGTGTACCAAGTGAGGATATTCGGCAAAAAGTTATGACTGAAGAACACAGTTCTCAGTATTCCACTTATCTGGAAGGTACAAAGATGTACCAAGATATCAAGCAACACTTTTGATGGAACAGAATGAAGAGAAAAATAGCATGCTTCGTATCACGATGTTTGATATGTTAGCAAGTAAAGGTAGAACAAACGAGATCGGCATGATTATTACAACTGCTTCCTATTCAAGAGTAGAAGTGGAAACACATCATGATAGACTTTGTGATTGGTTTACCTAGATCACCGACTGGTCGAGATGCAGTTTGGGTGATAGTAGATCGTCTCACAAAAGTAGCTCACTTTCTTTCTTTTTGAGTAGGACAGTCTATAGAATAACTGACTGAAATATATATACGACAAATAGTGAGACAATATGATATTCCAGTAAATATTGTGTCATATCGAGACACACGGTTCACTGCTCATTTTTGGAAAAGTTTATACCAAAGCTTGGACACCAAGTTAAGATTCAGCATAGCTTACCACCCTCAGATAGACGGGCAATCAGAAACAACCATCCAGATATTGGAAGATATGCTACGAGCATGTATCTTAGATCTTGGTGGATCTTGGGAGAATCACCTTCACTTGGTGGAATTCTCGTACAATAACAGTTATCATGCCAGTATTCATATGGTACCTTTTAAAGCACTGTACGGCAGAAAGTGTAAACCCACTGATTTTTCAAAAATTTAAATTAATTTTTTACAATTTTCTGGAATTTTTAACTAAATAAAACCAAGGTATTTTGCAATTAAAATAATTTTAAATAATTTTAATTAATATTAAAATATTATAAAAATAATATTTTTAGGTGTAAAATGAAAAACTAGACATAAGGTAATTTTTCGGGAATTTATTGGACCCCGAAAACATTTTTAAAGCCCTAAAAACTAATTAATTATTAACCCTAAATAAACCCTAGAAATAAATCTGGTTCAACTGAACCAAGCCAAACCAACCCAAACCGAACCATGGAGAACCGAACCGAACCGAACCGAACCCAACTCTTAACGGGTCGGGTCGGATCCGAATTGAACCCGACCTGGACCCGTTAACCCGACCGAAACCCTAATTTGAAACATTTTCCTTCTCCGGCTGCCTCTACATAACCCTCTTGATATCCTCTGCCCTAGCTCTGCCTGAACCCTAACCCCCAACCACCAGAACCCCTAGCCACCGTCGTCTCCGGCGAAGCCCCGCCCTCAGCCGACGACCTCAACGAACTCCCAGCCTCGCTCTGCCGTATCCGCCTCTGCCCGGCCGCCTCGACCCAGCCGCTGCTCTCCCCGCAGCGCCTCAGCCGAGCCGCCTCTGCCTTCCTCAGCCCTGAGCAGCCCCGGCAAAGTTTCGACGAGTCTCCGGCCATCGAACCCTAACCCGGACACAGCACAGTCCTGTGCAGTATTGCGTCGTGTCGCCTCACGGACACGAAAAAACCCCGTTCTGCGTAGACCTGTTCAGGTACCCTTTTTTCTCTCCTCACTGTCCTATTTTCTGTCCCGTCTATTGTGACGTGTAGACTGCGTAACCCTCTCGATGCTCGTGTAATCCGCTCGGTGTGTCGCGTCCTGTGGCAATCGCGAACTGCGATCCAAAAACAGGAAAAATAATACCCTATTTTCCCCCGGAACTGAGTGCGTCCCGCCAAACGGGATGACTTGGTCACGTGCGGTCTTCATCGAAAGGTGCGCACCGTTGATACGGACGTGCGGGATTTCACAGAAGTTGATTTGGATGTGCGTGCACACCGAAATCAATGCGTATCCACCGACAACGCCCCATATCGTCCTGTTCTGGAACATATTGTAACTTTGTGTACATACGTAGGATCAAAAGAAAACTTGCGCCATCGGACTCATAGCAATACGCTGGTCCTGTGACCCAAGTTTGGTTCGATTCTGAGAACTGTTTGATAATAAACGAAAGAAATGAAACAAGGTTTATACGAAACCCTCTCTTTGGTTTACAAACAAGAAGTACAATTAATCCTATACGAGAATGTCAAGTACAAATTTTAATCTGGGTAAATATTGCTATAGGAGTCTGATCTGCGGTCGATCACTTTGTCCCTTGGACCACACGATGATGAAGAAGTGCTGTAGAAGAAGGAGAAGCTTCAAAGATTGCAAGAGGGAGTGGATGCTCGATGCCAAAATCGTCGATCACTATTCTCTGTCTGTGATCTTCTCTCTCAAGAATAAATTTCTGTCCTTTCGACCTCTCGACCTTTCTCTTCAATTTTTTTGACCTTTCCAACCTTTGACCTTTCGATCTTGGACCCTGGACCTCCGTGGACGGAGGTCTCTATTTATAGGGTTTTAGTGACAGTAACCGTCCAGTCGGCATAAAAGCCGGACAGTGGAGAGTGTGTCACTTTTTACACGGTGGTTATAATAACTGCCACCCACATATAAATGATCTTCTGAATCCGCGTGTGACGCGTGTCCCATTATGAGGTAACGCGTATAACTGCTGCGAAGATCACGGCATACAAGCCATATAGGTAACTGCCCCTCGCATAGAAAAGGTTGGCATAGAAGCCAATAACTGTCACCATGGCGTAGAAGCCAAATAGTTGTCAAACTACCGTAGAAGCCAAGTAGGCGTAGAAGCCCAGGTAGGCGTAGAAGCCTGATGCTGCATGGATAGGTGGCTAGCGTAAAAGATAGCTGATCCTCCTTCCTTGACTGAGGTCTTGAGCGTATTCTGGACCAAATAGCCTTATCACGCACAAATACAAATACAGCCTGAGTTGGCGTATTTCGAGGAGATAGCATACGGCGTACTCCTTATAACTGAAAGTAGCCAGGTCGGCGTATTTCAAGGAGATAGCGTACAGCGTGCTCTTTATAGCTGAAAATAGCCTGATGGCGTAATATATAGAGGTAATGATATGGATGTTTTAGTCATAATTATGGCTCATCCAGTCTTTGAAAATAGAACCAAATTCCGTGCATTAAATGCAGAGATCTTTTCCTATCACGCGTATTAACTGCAGAGACGTGCCTCGAGCTCTGTACGAAGAGCAGCTTTTGACGTGGCGGTTTGTTTTGACTTTTGTTGAGCGTAAAAGCTCATATCTGCCTGTATAAAACTAGGCAGCGTATTCCCTTGAACGCGTAAAAGCAATTTATATCAGGAAAATGTCACTAAACGACGGTCTGGGTCTCTGTGCCGAACCATCATTACAGCCGTCGTCTGGATAGTTGTGCAGTACTCTTTGTCAGGAGTCAGGTTCACTATATGATCTGACAGGCTCATTCGAGGAATACGAAGAGTTCTCCGTACAACTTTCCACTGCATTAAAAGCGAGTAGGTCTTACGCCAAAGTGGCGATGTAACAACATTTTTACGCTGAATCAGCCTGGAGCTTATGTTTTACGCTGTACTTAGCGATGAAGCACTGTTGTACGCCGATGGCTCTGAAGTCATATCTTATGCCACACAGTATAAAAACTCTACTTTACGCGGGTTCTGTGCATACTGCGTATAACTCTACAACGTATTTTTTATGCTTCTACAAGAACGTTGACAAAATCGCGTATCGTGGGCCCCACGACTCCACTTGACGGGCAATTTTGTGATCAGCTCATCGGAATCCAGTTCTGGAAGTTCCGTTGGGTTCGTATCATCGTTCTGGACTTGTTGACACTAAGTTTGACGAATTTGAAGAATATTGGTTCTGGCATATTTTTCGGTGCGAAACGGGCCACATGTGGACCCCGTTTTGACCAGAAACTGTCATTTTTTGCCCCTGTGTCCAAATTGGACTCAAGGATAGGTGTTTCTAGCTATTTGATATTTTTTGAACCTGATGGTGATGTTTATTTCAGTAATCGGAAGACTACCTACAAATCCTACTGAGACCAGAGCTACAGTTGGAGCCAGAACCCCAGGCAAGTGTACCTTGCCATATTTGCAGTATATTGATTCATATTATTCTCTTGTTTTATTCCTGTGATTGTTGTAACTACTTAACCTAGGACCGTATGACTTACTTAGCGTCCGAATAATATTCGGGTGCCAACAACCGTACGCGGAGTTGTGTAACGTCACCTAGAGATGGATATCGACACCCTTTATTTTCTCGTGCTTGCATTATCAAGTACGTTATAACCCAGGACACCTGACACTATTCATGAGACAGAATCTTTCTGAGATATTTATGGTAATTCTGTATAGGATACAGGTTTATGACATCTACTTTATACATTCTTAGATATTATATGACTTGTTGCATTAGTTATGATCTTGCGTGTCATGGATTTGAGACGTGTGATTACATTGGGTGGGGAGAGATTTACCATACAAAAGGCTGATTATATATATATTGTTATCTGGAGGTGTCTTAGACTCTGATACAGAGCTTTGACACATGTACTATCCCTTCGAGAAAATACTGCTATGGGTTTCTCCAACACCGATCTTATAGTAGTCTCAGCCCGAGTATGACTAAAACTCTCACTTGCATATCACTTAGCTGGTTATATATTTACCCTATTATTTCATTTATTGCTGCACTGCTTTTATTTTGGCATGAGTTATTTTGTACCTTGCTATGTCCCCTGGGGACCTGGATCTGGATTATGTCCCCAGGATTAGCAGACGAGATCTATCCCGAGGTATACGGGACCGGAGCATTAGCAGGAACCGAGGCAGGAACAGGTACATACGTTAGAGCAGAACCAGGAACCGAGGATGAGGTGATTACAGAGGATTTCTCCTGAGTATATGTTTCTTCTATGCTAAGTCTTGATGCAATTAAACTCTTTTAATTCTTGTTTAATGAACAATTGTAACAGACTTATTATCGGGTTGTTCCCCGATTTATTTACGTAAGACTTGATGATGTTTATATTTCACTCTATTAATATTGCTGTATTTATTCTGTGGATGAGATTAGTAGACCCTTATTGTTATATTATAGCTTAAGTATGCCCCGATGGATCCATTAAATTGGATTTGTCCATAGGTGTGTGCTGCTGGCCATTGCCACGTGTCTAGTCCCTCAATATTTTGGGACTGGGGTGTGACATGATTTTTGTGGTAGCCCATGCAGGTCAACGACTAAAATTGCTTCGGTTTCAACTTAGGGACCGAGCAAGCCTGCAGTAAGAATAGGATAAGTTTTTAGGATCTCATCCACTTGCTTGAAATGTTCTTGATATCTATAACGGATTCAAATTAATTTCTTGACTTGCATCTTGCCTTGATTCATGTGTGCCTCTTATAGTTTATTTTTGATGCAGAGTAATGGATTCACGAGCAAACGACGAAACTCCAGCAAGAACACCAATAGGTGCTGTAGCCACTTACGAAAAAGATGAAGTGACGCCATTGAGTGGAGATCCCTCTACTCACCGAAGCAGCCAAGCAGATCACCATGCTTCTAGATTTTAGCATGATGACATCCCACTGCCTCCGCAGTTCGTTCCACCAATGCTCGTATTCCCACAAGGGCAGCCTATGGACGGGCAACAGATATTCTAAATGATCTACGCAATGATGCAAGCCCAGCAACAAGTCCAACACGAGGTTCAACGTCGTGAGAATGATTACTTAAGGAACAGCCTAGTAACTGCACTGGAGTAGGCCAACCTACCAGCTCGACGGCCAATGATGGGCTCTATCACCGATTTTTGCCAACTGAAGCTCCGTACCTTCTCAGGCAAGGAGGAGCCCACAAAAGTTCATGAGTGGCTTCCAACACTCAATATCAATTAGAAGCAGTTGAGCTTCCACGGGAACGTTGGATGACTGCCGTCAGAATGCAATTGACGGGCAATACACATCACTGGTGGCTATCTGAGGAGATACGGCTCAGACCAGACCGAGTCACTTGGGAGGAGTTCTCCAGACTCTTTTAGGAGATATACATTCCAGCTATCGCTCGATCAGAATTGCGGGACAAGTTCAATTGCCTCACTCAGGATACTATGACAGTGGAAGAGTATAACGCAGAATTCATTCGTCTGAGTCACTTCGCACCTACCTTGATTCCGACAGATGAAGAGAAGGCCAAAAAGTTCTTCGACGGACTAAACTTTGAGCTACAGATACTAATTAGATCCGTTGCACCTATATCTTACTCGGACATCCTTGCTGCAGCCCGACGCATGGAGCGCATCACCAGGAGAGAGACCAGTCTGAAGCGGCCTTCCACATCAGCACCAGCCAGAGCACCACAAGAAGAAGCTGCAAAGAGACCTCACCAACACCAACAGCAGAAAGCATCTACACCACTAGCACTAATCCTACCTTCTTGCCACTACTGTGGCAAGGCAGGCCATCTTTCGAAGGAATACCGACGCAGATTGGGATTATGTTTAGCTTGCGGATCCAGGCAGCATTCGGTATGGGAATGCCCTGAGCGTAGAGAATGAGCACCAATGGCAAACCAACAAGCCCTACGAGCACCCGAACCAAGGCCACCCTTGGCACCTCGAGCAGCACCCTTCCAGCAAGCCCAGCAACAGCAGAGGGCACCACCTCAAGGACGCGGACAAGCTTTTGCTATGACTTTGGAGGACACACAGACTCTTGGAGTAGCTAATGCGCGTAAGTTTTTGTAGTTATCTGTTTCAAGATTTATTTTATCTCGTGCCTATTGGTTCGTGACCCTAGCCTTAGTAATTTTTGAACTTGCTAATAATTAATAATCTAGTATGTTCTTAAGTGATAACCTAGTTTTCTAAATTGTAGTCTTCTAGATCTCCTTCATACGGGAGATTGCATAACTTTTAATGCTTAGGAAAATAATTTTTCCTATGTGTTCTTCTCAAAACCCTCAAACTTGATTCTCCTTGATCGTGATGTGCTTCGAACAAATATTTGCAACCGTGTCATCTCTGTTGACCGGTTATTCTTTGATTGCGAGGACGCAATCCTCTTAAGGGGGGTAGATTATAAACCCCCTGATTTTTTAAAAAATTTAAATTAATTTTTCACAATTTTCTAGAATTTTTTTGTAATTTTTAACTAAATAAAACTAAGATATTTTGCAATTAAAATAATTTTAAATGATGTTAATTAATATTAAATATTATAAAAATAATATTTTTAAGTGTAAAATGAAAAACTAGATATAGGGTAATTTTCTGGGAATTTATTGGACCCCGAAAATATTTTTAAAGTCCTAAAAACTAATTAATTATTAACCCTAAATAAACCCTAGAAATAAACCCAGTTCAACTAAACCAAGCCAAACCAACCCGAATCGAACCATGGAGAACCGAACCCAACTCTTAACGAGTCGGGTCGGATCCGAATTGAACCCGACCCGGACCCGTTAACCCGACCGAAACCCTAATCCGAAACCTTTTCCTTCTCTGGCCGCCTCTACATAACCCTCTCGATATCCTCTGCCCTAGCTTCGCCTGAACCCTAACCCCCAACCACCAAAACCCTAGCCACCGTCGTCTCCAGCGAAGCCCCGTCCTCAGCCGACGACCTCGACGAACTCCCGCCCCGCTCTGCCGTCTCCGCCTCTGCCCGGCCGCCTCGACCCAGCCGCTGCTCTCCCCGCAGTGCCTCAACCGGGCCGCCTCCGCCTCCCTCAGCCCTGAGAAGCCCCAGCGAAGCTCCGACGAGTCTCCGGCCATCGAACCCTAACCTGGACACAGCACAGTCCTGTGTAGTATTGCGTCGTGTCGCCTCGCGGACACGAGAAAACCCCGTTCTACGTAGCCCTATTCAGGTACCATTTTCTCTCTCCTCACTGTCCCATTTTCTATTGTCTGTTGTGACGTGTAGACTGCATAACCCTCTCGATGTCCGTACAACCCGCTCGGTGTGTCGCATCCTGTGGCAATCGCGAACTGTGATCCAAAAACAGGAAAAATAACACCCCATTTTCCCCCGAAACTGAGTGCGCCCCACCAAACGGGACGACTTGGTCACGTACGGTCTTCACCGAAAGGTGCGCGTCGTTGATACGGACGTGCAGGATTTCGCAGAAGTTGATTTGGATGTGTGTACACACTGGAATCAAAGCGTATCTGCCGACAACGCCCCGTATCGGCCTGTACTGGAACATGTTGTAACTTTGTGTACACATGTTGGATCGAAATGAAACTTGTGCCATCGGACTCGTAGCAATACGCTGGTCCTGTATCGTGGGCCCCACGGCTCCACTTGACGGGCGATTTTGTGATTGGCTCATCGAAATCCAGTTCTGGAAGTTCCGTTAGGTTCGTATCATCGTTCTGGACTTGTTGACACTAAGTTTGACGAATTTGGAGAACATTGGTTCTGAAATATTTTTCGGTGCGAAGCGAGCCACATGTGATCCCGCTTTGACCAGAAAATGTTATTTTTGTCCCTGTGTCCAAATTGGACTCAAGGACAGGCGTTTCTAGCTATTTGATATTTTTTGAACCTGATGGTGATGTTTATTTCAGCAATCGGAAGACTACCTGCAAATTCCACTGAGACCAGAGCTATATTTGGAGCCAGAACCCCAGGAAAGTGTACCTTGCCATATTTACAGTATATTGATTCATATTATTCTCTTGTTTTATTCCTGTGATTGTTGTAACTGCTTAACCTAGGACCGTGTGACATCACCTAGAGATGGATATCGATACCCTTTATATTCTCGTGCTTGCATTATCAAGTACGTTATAACCCAGGACACCTGATACTATTCATGAGACAGAATCTTCCTAAGATATTCATGGTGATTCTGTATAGGATACAGGTTTATGACATCTACTTTATACATTCTTAGATATTATATGACTTGTTGCATTAGTTATGATCTTGCGTGTCATGGATTTGAGACGTGTGATTATATTGGGTGGGGAGAGATTTACCATACAAAAGGCTAATTATATATATATATATTGTTATCTGGAGGTGTCTTAGACTCTGACACAGAGCTTTGACACATGTATTGTCCCTTCGAGAAAATACTGCTATGGGTTTCTCCAACACCGATCTTATAGTAGTCTCAGCCCGAGTATGACTAAAACTCTCACTTGCATATCACTTAGCTGGTTATATATTTACCCTATTGTTTCATTTATTGCTGCACTGCTTTTATTTCGGCATGAGTTATTTTGTACCTTGCTATGTCCCCTGAGGACCTGGATCCGAATTATGTCCCCAGGATTAGCAGACGAGATCTATCCCGAGGTATACGGGACCGGAGCATTAGCAGGAACCGAGGCAGGAACATGTGCATACATTATAGCAGAACCAGGAACCGAGGACGAGGTGATTGCAGAGGATTTCTCCTGAGTATATATTTCTTCTATGCTCAGTCTTGATGCAATTAAACTCTTTTAATTCTTGTTTAATGAACAATTGTAACAGACTTATTATCGGGTTGTTCCCCGATTTATTTACGTGAGACTTGATAATGTTTATATTTCACTCTATTGATATTGCTGTATTTATTCTGTGGATGAGATTAGTAGACCCTTATTGTTGTATTACAGCTTAAGTATGCCCCAATGGATCCATTAAATTGGGTTTGTCCATCGGTGTGTGCTGCTGGCCATTGCCACGTGTCTAGTCCCTCGATATTTTGGGACTGGGGCGTGACGGAAAGTGTAGGTCACCGTTGGCTTGGGACGACATTGGTGAGCGGAAGATGTTAGGCACTAAAATGATCGCGTAGAAAGTAGAGGTTGTCAAGCAGATTAGAGAGCGACTTTGGGTTGTACAAGATTGGCATTGCCATTTGGAAGATCGGCATTATAGACCTTTAGTATTTTGTGTCAGCAACTACGTATTTTTATAAATTTTGTCTACCCATGGAGTCATTAGATTCAGGGTTCGCAGAAAGCTTAGTCCCAGATACGTAGGTCCGTTCGATATTCTCGAGCGGGTAGGCGATTTTTCTTATTGTCTTGCCCTTTCGCCTTTGCTATGTGAGGTACACGATATATTTCATCTGTCTCAGTTTCGTAGGTATGTTCCGAATCCAAGTCATATCCTCGATCACTCTGAATTAGTCATTGGCATTGACTTATCTTATGAGGAGCAACATGTATCCATTCTGGATCGAAGAGAGAAAGTACTCACGACCCGGACTATTTCTCTTATCCGAGTGGCCTGGGGATGTCATACTCTTAGAGAATCGACATGGGAGCACGAGGACAATATTCGATCTTGGTACCCGTACATGTTCGATTCGGAAGGTATATTCAATCTTATGCCTTCATATCTCGGATTCTGTGATCAGGTGATCACTTAGGTGTTGTGATGATATTGCTTGCATGAGTAGTTGCTAGTAGGTTTATATCGTGCTTATCCTGACTTCTCTAGATATTGCTTGGATTCGAATTCCGAGGACAAAATTTTTCTAAGGTGGATAGAGATGTCACTCCCCGTTCCCGATATACGTATTTGGAACATATTTTTATTTTAGCATTGTTGCATGTACATGGAGACTAGATCCATTCTTTGGTTTAACTTAGTTCATGGTTTATTTTGTAGGTTGGTTCAACTCATGAGAGTCTTTGGTTCAACCCTCAAACCCTAGCATATATAAATCAACATTTCATTCTCTCTCTTCACTTCTTCATTTCTTCCTCTTTCTTTATCTTTCTCTCCCCATTTCATAAGCAAGTACACCGTGCATGAAAAATAGAAAAATCCTTCATATTATTGTTCTATTATATCTATTTTGTGTTTCTAAGCACTTTTAGCTCTTGGAGTTCCTTGTTTTGTTGGATTGATTAGTGTAAATCTATATTTCTAGCTTAGATTTTTTCTGGGTTTCATAGGTTTTTCTTGGTTTTGATCTATTAAACTTGTATCTTTGAAAACTAGTTTTTTCTATATGTTAGATATTTTAATTTAGAGCATTTTGGCTTTTGGTTCACCTGGTTTGGACTTAAAATAAGATTTTTATGAAGAAAACAATATTTCAGTTTTTGGAAGTATTTGCCATGGCCGAACCTGCTGTTGGAAAAGATAAAGTCTTCATACGGTCAACGAGTTATGCAGCTGAGGGTGCTATGCAGCCTGAGAGGGTTATGCGGCTGAACTCTTGCCATATACTGATAGCATGCAGCCATTTTGTTGGACGCATGACTGTTGATCTACACAAGTGTCCTTGAACACTTTGTGCATTCACTCGCTGAACGAATGAGAAATTCGCTAAGTCCTAAAGACACTCTATGAGGCATCTGACTCCATGCGACATCGAACTTAAGCGGCAAGCAAAGCATGCAGCCACCTTCCCTTGGACGCATGACTCTGAACTTTGGCGCATCTTTGGCGCATCCTTGGCGCATCTTTATATGGTTGTCTTTTCTTCCTGACATACTTTATGTCACATTATACTTTGTCACATCATACTTTATGTCACATCACTGAACTTTATAAATTTCTCGTCGCTTTATTACTTATTCCGAGGAGTAGACCTTAGCCCTGACTCCATGCGGCATGACTCCATACGGCAAGGATTGTCATACGGCCTAACTTCTCATGCTGCCAGGATTGCCATGCCACCTGACTTCTCATGCAGCTAGGATTGTTATGTGGTCTAGAGACCCATGCGGGCCAGCTTATTTGATCAATTTTTCTTGATTCATGTGACCCAATGTATAATTGGTAATTGGACTCGAATACTGTATCCGTGCTGATACTACTATTGCCTGATAATTATTTATATTTTTATGTGCGCCAAGGTATGACACATCGTGTCACATGTTAAGTAATTGTATTTGGATTGTGCATTAAGAATGCCTCCAAATTCCTGAACGTGTGATATTATAAATATGACCATTATTTTTCCAGCACGGGCATGATAAGAGAGTCGAACTACTAAAGCGTGGCTATGATTTTTTTAATTATTTGAATGTTGCATACACTCTAGGGTGAATCCAGATTTGACTTCCATGGATTCGTATCTAGCGTGCCCATACCTTATACAACATCTTAAGGAAAATCCTCATGTGACCACATCTTAATATTTCAAAAATAACCTAGGGCTAATTAGGTAACGAAAAGTGGTAGTAGCATTTGGAGGGAACGATATCTCGAGATCATGCCAACGAACCTTCCTACAGAGATTTATACGAAGTGAGCTGTGGACTGGCCACCACAGATACTGTATATCATCTGCCTTAGTGGAGTGCAGTATCTGACTTATTATTATGTCGAGCCATTATTTTAATATATGAATACTAGAACCGCTAATATCGTATTTTTAGCTGTAAACACCCTAAATTTCAGGAATAAAATTTATATAATTTTCCGTATTTTCGGTATTTTTTGGAATTTATAGCTAAGGTGATTTAGGGTTAAATAATTTTAAGTGTGACTAAATAGAGTTAAAATATTCTAGAAATAGAAATTTATTGTGTATAATGGAGAACCGGACGCATGGCATTTTTCGGTGAATTTATTGGACACCGGAGCAACGTATCGAGGACCTTTAGCCATTTGGATTGTGAACCAGACCCAGTTGGACCGAACCAAACCAACCTGACCCGAAACCCGCATGCAAACCCTAGCAGCCGCTGGATTTCACTGTAGCAGCCTATAAAAAGGGCCGCCTTGACATCCGTGCCCAGCTCCTGAACCCTAGCCGCCGTCGTCTCCAAACCCAACCCCGACTCTCCTGTGATCGATCCATCCGCCGCATCCCATCAACCCCCTGCTCGCGTTGTCGCCGCCGCCGCCGGATCAACCTCCCTAGCCGCAGTTCATCCCCGACGCCGCGACTCCCCTCGACCCCGACTCGCTGCTGGGAACAGCAGCCGTCGACCTCTGTGTCCGCCGTATCCCCTCGACGTGCCGCCTACAGCCGTTCGACAGCGACCCCAGCCGCTCGGCAGCGACCTCGATCCCCTTCCCTTGGCGACCCGACCCCAACGCCTCCCACGTGTCGCTCCGCTGACCCGAGGTAACCTGGGACTCGACTCCAAGGCCCAGCGGACACGGGAGAGGACGAATCGGACGCAAGCAGCGCGAGGATACGACCAGGACACAGATTGGACGTTCGGACACTTGGAAAACAGAATCCACGGAGCCCCGTTCAGGTACCAATTTCTTCCTCATCGCAACTCCGATTTCGTTTCCGTCGATTGCTATGCGTAGACTGTATACCCCTCTCGGTTCCCGTGCAATTCGCTCGGTGCATCGCGTCTTGTAGTGGTCGTACACCGCGATCCAAAACAGGAAAAATCAACGCCCTGTTTCACCTCGGAACTGAGTCCGCCCCGCCAATCGGGACGACTTGGTCGCACGCGGTCTTTACCAAACTGTGTGCGACGTTGATACGGTCGTGTAGGATTTCGCAGAAGTCGATTCGGAGGTGCGTGCACCCCGGAATCAACGCGTATCCGCCGACGACACCCCGTATCCGTCCTTTCTGGAACACGCTGTAACTTCGTGTACACACGTCGGTTCGAGACGAAACTTGCGCCATCGGATCCGTAGTAATATGCTGGTCCCGTGAGCCAAGTTTGGTCCGATTCTGAGAACGTTGACAAAATCACGTGTCGTGGGCCCCACATGCTCCACTTGACGGGTGATTTTGTGATCGGCTCATCGGAATCCAATTCTGGAAGTTCCGTTGAGTTCGTATCATCGTTCCTGACTTGTAGACACTGAGTTTGAGTAATTTGGGGACCTTTGACCCTGACACGCTTTTCGGTGCAAAGTGGGCCCTCATGTGGAACCCGCTTTGGCCCGGAAATGACCTTTTGCCCCTGTGTCCAAATTGGACGTAAGGACAGGCATTTCCAGCTATTTGACATCTTCTGAGACTGTTGGTGATGTTTATTACAACTTTTGGAGTAGTCCCTACCGGATCCACTGATACAGGGACAGTCGTTGGTTTTCGGACATCAGGCAAGTGTACCTTGCCAATCTATGCAGCTTAGTTATCTATTTTCCTTGCTTATATATATATTGCTGTGCATGCTCAACCTAGGACCGTGTGACGTACTTAGCGTCCGATTATCAGTCGGGTGCCGACACTGTATGCAGTGTTGGGTACGGTCATCTAGAGATGGACATTCGTGACACTTTATTCTCGTACTTGTCTTATCAAGTACTCTATGACCCAGGACACTGGACACTATTCATGAGACAGGATTTTCCCGAGATAATCGTGGTGATTCTGTATAGGATATAGGACATGGACATTATATTCTTAGATACTGTATGACTGGTTGCATTTAGCTATGATCACGCTTGACATGGGCATGAGACGTTATGGTCATGATATGCGTGGTTACATTGGGTGGGGAGAGACACACAGGCTACAGGTTGTTACATATATATATCTTCTATTATTGAGAGGTCGTAGACTCTCGTAGCAGAGCTAGACCCACTACCGGTTATTACCGCTACCGGCTCCCCGACACAGAGCTTGTAGTGGCTCAGCCTGAGACTAGTGATGCTCTCACTTGCATTTACACTTAGATTGGTTACATATTTACCCTATTGCTTTATTTAGTTATTTATTTGCTGCACTGCTTATCTGTATTTATTGGCATGAGCTTTCTTGTACCTTGCTATGTCCCCTGAGGACCTGGATCCGGATTTTGTCCCCAGATTTTGCAGACGAGGTTTATCCCGAGGTTTACGGGACCGGAGCAGGAGCTGATCCAGGAGTTGTACCACCATCCGAGGACGAGGTCTTAGCTGAAGACTTCTCTTGAGCATCCTTGTTTATGCTCAGCTTTTATTATTTATTTCAGTCTTTTATATTCTGGTCAGATGAACCTTTGTACTAGATATTTATCGGGTTGTTCCCCGAAGTACTATGTGAGACTGGATGATGATTTACATTCCTTATTTATTCTGTGGATCATGTTTATGTCTTGTGTGGATGAGATTAGTTGTACCATGATTGTCGTAGACTTGTTTTACAGCTTAAGTATGCCCTGATGGATCCATTATATTGAGTTGGTCCATCGGTGCGTACTGCTGGCCGTGGACACGCGTCCAGTCCCACGGTATTTTGGGACTGGGGCGTGACATGGTTTTTGTGGTGGCCCATGCAGGTCTACGACTAAATAGTTCGGTTTCAACTTAGGGACCGAACCAGCCTGCCCTAAGGATAGGATAAGTTCTAGGTTCTCATCCATTATCTAACCATGTTGAACTCTATATCGAACTCGAAATTTGTTACTTGAACTGCATCCTGTATTGAATCCTCTGAGCGTTCTTACAGTTTATATTTTGATTGCAGAGCAATGGATTCCGGGAACAGAGAGGATATTCCTTTGGATACGCCACACGACGCTGTGGTTACTTATTTAGACAGAGTGACACCAGGGGATGGAGGACAAGCATCGCAGAGTGATCAAACCGGTCAGCCTAATCTCAGATTCCGGAGAGATGACATCCCACCTCCACCACAGTTCACTCCCCAGATGCCAGTATTCCCGCCAGGACAAGCCATGGACGGGCAACAAATGTTCCAGATGATGTATGCTATGATGCAAGCACAGCAACAGATTCAACAGGAGGCCCATCGGCAGGAGGCCGAGTATCTGAGGACCAGCCTGGTATCCGCATTGGAGCAGGCAAATCCCCCAACGAGGCGAGCAGCGACGGGATCTATCACTGATTTCCGTCACCTCAAACCTCGCACATTTTCTGGTAAGGAAGGGCCAACGGAAGTTCATGAGTGGCTCACCAATATTCGGCATCAGTTGGAAGCCGCTGAACTTCCGAGAGAGAAGTGGATGACTGCAGTTAGAATGCAGTTAACTGATAATGCGCATCACTGGTGGCTAGCAGAAGAGAGGAGACTTGGACAGGACAGAGTCACATGGGAAGAGTTCTCTAGACTCTTCCAAGAGATGTACATCCCGGCAGTCGCACGGTCAGAGCTCAGAGACAGGTTCAACCGCCTTATCCAAGGCAGCATGTCAGTGGAGGAATATAATGCGGAATTTATTCGCCTGAGCCGCTTTGCCCCGACATTGATTTCGACGGAGGAAGAAAAAGCAGAGAAGTTCTATGACGGCTTGAAGTTCGAGCTTCAGAGAGTGATTGGATCGGTAGCACCTACCTCTTATACCGATGTCCTTGCAGCAGCCCGACGCTTGGAGCGCGTCGCTAGGAGGGAGACTAACCTGAAGAGGCCTATCACATCAGCACCATCCAGGCCAGCACATGGGGATTCGGCAAAGCGAACCCAGAGGGGTATGCCAGATAGAGCAGCACATAGAGACAGACCTCTTCCTACTTGTCACCACTGCAGCAAGGTAGGACACATTGAGAAGGAATGCAGGCGTAAGTTGGGACTATGTTTGAGCTGCGGATCCAGCCAGCACTTTTCCAGGGACTGTTCCGAACGCCGAGACGGAGCACCAAGACTAGCATTGCCTGCACCACGATCAGCTTATCCAGCAGCAGGAGCCCAACAGACAGGAGTTGGTGGGGTCAGACCACCAGCCCCCGGAGGGAACCAGCAGAGACCACCCCTGGCACCACAGGCAGCCCTATTTCATCAGCAGCAGCAGCAGCAGAGAGGTCCAGCTCAGGGACGGGGACAGGCATTCCCATTAGCTGTTGAGGAGGAGGCTACAGCAGGCGAGGTCATCGCAGGTACTATTTTAGTAGCTTCATTACCTGCAGTAGCATTATTTGATTCTGGAGCATCGCATTCATTTATAGCAGCTAGCTTTGTAGCCACCCATAGAGTAGCTACCGCACCCCTTCCGAAGATGAAGAGAATTCTTATGGGAGGCGGTATTATTCCGGTTAGTGACGTCTGTAGATCATGTTCTGTAGTAGTTTGTGGCCGAGAGATGCGAGCTCAATTTTTGATCTTTTCCATGCCGGATTATGATGTCGTACTTGGTATGGACTGGTTAAGTCAGTACCATGCGACTCTTGATTGCCGACTTGGGCGGGTTATATTTAGACCGCCTGGACATCCAGAATTTGAGTTTCTCCGAGGAGCAGTAGAGCAAGGAGTTCAGCCTACTCTTAGGGTATTATCTGTAGAAGAGGAGACAGGTTACCCAAGAGTCATATCAGGTTTTGTGGATGTATTTCCTGATGACCTTCCAGGTTTACCGCCTGATCGGGAAATAGAATTCACAATAGACTTAACTCCAGGAGCAGAGCCAATCACTTCATCAGTTTATCGGCTAGCACCTAAGGAGTTAGTGGAGTTGAAGGAACAGATTGATGATCTTTTGGAGAAGGGTTTCATTCGGCCCAGTGTTTCACCTTGGGGAGCACCCATCTTATTTGTGCCGAAGAAGGATGGAACAGTACGGTTGTGTATTGATTACCGGGCACTAAATGTTGTCACCATCAAGAACAGGTATCCCTTACCACGCATTGATGATCTATTCGATCAATTGAGTGGTGCAAGGGTATTCTCGAAGATTGACCTTAGATCCGGCTATCATCAGATCAAGGTGAGGAAGGAAGACATCCCGAAGACAGCTTTCAGGACGAAGTATGGGCATTACGAGTTCTTGGTGATGCCGTTTGGTTTAACCAACGCGCCAGCAGTGTTTATGAGCTTAATGAACAGGGTCTTTCATCAGTTCTTGGATAAATTCGTAGTGGTGTTCATTGATGACATTCTCATATATTCCAAGAGCCCTGAAGAGCACGAGGAGCATCTTAGAATCGTGTTAGAGACCTTGAGACATGAGAAGTTATATGCCAAGCTCAGTAAGTGTGAGTTCTGTATGGACAAAGTGCCTTTCTTGGGACACATCATATCAGGAGAAGGACTTTCAGTGGATCCAGAGAAGGTTGCAGCAATTGAGACATGGCCTACACCCACATCAGTCGCAGAGGTGAGAAGTTTTCTCGGACTTGCGGGATATTACCGAAGGTTTGTAGAGGATTTCTCGAGGATTGCAGAACCAATGACGAAGCTGACACGAAAGGATCAGGAGTTTGTATGGACAGAAGACTGCCAGAAGGCTTTTGAAGAACTAAAGAGAAGATTAACAACAGCACCTGTCTTGACTCTTCCTACAGGGTCAGGAGGTTTTGTTGTTTACAGTGATGCATCAGGCAGTGGGCTAGGATGTGTTTTGATGCAACATGGCAAGGTCATTGCTTATGCGTCGAGACAGTTGAAGGACCACGAGAAGAACTACCCGACACATGATCTGGAGCTAGCAGTAGTGATATTTGCATTGAAGATATGGAGACACTATCTTTATGGAGAGAGGGTAGAAATCTTTACTGATCACAAGAGTCTAAAGTATGTGTATACTCAGAAGGAGCTTAACATGAGACAGAGACGCTGGCTGGAACTGATGGTAGATTTTGACATAGATCTGCAGTATCACCCGGGAAAGGCGAATGTGGTTGCAGATGCACTCAGCAGGAAGCCTACGGCGTATTTCTTGACGATGCAGCCCGAGTTATTGAGAGATTTACAGGAGCTACAGATAGAGGTTATCGTACCGGGACAGAATGGATTGATGGCTAACCTTGAGATTCAGTCATCACTCATGGAGAAGATTAAAGAAGCATTGCCCACCGATGCTAGATTCCGAAGACTCAAAGAAAGGACAGAAGCCGGCATTCAGACAGGACTACGCGTCCATGAAGACGGGACATTGAGATTTGGAAACCGCTTGTATGTTCCAAATGGAGAATTGAGACAGGAGTTAATGACTGAAGCACATAGCTCTATGTACTCTGTTCACCCAGGAGGAACCAAGATGTATCGGGACTTGAGACAGTATTACTGGTGGCATGGAATGAAGAGAGAGATCGCGAGATTTGTGGCCAAATGTTTAGTATGTCAACAAGTGAAGGCGGAGCATCAGAGAACTGCAGGTATGTTACAACCGCTCCCGATACCGGAATGGAAGTGGGAGCATATCACGATGGATTTTGTCACAGGATTTCCGAAGAGCCCCAGCGGAAGAGATGCAGTTTGGGTTATCGTGGATCGACTCACTAAATTGGCACACTTCTTGCCATTTAGAGTTGGACAGTCCACAGAGGTACTAGCTGACATGTATATGCGACAAATCGTCAAATTACATGGAGTACCTGTTAGTATTGTATCGGATCGAGATTCGAGATTTACATCTCATTTCTGGAGAAGCATGCAAGAGAGTCTAGGCACCAGACTCAAATTCAGCACGGCATACCACCCGCAGACAGATGGACAATCGGAGCGCACCATTCAGATCTTGGAGGATATGTTGCGATCATGTATGCTAGATTTCGGAGGATCTTGGGAAGATCATTTGCACTTAGTAGAGTTCTCCTACAATAACAGTTATCAGGCCAGCATTCAGATGGCGCCATTTGAAGCTTTATACGGACGGAAGTGCAGATCACCTGTGTGTTGGAGTGACGTTGGTGAACGTCAAATACTGGGTCCAGAATTGGTAACGCAGACAGTGGAGAAGGTAAAGCAGATACAGAATCATCTACGAGCAGCTCAGGACAGACAGAAGCATTGGGCTGATACACACCGGCGTCCCCTAGAGTTCAAGGAAGGAGATCACGTGTTCTTGAGGATTTCGCCCACTCGGGGTACTATCAGATTCGGGAGCAGAGGCAAGCTGAGCCCAAGGTATATTGGGCCATTTGACATTCTAGAGCGCGTTGGTGAGGTGGCTTATCGTCTTGCATTACCTCCATCCTTAGAGGGAGTGCATGACGTATTCCATGTCTCACAGCTGCGAAGGTACGTGACCGACCCAAGTCACGTAGTCGATCATTCAGAGATCGCAGTAGGCCCGAGCTTGAGATATGAGGAACAACTAGTTGGCATCCTCGACGTCAGTGAGAAGACATTGCGGGGACAGACAATCAGACTGGTCCGAGTAGCATGGAAACATCATTCACCAGGCGAATCGACTTGGGAACGAGAAGATAGTATGCGTCAGCGATACCCCCACTTGTTCGAGGAGGCAGTTGTAAACTAGGCCACCTTGTATTTCCATAACCCTTCTTTAGTAGCTTATTCTTTGATTGCGAGGACGCAATCCTTTTAAGGAGGGAAGATTGTAAACACCCTAAATTTCAGGAATAAAATTTATATAATTTTCCGTATTTTCGGTATTTTTCTGGAATTTATAGCTAAGGTGATTTGGGGTTAAATAATTTTAAGTGTGACTAAATGGAGTTAAAATATTCTGAAAATAGAAATTTATTGTGTATAATGGAGAACCGGACGCATGGCATTTTTCGGTGAATTTATTGGACACCGGAGCAACGTATCGAGGACCTTTAGCCATTTGGATTGTGAACAAGACCCAGTTGGACCGAACCAAACCAACCTGACCCGAAACCCGCATGCAAACCCTAGCAGCCGCCGGATTTCACTGTAGCAGCCTATAAAAAGGGCCGCCTTGACATCCGTGCCCAGCTCCTGAACCCTAGCCGCCGTCGTCTCCAAACCCAACCCCGACTCTCCTGTGATCGACCCATCCGCCGCATCCCATCAACCCCCTGCTCGAGACGTCGCCGCCGCCGCCGGATCAACCTCCCTAGCCGCAGTTTGTCCCAGACGCCGCGACTCCCCTCGACCCCGACTCGCTGCTGGGAACAGCAGCCGTCGACCTCCGTGTCCGCCGTATCCTCTCGACGTGCCGCCTACAGCCGTTCGACAGCGACCCCAGCCGCTCGGCAGCGTCCTCGATCCCCTTTCCTTGGCGACCCGACCCCAACGCCTCCCACGTGTCGCTCCGCTGACCCGAGGCAACCTGGGACTCGACTCCAAGGCCCAGCGGACACGGGAGAGGATGAATCGGACGCAAGCAGCGCGAGGATACGACCAGGACACAGATTGGACGTTCGGACACTTGGAAAACAGAATCCACGGAGCCCCGTTCAGGTACCAATTTCTTCCTCATCGCAACTCCGATTTCATTTCCGTCGATTGCTATGCGTAGACTGTATACCCCTCTCGGTGCCCGTGCAATTCGCTCGGTGCATCGCGTCTTGTAGTGGTCGTACACCGCGATCCAAAACAGGAAAAATCAACGCCCTGTTTCACCTCGAAACTGAGTCCGCCCCGCCAATCGGGACGACTTGGTCGCACGCGGTCTTTACCAAACTGTGTGCGACGTTGATACGGTCGTGTAGGATTTCGCAGAAGTCGATTCGGAGGTGCGTGCACCCCAGAATCAACGCGTATCCGCCGACGACACCCCGTATCCGTCCTTTCTGGAATACGCTGTAACTTCGTGTACACATGTCGGTTCGAGACGAAACTTGCGCCATCGGATCCGTAGTAATATGCTGGTCCCGTGAGCCAAGTTTGGTCCGATTCTGAGAACGTTGACAAAATCACGTGTCGTGGGCCCCACATGCTCCACTTGACGGGTGATTTTGTGATCGGCTCATCGGAATCCAATTCTGGAAGTTCCGTTGAGTTCGTATCATCGTTCCTGACTTGTAGACACTGAGTTTGAGTAATTTGGGGACCTTTGACCCTGAAACGCTTTTCGGTGCAAAGTGGGCCCTCATGTGGAACCCGCTTTGGCCCGGAAATGACCTTTTGCCCCTGTGTCCAAATTGGACGTAAGGACAGGCATTTCCAGCTATTTGACATCTTCTGAGACTGTTGGTGATATTTATTACAGCTTTTGGAGTAGTCCCTACCGGATCCACTGATACAGGGACAGTCGTTGGTTTTCGGACATCAGGCAAGTGTACCTTGCCAATCTATGCAGCTTAGTTATCTATTTTCCTTGCTTATATATATATTGTTGTGCATGCTCAACCTAGGACCGTGTGACGTACTTAGCGTCCGATTATCAGTCGGGTGCCGACACTGTATGCAGTGTTGGGTACGGTCATCTAGAGATGGACATTCGTGACACTTTATTCTCGTACTTGTCTTATCAAGTACTCTATGACCCAGGACACTGGACACTATTCATGAGACAGGATTTTCCCGAGATAATCGTGGTGATTCTGTATAGGATATAGGACATGGACATTATATTCTTAGATACTGTATGACTGGTTGCATTTAGCTATGATCACGCTTGACATGGGCATGAGACGTTATGGTCATGATATGCGTGGTTACATTGGGTGGGGAGAGACACACAGGCTACAGGCTGTTACATATATATATCTTCTATTATTGAGAGGTCGTAGACTCTCGTAGCAGAGCTAGACCCACTACCGGTTATTACCGCTACCGGCTCCCCGACACAGAGCTTGTAGTGGCTCAGCCTGAGACTAATGATGCTCTCACTTGCATTTACACTTAGATTGGTTACATATTTACCCTATTGCTTCATTTAGTTATTTATTTGCTGCACTGCTTATCTGTATTTATTGGCATGAGCTTTCTTGTACCTTGCTATGTCCCCTGAGGACCTGGATCCGGATTTTGTCCCCAGATTTTGCAGACGAGGTTTATCCCGAGGTTTACGGGACCGGAGCAGGAGCTGATCCAGGAGTTGTACCACCATCCGAGGACGAGGTCTTAGCTGAAGACTTCTCTTGAGCATCCTTGTTTATGCTCAGCTTTTATTATTTATTTCAGTCTTTTATATTCTGGTCAGATGAACCTTTGTACTAGATATTTATCGGGTTGTTCCCCGAAGTACTATGTGAGACTGGATGATGATTTATATTCCTTATTTATTCTGTGGATCATGTTTATGTCTTGTGTGGATGAGATTAGTTGTACCATGATTGTCGTAGACTTGTTTTACAGCTTAAGTATGCCCGGATGGATCCATTATATTGAGTTGGTCCATCGGTGCGTACTGCTGGCCGTGGACACGCGTCCAGTCCCACGGTATTTTGGGACTGGGGCGTGACATTAGCGTATTGGCCCTATAGGGGACTGGTGCATCCTGTAAGTGCTTATTTTATTATATTAGTCCGGTTAGGTCATATTCGGTACTAACAGGATATAAGGATACTTATTATGCATTATTTTGATATGACCTCAGACTACAAAACAATAAGCCGTACAAATGGTTGGCCGATATAAGAAATAGAATTGTTTGTGATTGCATTATTTCAGTTATCAGCCTTGGAAAATAGACTATCATAGTGTAAGGGTTCAATCATTGTCCTTGTTTGGTTGTAGGGTTGAGCCTTAGCGCTAGGATAGGCTATGCGTCCCTAGCGACCCTAAACTCTGAAGGAAAATTATGGCATAAGCGCACTACGCGAAGTATTCTTTGCATCCGGGGAGTACTAAGATGTACAAGGACTTACGCGGTACCTTCTGGGTGGCAAGGTATGAAGCGGGATGTGGCGACCTTTGTGTCACAGTGCATGGCCTGTCAACAGGTGAAAGCTGAACATCAGAGGCCCGACGGAGAGATGCAAAACCTCGCTATTCCCGAGTGGAAATGGGACAACATCACTATGGACTTCATTGTGGGATTTCCGAAGACGCCATGGGGGCATGATGCAATTTGGGTCATAGTTGATCGTTTGACCAAATCAGCCCACTTTTTTCCCATAAAAGTTGCTTGGAGCGTCGATCGGTTAGCACAGATTTACATAGATAAGATTGTTCGATTACACGGAGTGCCTACTTCTATCGTCTCTGACCGTGACGGACGTTTCTTATCTAGTTTTTGGACTAGCCTACAGTCTACTTTGGGAACCAAGCTACAGTTCAGTACCGCATACCACCCCCAGACTGATGGCCAAACAGAGAGGACAAATCAGATACTTGAAGATATATTACGGCTGTGTGCGATCGATTTAAAGACTAGTTAGGAGACGCACCTTCCGTTGGCGGAGTTTGCGTACAACAACAGCTACCAATCGAGCATCCAGATGGCACCGTACGAAGCACTCTATGGGCGCAAGTGTCGATCTCCAATCTGTTGGGACAAAGTCGGCGAGCGGCAGGTACTCGGCCAGAGCTGGTGGAGTAGGCAGTCGAGAAAGTTTGCTTGATTCGGGAAAGACTCCGCACTGCGCAGAGCCGATAGAAAAGCTATGTCGATACTCATCGTAGGCCCTTGGAGTTCATGGTCGAGGATCATGTCTTCTTAAAAGTGACGCCGATGCGTGGAGTGATGCGTTTCGGCTTGAAGGGCAAACTGAGTCCCAGGTTTGTTGGCCCCTTTGAAATACTAGAACGGGTGGCAGTTGTGGCGTACCGAATTGCACTACCTCTCGCCCTGGCTGGAGTGCATGACGTATTCAACGTTTCCCAACTTCAGAAGTATGTGCATGACTCGAGTCATGTAGTTAGCTTTGAACAGCTAGAATTGCGCACGGATTTGTCATACTCAGAGGAGCCGGCGCAGATCCTGGATCGTAAGAAAAAAGTACTTCGCAACCGTAAGATGTCCTTGGTTCGCGTGCTGTGGCAGAACCATACAGTTGGGGAATCAACTTGGGAAGTCGAATCGGAGATGAAGGAGAAGTTTCCTTCGTTGTTCATTGAGTCAGAGGTAGGGCTTGTTCTTAAGTTTCGGGTCAAAACTTTTTCTTAGTGGTATATTATGTAGTGCCTCAAATCCCGATCCGACCGGGACGAGCACTATGTAATTGGGCTTGTGGCTAGTCCGTCTGAGTCATAACTTAGATCTCGGCATCTTCTTGCCACGGACGAAATGTGAAGATCCTTTCTAACTCATGGAAAGGCCTCTATTGAAATGAGTCCAATAGTTTTCGTGTTTTGGTTGCTTGGTTTTCTTGATTGCTGCTTTGGGATTTTGATTTGGTGTTGCTTTCGATTTGCTTGGTTTTCGCTGCTGGTTTTATCGTTTGGAGCTTGGATTTTAGGGAGTTCGGCAAGGAAGGATAGGCAAGATTTCTAACTCGGTGCTTGTGCTGTTTTAGGTCCGCGTAACTGACGTTTGATCGTCTCTAAGCGGATTCCTAGTTTCAGCCTCTTTCCCTTAACCAGTGAGTGGTTTGGTCCCTTCTTTCCTACTTCTTCATGCCAACATCTTTAAGTTTCAATCGTTCACTCGATGATGCCCGGTTGGACGCCTAGGAAATCCTTACAAATTCTATGCCAGCCACTAAGAAAGGAACATGAAATTTGTAGACTAATTTATCATTGCTTGCACACCTTATAATTTGAGCTTGTTTATAAGGAAAGTTGGTTGTTGGTGGCGGCCTGGTGCCTCGGATAGAGTTTGGACTTATGGGATAACTGAATCGGAACACCGCTTGAGAAAATATGAACTGTTGCATGAGATATATATATATATATATGTTGCTGCTTTACTTCTTCTGTTTATTTCGATGCACTGTATGTAATATGAATTATTCATGCATTTGCATGGTCTGGGACAACTTGTGCACAGGGTTTGGCATTTCCTCGAAACGGCTTTCTGGGGCACTGGAACCACATCGATCCGGAGGAAAATATTTGATTCGTGCTCATCATGATGCATAGCGGGACCTCCAGCAGGGCTTGCTACCCGGGCTGATAGGGCACGCCGCTAATGCTTGAAATATGTCCCTAAGGTGTCGATCACACCAATGACCGCATAGAATAGAACGTATGCTAACTTATTGTCTTGTGCAGATGGTAAGTATACTTGTGTTTCGTTTCAGGAAAGGCGTGCATCGATTGAGTAAGCAATCGGTGTACTGGTTGGATTCGATGCTATTTACATTCCTATCAAAACATGCAACTGATATGAATTGATTTCACTTGCTTCCTTATAGAAGCTATCTTAATGCATGCTCGCCCCTAACAAGCTAGTGTCGATTTAGTCGAGTGGGTTCATCCCGCTCACCAGTACAAGTTGAGTACTGACCCACGTTGTGGGCAACTATTTCAGGCACTCAGACGGTGCAACGCTAGTGCATAGCGAGGAGGCGTTAGGAGCACCTCTATTTTGAAGTATAGCTGGAGTCAGTTTATTTTGGAGGCAGAGACTTCAATCTATACAAGGGCGTAATGTACAAACGACGTGGACTATCTGACGGAGCGCGCCCTACATTTTGAGTTATCCTTTTGTAATGCAATTCAATAGCCGAGAAGGCGCATCAATGTAAACTCTATGTAAATTACTCTGAATTATCAATGAAAAGCATATTTCTTCCGCATTTGTGTTCAAATCTCTGTGAATGTGTTTTATATATTGTGTTTCAAAATGGGTTCCTAAAACTGCAAGTTCTTGCCTTGTGCGAGCGCAACTCCAGGCTCGCACGGCATCACGCCCCAAGCGAGGACGAATCGGTTCCGTAAAGGATCCGGCGAGGACGATTGACCCTTTCGGGATCGGGGCGTGACACTAATGGCCAAACAACAATGAAAAACAGAATTAAAAGGGGTTAAATTCGGATCCTCACCTATTGGAAGATGGTTTCCCAATGTAGGTCCTCTTTCTTCTAGCCTTCTTAGTCCAAGCTCCTAGATTTCTCTTGATGGAGGAGGAAATGGATTTCTAGTGTTTATAATTTCTAAAATTTATGGGGAAGGAAGGGTTTTTTCTAATGGAGGCTAGGTTTAGGGCTTTCTTCATGAATGAAGAAGCTTGAGGGAGGCTTACCCTCATTATATAGGACTAGGATTAGGATTTCAAATGCCAAGGTTTAATTAGCCCTCCATGATTAGTCATGAAGAACAAGAATTAATTAGGGTTTAGTCATTCACCTAGGGTTTAAATCTAAACTAAAAAATGATAATTAGGGTTTGGTCACAAGGGTTAAACCTAATGGGTTTTTAGGTCAACCTAAAACCTATGCATTAAGAACACCTTATAATTTATTTAATAAACCCATCACACATATTTATTTACATAATAAATTAAACATGGCAATTTACAATAATGTCCTAATCTGGAAATGTGGTAGTGACACAGAGAAGGCCTTCTTTGCTTCTTCTATGGAGTGCCTGCAGCGTGATCTCTGAATTTTACGGGAGAGGTGTGACCGGATAGGCGATCTCAGAGAGGAGTGCCTTTCTCGGCAAAAGGATTTGACCGAGAAGATTAGACGGCTCCAGTCTGAGCTTGACGTAACAAAAAATAGGCTGCGGGAGGCCCAACAAGAAGAGGAGGCCATCCGTACTGAGGCGAGCCAAACAGTACAGAACATGGCTAGTGTTGGGATATGTTGCAACATTTAGAGGATAGACACGAGTCCTATGGTTGCTATGAGGATCCGGAGGTTATGGCCCAAGAAGTTGAGCGTCGGACTCGGAGGTGCCTGGACGGCTATATTGCTCGTCTACGTGAGCGGATAGCAGAGTTATGCTCCAACTCATAGCACCAGTAGTTTTTTGCCTTCTTCTTTTTTGCACCTTCATTTTTTGCCCTCGGGCTTGGATTCTTGATAATCCCGAAATGTAGTTTTGTATTTAATCTCTCCTTGCGAAGAAAAATAAAAGTTACCTTATCTGTTTTGCTATTTATTTGTATCAGCTTCAGGTATCGTACTAGAGGCTGAGTCAACTATATATCTCAATCCACGTAAAGTAGTCATGCGAAGAGCGAACCAAGTGCATTAAGGTTGATCAGACCATAATACACTGATTCTAATTTAGACAATGTATTAGTAGGCATCCCCAATGACATATATGTCATGAACAAGCTCGATAAAAGAATAAACTTGCAAAACTAGGCTATAAAATAGCAACATAGGCGAAGGTAGTCCAGAAAATATAAGTACGCTGGATTATGATGAAGGAAGATACAAAATAATTTAAGTTCACCAAGAAGACCGATGTTGTGCCTTTACAGTTGACATACTAACTTCTTGTCTAGGTCTATAGTTGACCAAATAGGGTATGGGCCTCTAAGTTCTACAGTCTGGGTAAACACTATCTTCTTATGCAAGCCTATAGTTGGTGTCATTCAATTACACTTCATTAATGGGTCAAAAGGACTATGTGATACTAGGCTATGAGGCATACTACCAAACTTACAAGAATTTAACTAATAGTATTATTGAATAATAGAGTATATATACCTAGTACAAGTCACCTTCCTAACCCCTATCAAGCATGAAAGAAAAGATAAGATTAACATTATGAAATGATCAAGCAAGATGCAATGCAAGAAATTAAATAAGAATGCGAAATAAAATCAAGGGAGGTGATTAAATAAGTAGATGAGATCCTATATTCTAATCCTATGCGCAGGCTTGCTCGGTATAGTAACGTAACCGAGATAATATGCTCTCGACCTGCATGGGCCACAACAAAAATATGTCACGCCCTAGTCCCAAAATACGTAGGACTAGGAATACGTAAGTATGCCAGCCGTATGTATATGACAACTCCAATATATGGAAACCATAACACATACGTATGATGTAATATGAATAATAACTCACATGTGGTTATATATTATCATAAGTCACAGGACATAACTAAATCTCATCCACAGAATCAATAACCAATCAACTATATAACCGAATTAAGTATAAAATGCTTGATAAGAATAAGTAGTTGGGTAAACAAGTAGTTGGGTGGAAACAAATCCACTACCAAGCTAAAATATAAGAGAAATAAAATAAGTACATCTAATGAACAATGAGACTCGAAGAGAAGACCTCCTCGAAAAAGAGATAAGTAGCAAGTCATGATCCGTGATCCTGCGAATAGTCAAGACCGTCTACACCTAGAAAGGGACCAGGTCCTCAGAGGGACGTAACAAGATACATAAAAGCATGCCAATTGAATACAATAAACATGTATAATAGATAAAAAATATATAAGTACGTTGTACTAGACAATCTATATGAAATACATAATGAGGATAATTATTTTGATCTATGGGTAGGTGTAGGATACTCTATCTATCTCACAACTCACACACATGTCTATGAACATCATCAGCCGTCATACCGCGAGGGTAGCGACCATCGTGACACCATCAATCGACATACCATGAGGGTAGCGACCATCGTGACACAACTATCGTAGTGCGTGCTAGTTACTACGGTTTACAGAATGGGTAGCCCATACGCCTACTGATTGTCCTCCCCTTCCATGATACTATATATCAAGTGTGTGTCAACATATATATACTATATAACTATGACTAAAAGAAAACACATATATAATAAATATATAAAAATATGACAAGCATGCAAAGTACTATAAGTAATTTGGTAAGGTATCTTGCCTGGCAAGAAAGCTGCAAAGTGTAAGCGTCCAGACGTCATACACAAAGGATCAGAACTATGGCATCAGAATGAACGTCTCTGGATGCTGAAATAAATATCACCAGCATTCCTAGAATAAGCGAGATAGTCAAAAAAGCCTACCCTTTCATCCAATTTGGACATAGGGGGCAAAATGGTAATTTCTGGTTAAAGAGGGTACACATGTGGGCCACTTTGTACCGAAAAGCATGCCAGAGGTAAATATCTCTAAATGGGATAAATTATAGGTCAAACAAATTCTAAATGTCGATACGAACTCAAGGTATGTCCAATTTTGGAGTCCGGTGAGCCGATCACAATTCGCCCTTCAAGTCAACCCGTGGGACCCGCAAATAGGTGGCTTGGTCGACTGTCTCAGAATCGCATAAAACTTGGATCACAGGACTAGCGTGATACCACAAATCCAATGGCACAAGTTTTATCATATTCTGACGAGCATAAACAAAGTGGGGTGGTATTTTGCAAAAGTTGTGATACAGGGACTTTTTACGGATACGGGTTGATTCCGACGCGAACACACCTCTGAATCAACTTTCGCGAAAGCCCACACATCAGGATATACCATACGCACCTTTCGGTACAATTGGTATAATACGAGACAGTCCCGTTTGGCAAGGCGCACTCCGTATCACAAATTTTAATGGTTTGAAAACAGGTTTTTCTGAGATTTCTACTTGATTTATCTCTAGTTCTAACACAAAATAAAATAAACTAATTAACAGGAAATGATCTTGGTTATATAGGCTTTACACAACAAATAGTATATTTTAATTTGGATGTCTATGTTGGAAGATATTAGCCTCGAAACATAGGTCATTGGGGCAGTTCATAGCAGTCTAAAAATATAGTTTTTCCTCAACTTGGCTTCAATTTCTACCTAGTTTTTAACGATGTTCGATTGAAACTAATTAATGGAGTTTAGAGGGGGATAGGTTGTGATCATACTGGCAAAAATGGATCCAAAATTGGTCGAGAGATGAGACAAAAAATGGTGCGTGAAGGGGCGGTCGTCGCTGCATGTGGCTGCTGCGGATGCTCGTGCGGTTGCTGTCGCGAGCGACGCTGGAGGCTCCCCAGCGGCGGCGGGGTACAGGTGACTCTCCGGCGGATGACGCTGGGGGTGTCGGCGTTGGGGATTAGGGTTAGGGTTAGATTTATATAGGTATATATATAGAGAAGGGGCGAGGGTGAGATGAGAAGGGGTCAGGGTCGAGCGGAACCTGGGTCGCGGGGGAACCAGCTGCGTGTAGGGGGATGTCTGGGCTTTAGAAAGAGTTTAGTTTTTAGGCTTTAGGAATTAAGTAGTTGGTTTTAGGATTAGTTTAGGATGTATTTATATTTTCTTTTTCTTTTTCTTTTCTTTTTATTTGTATTTTTTTCTTTTTAATTATTATTATTATTATTATTATTATTATTATTATTATTATTATTATTATTACTACTACTATTATATATTTATTCTCATATATATATATATATGAGATTATACAAATTTAAAAAGAACATTTGCACATAGAATAAATTCTAGAAAATCTATGACCCTTTAACAAGACTCTAAAATAATAAAAATTATTTTTTGGAATAAGTCTAAATGAGTATTTATATAATTAAATCAAAAAAATTTATTTTCTAATTAACTATGAAAATATCCTAAAAAAATTAATAATTTAATACTTTAAATAAATAAAAAATTACGGGGTTTACAGATTATCGTATACTTTATGTTCACACACTGCTCATGTTCAGTGTGCTTATATCCGTGTTCGTAATATATCATGATTGGATCTATGTGTATTCGTTGGGAACGGGGGAGTAGGAGTTGATTATGTGATCAAGCCTAAGTGTATTTGTGTATACGTCGATTGCATATCACACGTGTAATCGAGTTACCATATTGTATTCGTATTCAACCCAAACTGATCACATAACGAACTTGTTGTCACTACCACGTTCCGAAAACAGGGGTATTTTTGACTTTTAATAATATTTAATATTATTGTAGTTACAATTAAGTAGTTGCATGATAGTATATTAATTTAAATAATTATGTGTGATGTGTAATTAAACATAGTATTAGATGCAGTGTTCATTTGTTTTGAGCTAGCAGACTTGACCTAGAAGCCCAGTAGATGAACACCTGTCCAAATTATGGAATTCTGTAATTAATTGTTTTAGTTAGAATTAATTTATTGGAGATTGTAATTAATTACCGTATTTTATTTAATTATTGCGCATTGTCTTTGCTTCGATATTTGGAGCGCTACCCTAACTTTTATCTTCCAAAGAATTTCACAATCTTACCCTAGACATGCCGCCTTCCATTCTGCTATTTTTGCAGCTCATAATTATGCTCTCTGTACATTATTTTTGGCCGCACAAAAAAAAATCGTCGCGGACGTTTATTTTTAAATTTCCTATTTTTGTATCGTTGTGCGTTCCAATTGAAATTGGAGGCAATCTTGACCTATTTTTCGTGTGGCCCAAATTAGGGTAATATCCTGTTCTGAGTCTTCTTCATTATTGGTATTGATGACCTGACCTGATTTTGGCCCCATGTACTCCTAATTAATTTTAGAACACAACTTGCATTTATTTCTAATTAAATTGAGGATACTATTTTAACCGACTCTGAAAATCCCAATTTAATTCCAGTGCCCTGCCATTTGAGCCCATACCGATCATACAGCGCCCCCTGACCCTACAAAATACCGGACACCGAATCGCCCGCCAAATTTTCGTTATTTTATGCGTTGTGCAATTTCCCGAATTTAAGGGGGCTAAATTGTAAATTTGCATTTTGTGCCAACACCCATTTATTTAACCCAATGAGGAATCCTTAATATTTTTAATTAAACCTCATCTCATTCCTAAATGAATTATTATTTTCTCTTGACAAACCTGGGCCGCTCATTCAAGGGGGGTCAATCACAACCCTTCATTTCAACAAACCCTCTCCCTATTTAATATCATGTTACATCAACCCTAATCCCTAGAAAACCTAGGTTTTCCCAACAAAGCCCCACCTCTCCTCTCTCCAACGTAGGAATTCTTCTTCCTTTCATTTTCCTTTTTCTTCTCTTCTTCTCCTTCCTTCTTCTTCCTCTTCTTTTTATTTTTTTATTTTCAAATTCAAAAGAAAGAAGGGGGAACACTGTTCACCCCCCCCAACTACTGTTCATCCGGCCTAGCCCTGCACTGTCCACCCGCTGTGATCCCGACTCTCTCTGTTCCTCCGGCGGCCCGTAGCTGTTCCTCCGGCGGCCGCTGATCATCCCGGCGATCCTCCCATACAGTTTCCGGCGGCCCTCTTCTGCTGCCGCCCCGTAGAGCCGACCACCTCCAACACTCCGGCGGCCTGCTCCCCTCTTCCGGCCGCTGCTGTTCTCCCTCGACTCCTCCCACTGTGCGCTGCCCCCGGCCAAGGCCCCGACCCGCTGCTCAGTCCAGCCACCAACCATCAAGACCGGCCATCTCCGCGCTCGAGTCCCCCGTAGAGCCGACCCCGCTGTCAGTCCGGTCAGCTCGACCCGAGAGCCGACCCGGCCAGACTACCACCTCCATTTCCTCCTCCCTGCCATCATCCCATCTCCGGTGCCGGCAAGACTCCACTGCTCCTTCACCATCCCCGCTACAGTACTCCGGCCGGCCTCGTCTCGGCAGACTCCCTCCATCTCCTCCTCCCGCTGCAAACACCACCATCATCATCATACACCACCATTACCACCACCACGGGAACCCAACTCCGGCTTGCTCCTCCCTCTGCACTTCTTCCTCCCCATCGAGTATCCCCGCCAAGTCCATCCTCCTCCCTCGGCCAGTTCGAGCCCCACTTCCCGGCCATCCCGAAGCTGCTGCCACTTCCCGGCCAGCCAACTCCACCGCAGTCCGACACTCCCCCTCTTCCCTGTAACTCCGGCACGGCTCCACAGTCGATTCCCCCGCCGACCTGTGCACCTACTCAGGTGAGCTTCTCTCTTCTTCCTGTGTAATGCCTAACATAATGTATAGAGTACATTAGTTAATTAATGAATGGTGTACAGTGTATATAAATCAATGTAATGTATAGTTTGCATATAATTGGCATATGTATATATATATATAAATACGTATTTTAGTATGTATTATTGATATATATATATATATATATATATATATATATATATATTATTGTTAAATTGGTATATATGTATATCTGTATTTTGTATATGTAGGTAATTATTAGTTTGGTATATAAATAAATATGCATATTTATTTTGATATATATATATACTTGTTTTGGTATTTTCATAAAATTGTACTTAATAAAATATACCCTATGATATTAGTATAAATCAAACTAATGTATTAGTATTCATATATTTATATATATATATGCATGTATTTACTATTTAGCACATGTATATATATATATATATATATATATATTTTATGTATATACTTAAAATATATTTCTATATGTAAATTGGTATAGTATAATATAAATACGTATTGTATCCCTTTTCAATGAACTATGTTTATATAGATATACATACAAGTATTATTTATTTTAAAGCATATATACACTAGTATAAATTAAATTCATGTATTAGCATAGTCATTGTACTTTGGAATTTAGTATATATGGTAAAATCCTAACTTGGCTTATTTTTATGAATATACCTTGTATAACGTATTTCCTAGTAGCTATTGTAATTAAAACATACAGTATTAATATTACCTAAGGTATATATAAATACACTTATCTATTTCGTACCAAATGTATTTTGATGTATATGTTAGGACAATGTGTACACTTCTATGTCTCTAATAGACGACCCTAGTTGACTGAGTCCCATGCCTGACATAGCCCCTGAGTTAGTATTTGTTTGTGTGTTTAGTATAGCTTCTGATGCAAATATTGTATTGTTTATTATATGTCTTTAGGACTGTGGGTTCCTCCAGGCGACACTCTGGAAAGGACCTCGGTATTCACCAGCTAAGGACCGAAGGCGAGTACATTCTCTGATTAGTTTCTAATTTATGATATCTCCTATGTTCACTGTATCTAGTGTAGATATCCATGTTCTTGACACATTGGTTACACGGATTGGTATACACGGATCTCGTCATGAGATGTTATTCCTTTTTCATGGTGTAGCTTGTACAAGACTTGTTTTCCTTGTTATCTTGTGCATGTACAGACACTGATTCCCGGGGAGAATTGCTACCTTCCTGGGGAATCCCGTGCCATAGCGTACCATGATTGGATCTACTATACCAGTCGGGGGTGGGGAGTATTTTAGTGTAGATATGTGATCATACCTAACTTTTCATGCATCATAGCTCACCCCACATCTCACGTCGGGTGCGGCCTGACCATCTCAGTGCCTCATAGCTGTTACGTGTGATTAGCCTGACCTCTACATGCATCATAGCTAACCAACGGTTAGCCTGACCTTCGTGAATCATAGCTAATCACATGTAACCAGCCTGATCAAGTTCCCAAGCCGATCACATGTTAAAGCTACTACTCACACACTTAGTCATAGGTTTCTTGCTCATTGACATATTGTTTCTTTTCCTGCATTTACTTACAGTATTTCCAGTATTTCTCTCATTGTACATTTCTCGTACCTATACATGCATCTGGTATATTTCCATCTAGAACTGCTACATAGTTTATGTCATTTATATAGAACTGCTAATTAGAGATGTACTTTGCTCCTTCCTGACTGGAAAATATTTTTCCAGACTGTGACCTTAGTAGACTGGTTTCCGACACACTTGGAGAATTGGATGTTACTGATTGCAGGTATGATTATGTTGTCATTAGACTTGTATTCTTTTATTTCTTCATTTCCTATCGTGCTGTAGTTGTGATTGAGTATTTCTAGATTTATTTTATGATATCCACGTCTCCTTATGGAGTTGGATACTAGCGTGAGATTGTTTAGATAGTACTTGACCTAGACAGCGTTCTACTGCCGATGCTGCGGCGTAGGCTGGACGTACCCACGCTCTCGTGCCCCTAAACCGGGTGCGGGTCGTGACACTTGTACTCTATGGCACATTAGCTAGTTTATCTATTTTTATTTCTTGCAGTTATTCATATTGCATGTTCTTTTATTCCAGTCCTTCACATGTTTACTCTAGTTTATTTCCATTTCCTATTGCTAATTATCTGGTATTCATTTCTATTACTTGTCATATATGTTCTACCATGTATTTAGAACTACTTTCAGAGGTATATACTTTTCTCTAATCCTGATTGAATATATTTTTCAGATGATTGGCTTGAGGAGTAGTGTCCTACTTACTACGGGCCGCAGAACAGTGAGCCATTAGAGGATATTTCCCTAGAGCTGGAGAACCTAGTGCCAGTTGTAGAAGCAGGAAAAATACGCTGGGAGGATCCACGCGGCATCTTAATGCAGAGTAGTGTAAGCAGAGGCCTCCAGAGCCGTCGAACATGCAACAGAGCTCTTCCGCCAAATACAGCGTGAAATATGAGCTCAAAGGACCATCCGCATAAGTACGGTACGTCCAGGCCGCCCCAGCATAAATAGAGTTCTTTATCGCCTCCATGGCGTAAAACTCAGTCGCTCTCAAAGCAGCGTTAATGCGTACGAGGAACATTTCGTCTTCCCCGAAATGAACCTGTCAAGTCATGAGGTGAACCTGGCCTCTGACTCCTGACAAAAAAGTGCTGCACGGCTACCCAGACGACGGCTGGAAACGATGGCAGACCCCTCGGGACGTACCCCACAGTATGATGGCGGATCTCTGCATTTAATGCAGAAGATTTGGTTAAAATATCACCAAACCGTCGTTTACCAAAGTCCCCCCAGCGTAAACTGCTCTTTCGCGTACAAGGGAATACGCTGCCTTGCTTTACACAGGCAAACATGAGCTGTTTTACGCTCCGCAGTAAGACAAACCGATGCCACGTCAAAAGCTGCACTTCATACGGGGCTCGAGGCACGTCTCTACGTCTAATTACACAGAGCAGTGACAGTTTCCCTCAAGGCACGTCTCTGCGACGGATGCACAGAAGGGCTGCAGACCTTCAAAATATGTCTCCGCATTTAATGCACAAGATGATGGCAAATCTCTGCAGAAGATTTGATTATATCTTCGAAAGCCGTAATTCCGGCTAAGACGTCCACATCAGCACTTCGGCACGGTACGCAGTGGCTTCTACGCCCGCTCAGGATCAGTGCTCCCTCGGCTTCCAACGCCCTCTAGTCTCTACGACCATTCGGCTTCTATGCCCATTCGGCTTCTATGCCTGTTCGGCTTCTATGCCTATTCGGCTTCTACGCCTGTTCGGCTTCTATGCCTATTTTGGCTTCTATGCCAAGGTGACAGTCACTTGGCTTTTACGCCAACCTCTGCTACACAAGGGATACCTACCTACGTGGCTTCTATGCCGTGATCTTCGTAGCAGATATACGCGTTTTGTCCCCTTAGTTGGACACGCGTCACATGCTCACTCAAAAGATCATTTACACGCAGGCATTGGTTATTTTAAACCGTTGTGTAAAGGGGTGCTGTACTGTCCACTCCTCGGTTGTTACACTGACGAAGTGGTCACTGTCACCAAAACTCTATAAATAGAGACCCCTATCAAGGGAAAAAAGGAGGAAAAATGGGAGAGAGGTCGAAAAACTAAAAACTCGAAGATCGGACAAGGTCATTGAACCAGAGATCAAGGAGGAGAGATAGAGAGAGAGAGAGAGAAGAATCCAGAGCTCGGGCAAGGAACAGGGAGCGGCGACCTTCAGCATCGCGTATCCACCCTCCTTTGCAACCTCCGAAGCTGCATCCTGTCTTCCACGGCACTTCTTCAACATCGTGTAGTCCAAGGGCTAAAGTGATCGACCGCAGATCAGACACCTATAGCAATTTATACCCAGATTAAATAAATTGTACTCCCACATTCTCGTATAGGATTATATTGTACAAGTTTGTTTGTAAACCCAAGGGCGCGGGTCTCTTATAAACCCCGTCATTGAAATACACTTTCATTCTTTCGTTTAATACCACAAACAAGATGGCGACTCTGCTGGGGACATCTTTCTCTTCTGACGAGGAAGTAATTGCTTAACACGATGCGGTATCTGTAGGAACCGTGAAGAAGACACTGGTCGTTCAGTTCGACCAGTCTGCCTACGAAGACATGCTTCGGGCTGGGGGTAGCTTTCACTCTCTTTCCGTCCAAGACAGCGGAAAGTTACGCAAAGTGTGGATGCCCAAGACATCCTCCGTCGTTCCTGTGGACTCTCCGATCTCTCCGATCTCTCCGACCAATGAGGTGGTAGCATCGCTCCCTCCGTGCCCCGCACGTAAAATTCAGTCTCCCGCTACGCGCGGTACAGACAAAGCTTCTGGCAAAGCCTCAGCGCTAACCCAGGAGTATCTTCTGTGCTCTACGCGCAAAAATCAGTCTCCCGCTACGCGCGGTACAGACAAAGCTTCCGACAAAGCCTCAGCGCTAACCCAGGAGTATCCACTGCGCTCTACGCGCAGAAATCAGTCTCCCGCTACGCGCGGTACAGACAAAGCTTCTGGCAAAGCCTCAGCGCTAACCCAGGAGTATCCACTGCGCTCTACGCGCAGAAATTAGTCTCCCGCTATGCGCGGTACAGACGAAACCGCTGATGGCGCCTCAACACCAAATCAAAAGTACAGATCACGCTCTACGCACAAAATGACATCTGACCTTTACGGTGAACCAGATGAGCGCTGCGATCTCCGCAAGGGGAAGCAAGCGGGTGAATACTCAACTACTGGGCCTTTACGCCAGCAAAAGAATGATCTACCTACTCTCCGGATTACTCGAGAAGCTAATGGCCAACTGAGGGCCTCTCCAGCCTCACGCCAGACTGAGCGAACCTCCAGATTATGCCAGGCATGGCCCCTCGGCGTAAAACAAACTCAGACGGCGGAAAGAAACCCTCCTGACCTACGCAAGTATCTAATCAGGAGGCATAAGGAAAGGGGACCTTCCAACATGTCTATTTCGCCTCCTGGCGAACACTATTGTAATAGTCATAAAGTTGTGATTAATTGCTGCTGCTCCAAGGCAAAACGATCGGTCTTCGACCGGTTGAGCTACTCGCTGTCTTTCCAGGAAGGGGAACCCGCGCATGCGTCTGTGAACATAGCTTCACACATACCTAGAGGAGGGTCGAGCTCAAGACGTCATCCTTCTAGACCTTCGAACCGAAGGAGGTTTAGTAAGCCCCTCGAAGACGTTGAAGCCGGGGTGTTCCAAAATACTTGCGCAAGGTCACAACAACCAGCGTCATCTTCTTCTGATTCCGACGCCGAAGGTCACCAAGTTCCCGAATCAGAGGCAGAAAGTATGGAGTCGACTTCTATAACGACCTATACTAATCCCTCAATAACCCCCAGGGAAATGGAAGCTTACGCCATTGGAGATGAGCGTGAGGAAGCTTCGCCATCAGGGAACGCGGAACGCATCACTATACTGGAGACATCTCTGAAACAAATGTAATCCGTAATGGAAAACATGCACCAGATGATGCTCGCTCAGCACGCAACTACCATGGCTCAAGCGTCGGTCCCGCCAACTCAGATACGCGCGGGGGTGGACTCACCACCATCCAACCCAAGCCAAGAGCCTACGCTGGATCAAGAGTCAACAGTTCCTGCGCTTCCTCACCTAGAAAATGCTCTACCTCCCGCTGGAGCTACAATACAACTGACTCCGCACCACTCAGTAGCCCCGCTTTCGACTGAGAATCTGATACAGGCAGTGCGAGAGTTGAAAGCCCAGTTTGACGCCTTGAAGCACAAAGATCAGCTCAAGAAACTGGGAATCAACTAGCCCTACACAGCTGTCTGGGAGGAGGTCCCTTTCCCTCCGAGATACAAACCTCAGACTATGGCTCTGTTCGAGGGAAAAACATCACCAAGTCAGTACATGAACTATTTCAGTATGATGACGATGTTGCTACAAGGGAACGATGCCCTCCTCACTCGGGTGTTCAAAGGCTGTCTCTCAGGAGTAGCCTATCAGTGGTACCGTAGCTTGGCGGACAACTGCATTACTTCCTTCGAGGACTTCAAAGCTCTGTTCTTCACACGATTCTACGAGGGAGGAATGGATATGTCTATGTCCTCCCTCATCGAAGTCAAATAGAAGAAAAAGGAGGACGTTCGCATCTTCATCGAACGCTTTCGTCAGGCCACCTTACAGATGCCTCCAGGAGTTCCAGACTCTGCGTTGGTGGACATTTGCAGGAAAAATCTCCTTCCCGTGGTCTCGGTATTCACAGGACCATATCAGTTCCATGATTGGCCCTCGTTCATCATCTCGGCAGTAGCCGCCGAAGACAACAGTCGCAAGGCGCGCGATAATGGCATCATGATCTCCGCCTCTGACAGAGGCAAGAGGTTATCTCCCAGCAGTGACCATCCTCGTGGTCCCAAAGGGAAAGAAGCCCTAGCAATCAACACGGCCAGACCAAAGATTGCGGCAACCACACAAGCAAAACCCGGGACTTCTAGGCCCGTCGAAGTCTACTCTTTCGACGACGACGATATCCCAAGTATCTTTGAGTGTCTCGTCAAAAGTGTCAAGATCACCCTCCCGGAGCTAAGGCGGCCCCAGGAGATTGGCAATACCAACGACCCCAAATACTGCGTCTTCCACAGATACGTACACCACCCGACAAAGACGTGCTATGTATTAAAATGGAAGATCCAGGGATTAATTGATGTTAAGGCCATCACTCTGCACAGCACCGAGAAGACGGTCGCGGCCAACATGATCTCTCTGCAGTTTGGCAATCTGCCTCCCCGAAAGGTCCCTAATTGTGTTGCACCTATATCCCAGGCAACGATGAACATCGTTAACCTCCCCCCGGCTAGGGGTCAAAATTACAACCTGGTGCCCCTAACTACCCGGCAGGGCGAGATTATGTGGGTTCACCCGGATTTGGTGCCAGAGCTCGAGAGGGAGACCAAGGCAACCAAGCCTACCTCCAAGAAGAGTCCCAAATACAGATCATGTCACATGATCATAACTTCTTCTGCATCAGACGAAGATGAGGTACTTGTCGCAACCCGTTCAGGGAGGGCCTACCTCGACGACAACGGAGCAAATCAGGAAGGCGCGCCAGCTGACGTTCCAGCTACCAAACCTTCAGAGCAAGGTCCCGTCGTGCCAAACGTCAGCCCTGCGAAACCTACTCCGGCCGAAAAAGGTGTGACGGCAACGATCGAAGTCATCGGCATACTCGCGGAAGGCGAGGTCACGATAACAGGTTCGTCCCCCTCCTGAGACGACAAAACCTCTCCAGGCGAGCTGGCCCCCGAAGACACTTCTGCCTCGGAATTAGGCGCCTCCACGTCATCGCTAGGAGCCAAAACAGAGCCAGAAGGCGCTTCAATGCCGTATTCCCCGTGGACGTCATCCCCTGAAAAGAGGACAAAAAAGAAAAAATGTCAACACAATGATAATCTTCCTAGGAGGAGACAAAAAAAATGACATTTACCTGGAGCCAACGGCATATACGACGCGTCTGCAGCCGATGTGGCTAAACCACGCCTTAATGATGCGATGCGACCTGTCATACCTGGAGAAAGAGGTGGGCCGACCGATATCGCCAAAAGCTCGGTCAAGCCTTCCCCAAGACGCGGTCGAGGTTCGTCAGCCAGGGTCTCGCTAAGCGCACTCGCTGACAAAGAAGCAACTTCCCCCACTGCTGACCTCGGGAAAGATTCTCCCATCTGCAGCGGCCACGTGGGCAATCCCGCTCCACTGCTTGAAGCAGCCGCAGCGACAGCAACCTCTAGCGAAGACTCTCCGGCGCCACCAGCCGGAACTGTAGAAGGTCCCTCTCTAAAAGGCGAGGAACCTCCAGCCAAAGATTCATCCCTGATGTAGGGAGGTGCCGGCTCACTCACGGGAGCCTCAATACCAGGAATGTGGAGAGGACGAGCAACCGTCTCCTTCCTCCTCTTACGAAGGGAAGCTTCCTTCAGAACAGAAGCCCGTCGCTTCCCAGAAGAGACTACCAAAGCTCCCGCCGGCGCAGGCACTGCACACCTCGGCAACGACACCAGAGGCTCATCTGGAGTACCAGACTCCTCACCCTCGTCAGAAGAAACCGAGGGGACTTCGACTCTTCCCCCAGGCTTGGCAGAAGGCACTCTAAAGCTTCCACGCCTGTCGAAATCGCGATGGAAGGTGTTAATCGCCACATAAAACTGGGCGTAAGAATGAAGGATACGCAGCTCCGTGGAGGTTGTAACGACCGACACGATAAAAATTGCCCCTGTGCAACCCATGATAAAATATCACCACCCTCTAGCTCCATCAATGAGTCTGCCCCTGGGCCTGAAGCTGGTGACGACGTTACCCACGTGCAACTGATCGTACCCAAACTTCCTGGCAAATCGACTAGGCAAGTAGGGCTCGAAGAAGCAATAGTCTTCGCTCCTATACAGCAGATGGGATGGTCTGATACAGACCAACCAATTAAAAGCCTCCGGAGAAAGAACGGTCTTCTCTCCACCTGAATCCTCATGCCACACCCCGGATTGGTTGCGATGTACCGGAGGGGGAGTACAGAGGATCTTCCAGCCATGGCTGAGGTTCAACACTAACCGACAGTCTAAAACTGTGTTCACATTCCAGGTAGAATCCCTGTAATTCAGCAGAAATATACCCCCTGAGCTGCTACCGGAACCAGGAGACATCACCCGGGGGTTGTGGAGAATTAACCATCCCATCAGATACAGGTATGGCAATTCCACCCTGGGAAAACTCTCACGCCGAGTTTCATCGACGAGCAACCCATCGGTCATGGCCCTCAGGCCAGCCTGAATACGGTACACCATGGCAGGAAGCAGGCCCAATCTTGCCCCAAATACCAGACGTACTGCAGGCCACAGGATGTTCCGGGCACTACCACTCGACGCAGCCATATGGAGAGAAAACCAGCCAGCTGGGCTTCCTTAGACAGAGGCCTGCGACAGCGCCTCAAATAACTGTGGGCCTTGGTACCTTCGGGGTATTTTCCTACCCCCTCAACGAGAATCTGATCGGGAGCCTTGGCGTCTTTCATAAGAGCCTCAACAACCTGGGCACTAAGGACGCCCAAGCAGTTCACGGGCTCATTCTTACCCCCCGAGGCTTTCTCCGACTTGGCAGCCCTAGCCCGATGGAAGAAGAGGTAAGACATCCACCTAGTGGTATGGGCCAAATCAGAGGGCTCGTCATAAAAAGTGGTGCACGCGAAGTACTGACACATCAACTCCTGATATACTTCCGCCACCCGAGGGTCCGAATCTCCCAACTCCCGGTTGGTGGGGACATACTCTTCATATGGGGTATCCCCCATCGGCAGTCTCAAGACAACTGCCATCTCATGGAGGGCCAATCCTAACTCCTCCAGTGGAGTGGCGAAGGTCCCGGTGAGCGGAATATACCGCTCCATCAGTGCCAAGAACAAATTAGCATTGGGAGGCAACCCAACACTCGTCGCACTCACGGCGGCATATAGTCCAATGTCCTCCAGCTCTCTTCGAAAGTGCGTCAAGGCCCAATCAACTAGGCATCTCCATCGGGAGTTCGTTGGGGCGATCCACCCGTTGCACCGAGGATTCTTCTTGGGATATACCCCACCTCGACCCATGAAGTCGTTGCAGAAGGTCGGCAACTGGACAGGCTGGATCACCGAGCTAACTTCACTCGGGACATTACCCGGGCACAGCCCCCGGAACAGCGTCACAACGCCGGAGGGGCGACTGACAAACGACCCCTGGTCAGCTCCTTTCATATGAAAGATCTTCCCAGGCTTCCCGTGAAGATCAGGAGTCAGCTTCCACGACATCTTCCTAGGATGCGTCGCATAGGAGAAAGCCGAGATAGGATAATCCCTCGGCATCGTCGGCAGATACAAGATCAAATTCTCGGCAGGGAAGACCCAAGGCTCCCTCTTAGGCTTCGTCTGGGACTGTTTATCGATCATATCCCCAAAGAGGAAAGCCGGCTTTATGTACTGCTCCCCGTCGGCATGCGTCAAGGGTTCGCCATTGATCATGCTCAACAGCATTCGCTCACCCTGGCCCGATATCAGAAACCCCCTGCCCTCAGGATACTGGGGTCCAGAGATGGGAAAGGCCACATGGGACAGATCCTCAAGGTAGTTCGAGTGCAGCATCCCGGCAGCGGAGCCCATCACCTCAGCCAGCGGAGACTCACCCAAATAAACTGCAAAGGTGCAAGGAAAATAGGTCATTACAAATCCTGCACAAAGTGCGGACCAAAGAAACGACAGTCTGTGCTTTACACCAAGATTGCGCAAATTTGGTCTCTATACGCCGGAAGTCTCCTCCGCAAGCGTAAAAATTCAAAATTTTACGACATACCCCAATTTTCGTTAGCCAGAGCTTTTACGCTCAGAACTACGAAAATATGGAGTTTTTACGCTGGCACATTAGAAATGTGGACGTAAAAGATAAAAACATCTCCGTGCGTCATCTTCCTCAAAAGAGGCTATCAGCACAGAAGACGACCTAGCGCGGTCACGTTCAACGTGTGCGAAGGATTTTTCGTCGTTTGTCATCCCAAAAAGCTCTACCTCTAAAGCCGGGTGCACTGCTCATCGGCGGGATACTCCTCTCAGAAGGAGGTTCACCTTGCCCGACCGAAGAATCTTTTGCCGGTACCGAAGAACGAGAAGAAGAACCTACGCTCTTTCCCTTAGCGGAGGAAGTTTGTTTCGACGCCATTTCTGAGGACTCGAAGTGCTCGGAGAAGGAACGAAGGAAAGCTCTCTTTCACAGAAGACAGATAAAAAGCTCTTTCTCTCAAAAGCTTGGGGTATATATACGGTCCGAGTCGACTCCTCGAATCCTCAGACGAACCCCTCGAGACCCCAACCAGATCTCGCAATTAAGAGTTGGTTATGATTGGATGCTACGTCAGCCCACTACCCTCAAAAAACGGACAGTCAGCGAATTTGAAAGGTTTTTTCGTGTAAGACGGTTCAGCGGGTTCTACGCTAAAGGAGCTTTCTACGCTCGACGGCAACAGATCTATGGTTTTACGCTCGTAAGCTGCAAGTCTATGGTTTTACGCCTGGATGCCTTTGTGCTCGGTAGCTTTTATGCTCGAGAGGCCACAAACCTACGACTTTACGCTCAGCAGATACCAAATCGACGATCTCACGCTCGGTGGCGCTCAGTTTACGCTCAGAAGCAACAGATCCGCAAAACCTCACGCTTGAAGAAATTTTTTTTTCAGGAGCTACAGATCTACAGTTCTGCGCTAAAGGAACTTTTCTACGCTCGACAGCAACAAATCTACGGCTTCACGTTCGACAGCTACAAGTCTACGGTTTATGTCCGGATGCCTTTGTGCTCGGTAGCTTTTATGCTCGAGAGGCAACAAACCTACGACTTCACGCTCAGGAACCACAAGTCTACGATTTTACGCTCGATGGTGTTCTTACGCTCACAGGCTACAGATCTACAGTTCTGCACTAAAGGAGCTTTTCTACGCTCGACAGCAACAGATCTAGGACTTCACGTTCGACAGCTACAAGTCTACGGTTTATGCCCGGATGCCTTTGTGCTCGGTAGCTTTTATGCTCGAGAGGCAACAAACCTACGACTTCACGCTCAGGAACCACAAGTCTACGATTTCACGCTCGATGGTGTTCTTCCGCTCACAGGCCACAGATCTACAGTTCTGCGCTAAAAGAGCTTTTCTACGCTCGACAGCAACAGATCTACGGCTTCACGTTCGACAGCTACAAGTCTACGGTTTATGCCCGGATGCCTTTGTGCTCGGTAGCTTTTATGCTCGAGAGGCAACAAACCTATGACTTCACGCTCAGGAACCACAAGTCTACGATTTCGCGCTCGGTGGTGTTTTTACGCTCAGAGGCTACAGATTGATGATTTCACGCTCCACGACTTTCCGCATATCCGAACAGTCCCCAAGGCGGTCAATTACAAAGAGTTCACATAGAAGATACTCGTTCTTGACCCAGAGCATCCCAAGTACCCGAAGGATACAGAGTTCAAACATTGAGAAATTACTCTTCTCGGGTCCAAAATTGGAGGTTCATCCAGACTCCAGTCTGAACATCCCGTCTATCAAGGTGGCAACTCAATTTGACAGCCAAAAATCTCGACCCTGTTCCAAGGGAGTTTCGAGAGATCATTCTTGAAGACGAAGTCTGAACAAGATCCTGCTCATCAGAGAAGCAATAGTTCAGAATTCTATGCCGTCCCTCAGTCCTAGCAACAGGACAGTTCTAAATGTTCGAAGACGCTCAGCGGCGTTCTATGGACTATTCGCTAGGCGTAAAAGACGGGGCCTAATACTCTTTCTATCAGTCGGCGTAAAGGTTCAGACGTGTCGAAGCTGCACATATCCAGACTTCACAGCAACGCATGGCAAAGACGATCATATGCAGAGAAGAAAGACGGCTTTATTTAAAGCTAAAATCATAATTACATATGAGGGAAATCCTGTCTACAGGGGTTTTCTTTATTTTCGTGATTACATATGAGGGAAATTCCCTCTACAAAGGTCTTTCCCTTCTTCTAAGAAGATGATCGGTGGCAGGAGGATACACAACTGGGCAGATGACCCATCCTCCGAAGCAGGGTAACTCTGCTTCCCTACAGACCACCGCTACTCTGGCCGGTATGTCTGCCTCTCGTCACCAAAGGTAACGAGAGGAGGAGCCACTTGCAAGCGGCCTGGTCAAAAGTGACCCCTCCCCACTCTCCGAGTGAGAGGCCGCATAAAGTTGCTGATTATCCCGAGCAAGGGAGGCTAAGATATCCTTCCATGATCCATCGTTGCAATGGACACTTGCTCGAAGACGCCGTCTTGTTTGGCTCCTTACATGCTGGAAGAACATGGTCTTCTTCTTCCTCAGGTCGACCCGACGAACTCCGGCGATTATCTCAGCATGGCGAAAGGAAATGTGGGAAGAAACAGGTTAACTCTTCAGCCCTTTTATAGGCAAACGAGGTCACACCTACCCCTAATAAATCCGCCATCAAGACCGGCCTGAAAGAACGTGTCAAACTTGACCATTTTCACGCTCCACTCAGAAACGTTTTGGGTTACGAGGGGCCATTCATGCTTCATTCAAAGCATTTCAAATTTCGAGGAATTTAAAAGCTTTAAAGGGTGTCTTGTAGAAGCATGAAAAATACGCTGGGAGGATCCACGCGGCATCTTAATGCAGAGCAGCGTAAGCAGAGGCCTCCAGAGCCGTCGAACATGCAACAGAGCTCTTTCGCCAAATACAGCATGAAATATGAGCTCAAAGGACCATCCGCGTAAGTACGATACGTCCAGGCCGCCCCAGCATAAACAGAGTTCTTTATCGCCTCCATGGCGTAAAACTCAGTCGCTCTCAAAGCAGCGTTAATGCGTACGAGGAACGCTTCATCTTCCCCGAAATGAACCTGTCAAGTCACGAGGTGAACCTGGCCTCTGACTCCTGACAAAAATGTGCTGCACGGCTACCCAAACGATGGCTGGAAACGATGGCAGACCCCTCGGGACGTACCCCACAGTATGATGGCGGATCTCTGCATTTAATGCAGAGGATTTGGTTAAAATATCACCAAACCGTCGTTTACCAAAGTTCCCCCAGCGTAAACCGCTCTTTCGCGTACAAGGGTATACGCTGCCTTGCTTTACACAGGCAAACATGAGCTGTTTTACGCTCCGCAGTAAGACAAACCGCTGCCACGTCAAAAGCTGCACTTCATACGGGGCTCGAGGCACGTCTCTACGTCTAATTACACAGAGCAGTGACAGTTTCCCTCAAGGCACGTCTCTGTGACGGATGCACAGAAGGGCTGCAGACCATCAAAATACGTCTCCGTATTTAATGCACAAGATGATGGCAAATCTCTGCAGAAGATTTGATTATATCTTCGAAAGCCGTAATTCCGGCTAAGACGTCCACATCAGCACTTCGGCACGGTACGCAGTGGCTTCTACGCCCGCTCAGGATCAGTGCTCCCTCGGCTTCCAACGCCCTCTCAGTCTCTACGACCATTCGGCTTCTATGCCCATTCGGCTTCTATGCCTGTTCGGCTTCTATGCCTATTCGGCTTCTACGCCTGTTCGGCTTCTATGCCTATTTTGGCTTCTACGCCAAGGTGACAGTCACTTGGCTTTTACGCCAACCTCTGCTACACAAGGGATACCTACCTACGTGGCTTCTACGCCGTGATCTTCGTTGCAGATATACTCGTTTTGTCCCCTTAGTTGGACACGTGTCACATGCTCACTCAAAAGGTCATTTACACGCAGGCATTGGTTATTTTAAACCGTTGTGTAAAGGGGCGCTGTACTGTCCACTCCTCGGTTGTTACACCGACGGAGTGGTCACTGTCACCAAAACTCTATAAATAGAGACCCCTATCAAGGGAAAAAAGGAGAAGAAAAGGGAGAGAGGTCAAAAAACTAAAAACTCGAAGATCGGACAAGGTCATCGAACCAGAGATCAAGGAGGAGAGATAGAGAGGGAGAGAGATAAATCCAGAGCTCGGGCAAGGAACATGGAGCGACGACCTTCAGCATCGCGCATCCACCCTCCTTTGCAACCTCCGAAGCTGCATCATGTCTTCCACGGCACTTCTTCAACATCGTGTAGTCCAAGGGCTAAAGTGATCGACCGCAGATCAGACACCTATAGCAATTTATACTCAGATTAAATAAATTATACTCCCACATCCTCGTATAGGATTATATTGTACAAGTTTGTTTGTAAACCAAAGGGCGCGGGTCTCTTATAAACCCCGTCATTGAAATACACTTTCATTCTTTCGTTTAATACCACAAACACCAGTGACTGAGGAGGCTTAGAATTATATTATTAGATATTATATTAGTCTTATTTTACACTCTTGGCATGTATATCTTATTTTGGGAGTTGCTTATGCCTAGGCTTATATTGTGGAGTTGTGGATGTATTTGTGACTCTTGTACTACTTTCCTATTATATATCGTGCTTTATCTTTCTTAGTTTGATATTGTGATTGACTAGTGATATCTTATCATGTCATTATATTTGTTCCTCTGTTTGGAGTTGAGATGGCATGACAGGTACCATATACATATTTTATGAGATATTAGATAGTATTGTTGACCAAGACCGTGTTCTACGTTATTCTTACGACATAGGCTGGGCGTAGTTCACCACTCGTGCCCTTATTCCAGGTGTGGGTTATGACATTTTTAGTGTTGGCTCATGCAGGTCAAGAGATAGCAAGTAGTACGATTTTATAGGTGTTCTCAGACTTAGAGTACTGCTACGAGCCTTCTTTAGGACATAGGATATAGGCTGAGAGTATACTCAATCACATCTAGGGACACTTCCAACTTATTGCTTCTACTATCCTTATCAATTTGAATGCATGTTTACTTTAAATAATTTTGTCCTTATTTAATGATACAGTATCTTACTCAATATTGATTCCTTTGTTTCAATCTATCTTCAGGATGCCGCCAAAGATGCGATCCCAGCGCTCAAGCGCAGTATCAGAGAGGTCGGCCACTTCGTCGTCTTTGAGGAGGGCTCCAACAGCCATTGCTCCATCAGCTCCAGCTCAGAGGGTCGCTTCATCGGTCCAGGTAGGCGTTATTATAGTAGCTTTTGGGGGTGTTCTACCTCCAGTCTAGAGGACCGTGCCTGCAACTTCATAGAGGATGGTGCCTACAGCTTCAGAGGAGCTACCACCACTACTAGCAGCTATTTTTTGACGCATGTATTTGCACTCTTTCAGCAGATAATGGAGGCACAGAGGACCCAAGCGGAGGCCCAACAGCGCCAGTCTTAGGTCATGAGGCAGGGCATTGAGAGTGCCCACCAGCTTGTACTCGCCGCAGTCAAGAGAGTTGCCATAGACCAGCCATAGGTAGCTCCACCTCCGCAGTCCCCGCAGCAGCCAAGGTCGGGGACTATCAGTGACTTCAAGAGGATATGGCCCAAAGAATTTAAGGGCATTAAGAAGATTATTTAGGAGGATGACTGGATCGAAGGCATAGAGAGGAACCTGCGGCTGGCGCAGATTCCAGAGAGACTATAGGTAGAAGCAGCAGAAAGCATGATGTACGATATTGCTTTGACATGGTTCAGGACCGACCCGAGGATCTCAGCACCTGGACTTACTTGGGAAGTTTTCAAGAAGATTTTCAAGAAGTTCTTCCCATATGTGGCTCTAACTTATCTAGAAAGCCAGTTTTAGTACCTCATCCAGGGTAGCATGATGGTAGATGAGTACGCAGCAGAGTACTGCAGATTGGGTCATTTTATGGAGGGGCAAAATCCCTGGGGGTAGGCCCAAAAATTTAGAAAGGGTCTGAACAGGAAGATCAAATCCTATTCTAGCGGACATCAAACCACTACATTTGAGGAGATTCTAGCACAGGCACGGTAGACGGAGGATGATTTGGAGCTTGGCTCCAAGAGGATGAGGGATCCTTCGGGAGCTAGCAGTAGTGCGGGGCCAGCAAAGCGGCCTCACTTTCAATAGCAGCATCAGAGACTTTCAACAGCCAAGGAAACAGTTTCTCGCACCAGCTAGAGCGCTAGTACAGCAGGCACACCAGATTCAGAAGCCAGCTCAGCCGGCCATTTCTTGCCTATTCTGCAAGAAGTCGGGACATGGATGGGATGTGTGCAGAATGAGATTGATCCAGTACTTATTCTATGGATCAGGGGACCACCAGCAAGGATTGTCGACATGATCCATCTTGTCCAGCTCAGGGTAGAGCACAGGCATAAAGAGCACCCACGAGGCCACCTGCGGGACAGCAGATAGGATCATCGTTGCCTACACAGTAGCAGTAGTTCATGCAGCACCTACAGCAGCAGAGAGGTTATCGCAAGGGGTAAGATTTTGCCTTGACCGTCGAGGAGGAGGATCCAATTGGTGATGGCATCTCAGGTTCAGTCTATCTTGATTCTTTTCCATCTCATGCTTTATTTGATTTCGAAGCTTCATATGGTTTCGTATTTGTATCTTTTGCTTTGAAGCATCATCTTGAGACTGAACCGTTGGCGAGGACTTGCAAGATCACGACCGGGGGTGGCATTATCCTGGTTAGTGATGTTTGTAAGGATCAGAGAGTTTCTCTGGGAGGCTTAGAGTTGAGCGTGTGTCTACTCGTAATGCCACTTTCAAGCTACGACATAGTACTCAGAATAGATTGGTTGAGTATGCACCATGCTAGTATCGATTATCATGGAGGGAGGATTTTGTTTCAGATATCAAGAGAGCCAGAGTTTGAGTTTGCCAGAGGAGCAATGGAGCAGAGCGAGGGAAACTTATATGGAGCTATGGTGGAAGAGCATGAGCCACCACATTCGTTGATTGCAGAGTATATGGACGTCTTTTCGGAGGAGTAATCGGGGTTGCCACCAGACAGAGATATGGAGTTCTCTATAGACTTAGGGCCAGACACAGAGCCGATATCATAGTATGTCTATAGGATGAACAACAGGGAACTGGTAGAGTTGAAGAAGCAGGTGGATGAGTTACAGGACAAGGGATTTATCCTCTCCAGTTCATTACCATGGGATACTCCTGTAATATTTGTACCAAAGAAGGATTGATCGGTACGTATGTGTATCGACTATAGGACTCTCAGCAACCTCACTATCAAGAATAAATACTCATTGCCGCAGATTGATGATCTGTTTGATTAGTTGAGCGAAGCGAAGGTATTCTCGAAGATAGACTTGAGGTTGGGGTACCACTAGGTGAAAGTGAAGAAGGAAGATATTCCGAAGACAACTTTTAGGACTCGATATGGGCAGTTTAAGTTCTTGTTGATGCCTTTTAGGTTGACCAATGCCCCGACGGTATTCAAAAACTTGATAAATAAGGTATTTTATCAGTACCTGGATCAGTTTGTTATGGTTTTCATTGATGATATATTGATATATTCTAAGACCCCGGAGGAGCATGAGAAGCACCTGAGGATAGTTTTGGAGACCCTCAAGAAAGAGAAACTGTATGGCAAGCTTTTGAAGTGTGAGTTCTTCCATGATAAGGTTGAATTCCTGGGACATGTGATTACAGGAGACGAGATCTCAGTAGACCCAAAGAAGATATCAATAATTGAGTTGTAGTCTACCCCGAGTTCAGTGGAAGAGATCATGAGCTTTCTTGGATTGGCAGCCTATTATCGAAGATTTGTTCAAGATTTTTCAAGATTACAGAACCGATGACTAGGCTGACCAGGAAGGACGTGGAGTTCGTCTGGACAGAGGAGTGTCAGGTCGCTTTTGAGGAGCTGAAGAAGAGTTTAAATACAGCTCCAGTATGGACATTGTCATCGGGGACAAGAGGATTTTTTATATACAGTGATGCTTTGGGTAAGTATTTGGGATGTGTGTTGCAGCAGAACGGGAAGGTGATTGCCTATGCTTCCAGGCAATTACGCCCTTATGAGAAGAATTACCCTACCCATGACTTGGAGTTGGCAGTAGTTATTTTTTCTCTAAAGCTGTGGAAACACTACTTATACGGAGAGCGTATGGAGATCTTTACAGGCCACAAAAGCTTGAAGTATGTGTTTATACAGAAAGAGCTCAACATGAGGCAGTGGCGATGGTTGGAGTTGATGAAGGACTTTGATATTTCTTTGTAGTACCATACAGGGAAGGCCAATGTAGTCACTGATGCCTCGAGTAGGTATCCGCTGGCTATGTACTTGACGAGGGACAAACATTTATTGGCCGATCTTGATAGCTTGGGTATTGAGGTGCTAGTTGCTGGAGTTGCGACACAGATATGGGAACTTCATGTACTGTCAGAGTTGATAGACCAGATCAGCGCCGTAAAGTTCAAGGATGACTCTCTGAGGAGCATCAGAGCGTAAGTCCAGATAGGATTGGCAAAGGACTTCAGTATTGTAGATGATGGATCACTGCGGGATGATACCAGATTGTGTGTGCCAAGTGGAGCATTATACGAGAAGGATTTTCAGAAGGCGCATTAATCTTAGCACTCTATGCATCCAGGTGCCAACAAGATGTATAGAGATATGAGAGAGCATGTTTGGTGGTATGGTATGAAGCGGGAGGTGGCAAGTTTCGTATCTAGATGCTTGATATGCCAGTAGATAAAGGCGGAGAGACAGAGGCCAGGTGGATTGCTTCAGCCTTTACCCATTCTAGAGTGGAAATGGGAGCATGTGACGATGGATTTTGTTTCGGGGCTTCCGCGTTCTCCAGGAAAGAAAGACTCATTTTAGGTCATCGTAGACAGGTTGACCAAATCAGCCCACTTTTTGCTATTTAAAGTATGTATGTCTACGGAGAAGCTCCTGAAGGTGTATGTGCGGCATATAGTCAGATTGTATGGAGTTTTTGTAAGCATAGTCTCAGATTGGGGTGGTCGCTTCATATTCCATTTCTGGAGGAGTTTACAGGCTAGCTTGGGCACCCAACTCAAGTTTAGTACCGCATATCACCCTTAGAAAGAAGAAAAGTCGGAGAGGACTATCCTGACTCTTGAGGATATGCTTCATACTTGTGTTTTAGATTTCAGAGGCTCTTGGGAGGATCATTTTCACTTGGTAGAGTTTGCTTACAATAACAGCTACTAGGCCTGTATCAAGATGTCACTATTTGAGGCATTGTATGGACAAAAATGCCGTACTCCGTTATCTTGGGATGATGTTGGTGAGAGAGCCTTATTGGGACTGAAGATGTTCGTGGATACAGCTGAGAAGGTAAAGCTTATCAGAGATAGACTTTAGATGACGCAGGACAGACAACGACATTGGGCCGATAGCCACCGGAGATATTTGGAGTTTGAGGTATAGGTTTTGTTTTGGATTACTTATGATTGCTTATATTAGATAGAGTGCTAATGCTATATTTTATGCTAGTTGGGTGATCTAGTATTCTTGAGGATTTCTCCAACACGTGGCACGATTCGCTATGGTGGAGGCAAAAAGCTTAGTCCACGGTATATCGGACCCTTCGGTATTCTTGAGAGGGTCGGTGCAGTGGCCTACAGACTAGACTTGCCACCTGTACTAGAGGGAGTACACAATGTGTTCCACGTATCACAGCTGAGATGATACGTGGCAGATCCTAACCATGTATTAGATCACCCGAAGATCAAGGTAGGTCCGACTCCCAGCTACCCAGAGCAGCCTGTGGAGATTTTGGATCACAAGGAGAAGGTGCTGCTGAACGAGATGATTTCTTTGGTACGCATCATGTGGAGGCATCACTCTCCGGGAGAGTCTACCTGGGAGAGGAAAGCCAAGATGCACAAACGATATCCTTATACATTTGAGCCGTGAGATATAATTCTTTATTGCTTGTTGTAGTTGGTTCCTTACTTAAATTTTGAGGACGAAATTTTTCTAAGAAGGGTAGGTTTGTCACTCTCACTTTTCCAAATAAGGGTATTTTGGTTATTTTGAATATCTATTTATTTTTAGTGATTAATAATTATCATAGTGCTATTTAATTTAATTGTGCTTTGTATTATTTATTTATAGTAGTGGGCAAGCCTATTATAGACTTGACACTAGTGAACCCATTTAGACTTGTCATGACAACTTGAGCCCAACATGGACTAGGCCCATTAAACCCATTCCTATTAGTTAATTAGAAGGATTAGCCTAATCTATATTAGTTTTAGAAGCCTTTCCAATATAGCCCTTCTTAATTGCTTTTCATATTAATTTGTGAGGGACAAATTAGACATTGATAATTGCTTGGAGAGGAAAAAAGCTAGGGGCAGGCTACATATAGTCTCTCCTCTCTCTCTCTCTCTCCTCTCTATTTGTTCATTCATTTTGAGATCCCCAATTTTTAGATCTCCAATTCCCTTCATCCCTCCATCAATTTATTCTTATTTTCTCTCAATTTTGTTAGCAAGGAGCATTGGAGCTTGGATTGGCAATGAGTACTAGGAAGAGGAGTTTGTGGTAAGAAGATCATGTTCGGATTGTATCCATTAAGAATTTTATTGGAAATCCATCTTTTAATAGGTATAATTCTGAATTCATCTTTACTTTAGCTTCCAAATCATTTATTTGACTATTAGGAACCCTCACATGGCATAGGGCTACCTATAGAAAGAAGTTCTAGGCTATTTGGTTGTGTATTGTGTCTTTTATATGATAATTTATGTCTATTTTGGGAGAATTACGAGATTGACACATCAAGTGTGTGTCATAAAACTAATTTAGTCTATTTGGACTTAGATCAGGGTTGGAAGACTAGCTACGCATCCACAATTGGACACGAGTATGCCGTATCGCGATATGGTGCGATACCGTGTGATACGAAGCTCACTTTGGATATTTTTGTGCAATTATCCTTAATTCCTATTGTAGCTAGTTTTAATAGTTATTATATTATATATTTGATATGTAGAAATGGTCATCATGGAGAAATTGTGGATTTTGATTCTTCTTTGAGTATGATCATGAGTATTCAAGTAATACACTCTATGTGTTTGATAATTTGACTCTTAGTTAATATATATACTAGTGTGGACCTAAATATGTATATACACATATATGTGTGTATGTGTGTTTGTGGCTTTAAAAGTAAAGTGCAGGTGGTACATGGGATGCCCAGTAGCAGTAGCCAGGGCCACTGCATTTGGTAGTGGCATAATTGTGTGTCCGTGTGCCACAACATGTAACTGCTATTGTTTGTGTTCAGTAAGCAGTGTGCAGGCAGTTATGGTCGAGTGCAAAAAGTGCAACTGCAATGCAATAGGAAATTACAGTTGCGAGTTGAATGCAATTGCATTCACCAACAAGTAATGTAGTGAGGTATTTTATAGCCTTAGTTAGTATGTCAGGATATGGGTGTGCTTGGAGTTGGCTATGAGTGTATCAGTTATTGGTACTTGATGTCAGCATTAATACAAGGTGTATCAGTAGTTAAACTGAACTTGAGAATAGATATTGAGGCCAGGCTTGTTATGAGGGTTGTTTGGAGAGAGAAGATATGATTTTGTTCGAGGGAAGGGAACATGGGAGCAATTATATACAGATGGGTATCAGGGGTATACACTATTAGTAGTGTATCAGACCTGGGGTTACCTGAGATCTTGGTATCAGTTAATGAAACTGTTAGTTAATGAAGATGTGTTAGTACCTGTTAGTGTATTAGGTAGTTAGCAGTTAGTAATGGGGAAGGAGCAAGTGAATGTTGGTAAGTCTGTGATCAGTTAATATCAGTTAGCATATAGTAGGTAACTAGTTAGCTAAAGTAGACTTTAGTACCAATTAGTAAGTATGTATCAGATATTATCTAGAGTTGTAATAGTTAATGTATGTTAGAAAGATATCAATAGTGTATTGGTTAGCAATTAGTATCAGTCAATAACTGAGACATCAGTTAGTGTATTAGAGCTTAACATTGAGTCTTGGTATTTATCAGTAATTAGTTGTTAGTGTTAGACTTGAGTGGCAGTTAGGAAGTTAGGATAGTATTAGTTAATTACAGTGAATGCCAGTTGGGATATAAGTATTAGTTAGTATATAGTGTTAAGAGAGGATAGGTATACCAGCATATTAGTTAGATGTCAGATTGAGTAAGTATTATATATAAGTGTTAGTTAGTATATATAGATACATAGAGTATCTTAATTTATAGACATTAGTGTTATTATCTAAGATAGTTAGTATTGGCTTATAGTAACTAGCTAATAGCTTTTATGAGCCTAAAATCTTAGAAGTGAACCTAGCATCGACCTAGAAGGCGTATTAGTGCATTATTTTACTTAATTATCATTCATTACACCAAAATTGACATAATGTTCCTAAATAGGATTGCGTGACACCATCTTGGACATCGAGAGACACCTTGCTCAGGACTCGAGACGAGTACATCTATCTGTTAGTTTTTATTTCATGATAGTAGATATATCTTATTTTCTAGAACTGTTTACTTAATTCTGACACAGTGGCTACATGAACTGGTACTAAATGGATCCTATCATGGGATGTTATCCCCTACCATGTTTAGCGGGTACTTCTTCATATGTATTCTATCGTGTGTATTAGATATTAATTATCGTGTATTTCGTGTTCACACACTGCTCATGTTCAGTGTGCTTATATTCGTATTCGTAATGTGTCATGATTAGATCCATGAGTATTGGTTGGGGACGGGGGAGTAGAAGTTGGTTATGTGCTAAAGCCCAAGTATATTCGTGTACATGTCGATTACATGTCACACGTGTAATAGAGTTACTATATTGTATTCGTGTTCAACCCAAATCGATCACATAACAAACTTGTAATCTATGGCACATTAGCTAGTTTATCTACTTTTATTTTTTGCGGTTATTCATATTGTCTGTTCTTTTATTCCAGTACTTCACATGTTCACTCTAGTTCATTTCTATTTTCTATTGCTAGTTATCTGGTATTCTTTTCTATTAATTGTTATATATGTTCTACCATATATTTGGAACTATTTTTAGAGGTATGTACTTCGCTCCAATCCTGATTGAATATATTTTTTAGATGATTGGCATAAGGAGCAGTGTCCCATTTAATACGTGTCGCAGGACGGTGAGCTATTAAAGGATATTTTTCTAGAGCAGAAGAACCTAGTGCCAGTGACTGAGGAGGCTTAGACTTATATTATTAGACATTGTATTAGTTTTATTTTAGACTCTTGGCATGTATATCTTATTTTGGGAGTTGCTTGTGCCTAGACTTATATTGTGGACTTGTTGATGTATTTGTGACTCTTGTACTACTTTCCTATTATATATCGTGCTTTATCTTCCTTAGTTTAATATTGTGATTGAGTAGTGATATGTTATTATGTCATTATATTTATTTCTCTGTTTGGAGTTGAGATGGCATGACTGGTACCATATACATATTGTGTGAGATATTAGATAGTATTGTTGACAAAGACAACGTTCTACGTCGTTCTTACTACGTAGGCTAGGCGTAGTTCACCACTCGTGCCCTTATTATGGGTATGGGTCATGACATTTGTTCCTTGGGAATCGTTGTCCCCTCGAAATGTCGGGTTATCATAGAGTTCTGGGGGATTGCTACCCCCAGCTTGCAGAATCACTAGGGGTCTTGAGGAAGAACTACCTCCAGCAGCTGACAATTTTTTCTTGGAGCGGGTGCCCTAGAAAACTCCTTCTGTGGGTACCGCTGCCTATCCTCCTTGGGCTCGCCTTCTTGAGACACCGGCTGAAAGAGAAGGGTTTGAGGCGCCAGACTTTCGACCTCCCCTTGTGGGGGGAGACTTCCAAGCGAAATAGCATGAGACGAATGGTAGCTCCTCCTCCTCTAGTAATTTTACCTATTTTCTGGGATGCTGCCGGGTAGGTACTTTGGTTGCAGCCATTGTAATGCCGACTTCCTAGTTATTGGCACTGCTGTTTTAGCACAACAGCAGTTAATAATGATGTTGGCACAGGGGTATCCTGTAGGGGATACCTCATATGCCGTGGTTGCTTCCCTCACTTTGCGCTTGTGGTTGATCACGTTGTGCAAGTGAAGCAAGGGATGATCCACCTTTATACCTTTGTTATGAGCATGGGTAGACCGAGCACATAGGTTTGTAGGTGTTATCTTTGCTCCTTGTCCTGGGGTTCGTACAAGAACTCTCCTAATCGTTAATGGAAGACTTTTAAGACTGACCGTATTCGTTTTCCACTGCGGGTTGGACACATGGGTCGGTCTTGTATAACTTTTTGTCAGGGGCTCGCATAACAGTTAGCGGAGCCTGCTGACGGCCGACCGTATTAGCAGTTTCTTGAGCTTGGCGAGCTTGTACTACCCTAGACTTCTTCGACCTGGCACGCACCGGTGCATAGTATGAAGAGTCCAAGTTCACATCCTCCCATTTCTCAGCAAGGCACATGGAGTCTGCGCTGTGTGAGATTCGGTCGAAGAGGGAGGTTCTGCTACTGTGCTGGCCGCATATGGTCATTTGTCTGCGGCCGACGATCGGTGTCGCATATGGACTTTTGCCTGCGGCTTTCGACTTATGCGGCTTCTGTTGTGGCCGCATGGGACATGTCTTAGCACCCGAATTGTTGGCATCGCAGTATTTTGCTCTGCCAGAGTTTAGGCCCTGAGTACCTTTCCCGACTGCCGCATGGACAGCGTCAGCCTGGGTGGACGCATGATGTGCGTCTTCAGTAACAGAGAGAGAAGTGGGGAGCGCATGCTCCACAGTTTGGTGAGGCACGGCGGCCTTCGCTATCCATGTCCTGTGGGTCTTCTTAGGCTTTGCTTGCCTTGGAGAAGGATTCACGTTGTCCCCGGAGAGCATATTCTCGAATGCTTGCTGGTCGAAGCGTACCACCAGCATCCTCTGGGTTGAACCTAGCTTGGCCGCATCGGACAGCGTCACGACCTTCTCATCAGTAGAGAATTTCCTCCCCAGCAAAGTCGTCATCTTATCCGCTATTACAAGTTTTGAACATTGAAATAACAAACAAAGAAGTACAAAGAGATCCTAAGCAGAAAACCTAAGTATACTATTTTCTAATCGTTCCAAACTATAAGAAGTAACATTAATCAAATTTACTTTTTCTTGTTCTATCTCAGAATATCCATTCCTTCGATACTCATCTGCTTCTATTTCCACTTTCCGTAAGTGACCCCGAGCTCTTTCGAGTTGCTCAATGGCCCCACTATGTAATTCTTCTTAATTTTGAATAGTACTCAAAATTCTCTGTTTTTGATTATCTAATAAATTATCTAATGAAAGTAGATTATCTTACCATTAATTTCACAACTTCTATAATATCTTCCCGAACCAAACATGAATCTTTCAATTCATTTGGCTCTCACGCTCAATTATTTATTTTATGGGCATTCCCATATCTTTTAATGTAATGAGCCTATCCTCTCTTTTTTTGTTCATATTCAAAGATAAATTCTATCTAAATTATACTACTAAAAGAATATACGAAATAAAAAATTTAATTTTTTCTTATTATTACGACATGATATTTTTCCATTCATTACCTTTCAGGATCAGTCGCGGTCTTATAGAATCTACCAATAGTCTGGACGAATTCGTTGCTTCATCCAAAAATGTATAAAAGATCATAGTCGCATCCTAAGCAGAAAACCTAAGTACACTATGTTGATCTGGGTAGTGACGATGGAGCTTGAGCGCAACATCGTCTCCTTCACTCTGTTGACGGTCTGATAAGGAAATGATGATGCTCTCTTCTCTTCTCTCTCCTGAGCGTGTGTGCATGTACGTAGCTGGCCTCCCTCTTGTACTTGCTATTTATAGTCATCTTGCTGACGGACTATAGGTGCCGCATATGTCTTTGTTTGGTGGTAGCATATGACTCCTGCAACAGAATATGATTGTAACTGCAATCACATGCCACAGACAGGCTACCACGTGGTCTTGGTTACAATATGCTGTTGAAAAGATCTCAAAATTTTTGCGTGCATGACTTGGTCAGCTGGACACGTAGTCAGTACTGATTGTGCGAGAAATCATCTTCGGTTGTAACAGAAAGATCCTGCAAGTCGAGAGCCGCATAACGTCTTGGTCGCATATCGTCGTGATCGCATTTGTGCTCTCGTTTAGCCTTGGTCGTATGGACACTCTGGCGGCTCGACATTGTGGCCGCATACGTGCTCTCATTTGGCCTTGGTCGAATGGACACTCTGGTCACATGATGACGAGGCCGCATGGGTATATAGCCGCATGATGACGAGGCCGCATGGGTATGTAGCCGCATGCAAGTTTCTCGTCTGTCCTTGGTCGGATGGACACTCCGTATGATGACGAGGCAGCATGGGTATGTGGCCGCATACGAGCAAGCACGTGGCATGACACGTCTATCGAGGCCATCAATAAGTTGATGTGACTTTTTATCTTTTTCTGAGCTGCCGTACTCACGAGTCTCGAAGCATCTCAGTGTGATGAGTGATGTGTCAGAGTTTGACAGTCATCGAATGCTGTGTCAGGAGGGTTTTATGCGGCCTACCTGCTCTGTGGTCGTTCAGGCCACATAAAGTTTACTATGCGGCTTTTAGATCTTTGGTTGACCAGGCCGCATGTGACTTCTCTGCGGCTTGGTTGTTCAGGCCGTATGTGGTTTCTCTGCGGCTTGGTTGTTCAGGCCGCATATGACTTCTTTGCGGCTTGGTTGCATTTTTGAGAGGGCATGATCTCTATACGACTTGCATGATTTTTCAGGCTTCTACATCCTGTAGTCCTGAGCAAATAATACAAGTCAATGTCCGAACTGGAGTCAAAGTGACCTATATATGAATTTTCATGTCAAACAGGTGTTTTGAAATCATAAACATGCTTAATTAACCCTATCTTAGATTTCTAGGTCAAACGGATAAAACTAGGTCAATACCCAAATTTGGGTTTCCAAATACCTATTTAGTTGGTTCAAGTAGTCATGCTAGTCCATACCAAGTCTATTTTTGGTTTCCTAGGCCATACTAGGTAATACTAGCTAATACAAGGTCATATGGGTAAATATAGATATACTAGATATCATAAATACTAAATAGGCTCGTATATACCAATATCTTAGCCTAATTTAGTATATCTCATTAATATCTTACCAATACATATTACTCTAGATATACCTTAAATACCTTAACCCATATCTCATATCTTATAATACCTTAGTATCTAGTACTATGACACACGCAACATCCCAGTATTCTAATACCTTAATAAAACCAATACAAGAAAAATATTTTTTTATAATGCTAGCAAAAAAGTTATTATAACGGTTTTTATATAAGCGTTATAAAGTTTCAAGAACACCCCGGTTTGGAAGAGTTTTGGTCTTATAACGATTTTTACGCATAAGCGTTGTATATTGTTTATACATTTATACCGCTTTTATACATGAGCATTATCAAAAGTACAAAAAAAAAACCTATTTTCTGACCAGTGGCTCGCTTAACTTTTTCACATTTTTCCCCGATGGAAAAAGAATCACGCTCACTTTTCTCTTCCCCCCATCAGAGGAAAAAAACCTCCCTATTCTCGTTTTTCCGCGGCCCCTCTCTCCCCTTCTTCTTCTGCTCCTCCTCCTCCTCCTCCTCCTCCTCCTCCACTTCCTCATCTCCATTTCGTCGATGCACGGACCACAAAGCCCCACAACGTACATCGGTGGAGGACCAGCAGTGCTGCCACGAGGAAGAACCCCGACTCAGAGGTCGACACGGACACCAGGAGGTCTTCTTCATCCATAAGTGCCTTCCTCCTCTTCTTCCCCTTCCTCCTCCTTTCCGAAAAAACCCGTCACGGAGGCCGACTTGGAAGTCTTCGACGCCGTCGAGAGGCCGCTGCTGCTCGCTCATATTGCTGCAATCTTGGAGGTGATGAGATTTGTGAAGATCTCTCTAAAAATTTATCTGATTGTAATTTTCCTAATTTTTACGGATTTTTGGGGGGGGGGGGGGGGGGGGTTTTGCAGATAATTCATGGACCCGCAGGTGAGAAATTAGTGAATAATTTAATTTGTCTAGTCTTAATTTTTGTCTTGGAAGAATCTAATTTATGAGAAATGATCTATTGAATTGTGAATTTGGGAAGGATTGGTTAGTGTTTGTGAAAATGTCCCTTAGGTTACTTCCATTTATTGGAATTTCTGATGTCGACTCAATTATCCGCATGTGTCAGACATTTGTATTTTGCCACCGAGAAAGACGTCGAGCTTTCGTTGACGAAGTGGAGCTGAAAGGAAAGCAAAGGTTGCAGCCGTGTCGAAGGAGGAGGAGATGGAGTGCTTCTTTTGACAAGAAGCTTACCTCAAGCTTATCTGTCAGCTTCATAATTTTACTATTCATGTAAGTTCTATTAAACAGTTTTTATAATTTGGAAGGTGTGTATTTCTAGTAGTCCAATGCAAAACACCTACCATACTTTGCAATCATGCATATTACAGAGAGAGAAAGTTTATGCCCAGATGACTTTACAACCATTGAGCACAGTAAGAAGCAATATCCTAGTTCTTTTCACCTATATATGTTTGTGCTGATCTAATGCTCACTTAGTGAAGTTCATATGGGTAGTTAAATCTTTTCTATCTTGTTTTATTCACACATTTGCAGGATTTTTTCCAGCAGCCTCCTTGTCAGGAGTTGATTGCAAGGGACCTCTATGATATTGAGTGGAAATTCTGTCATATTTTCGGTGGTAAGTTATTCATCCCAACCAATAAAAGATAATCATTCCTTCCTGATCATATCTATCATGGTCATATTTTTCTAAGCTCAGGCAGTTTTAGAGACTCATGCTGATTAGAATATATTTACCCATCTTTTCACAATGTATAGAGTGTGTGCCAATTGTATTGCTTTGATTGTTTATTGTCCAGCTCCCCTTGAAATGGTAGATTTCTTAATACTTCTCACTTCTTAGTTGTATATTAAATTGATACACTTGAAGAAAATAGTTCATAGACCAAGTGGACTTGCTTCTAAGAACCTTGCAAAGTAAAGGGCTATATTGATTGGACATTTACTTCTAATTTTTGTAATTTCGGATGCTAGTACAGTCAATGTACACTAAATTTTAGATGATAAAAACAATATGTACCACAAAACAAATAATTTGGCAGTGAAGATAGTTTTTGCAGCTAGAACGAGGTTAATAATGGTGCCATGTTGGAGATCGATAGGTTTAAATTTAATTTCAATAGGACCATGTTACTTTTAAGAACAGAGTACTTAAGACAGAAGAATAAGAGCTTGACTCTTTTTTAAAAGGAATTCACCTACCATATATGAGCCAAGTTTGGGATATCATACTATTGTGCAATATTTATTTCCTTGTCAATGTATGTATTGTATATATCAACATACTTTTGATGTGCAAAACTAAGGCACATGTTCCTGTGAGGCACACATGTATGAAATTTTTTCAGTGTTAAATTTGTTCCTAGATATCCTTTTTGTCAAAAGCTTCTCAGTTTTCACATCAATATTTGTGTTCTTGTTATATATTTGGTTGGCTACATTGCCAAAATCTCCTTTGGTTTGTGTTCAATATCCAAATTGGTGTAAAATACAAGATACTTGTATTTGCCTGAACTCTTTCTCTTTCATGCCTCCCCAGGAACTGTGATAGCCAAATACTATCTTTATGAAATCAACCTAACAACTGCAGAGACATGTCTTTGCCTGCTCAACTCAACTTATAGCTACTTTTGTTGTTGTCTAATATCCTTTATCCTCCACTAGATTACTGTATATGATAAAAGAACAGGACTGAAACTCATACAAGATATCCTTTACTCCATGTAACTAGATTATCATATATAATAAAAGGGCTAAGTTAAGTTTGGAGATAGAGAGGAGAAGAGAAAGTAGGAGAAGAGAGAATATGAGCAAAGAGATTGCAAGGGCCTTAAACCCTAGGTTGCATCTCATGTCTATTTATATTGATATCCAATACACCCACAATTACTATTATACCCTCATATGATAAATAACAAAATAAAATAACTCTAACACCCTCCCTCAAGCAGGAGCATATAGATCAAACATGCCCAGCTTGCTACATAAATCAGAAAATGGAGCACGAGCGAGTGGTTTGGTGAGGATATCACCTAATTGATCCTCTGACCGAACATAAGGAGTGACAATCTGTTTCTTCAGCAACAAATCACGAACAAAATGACAATCCACCTCGATATACTTCGTGCGCTCATGAAACATCCGATTACTTGCGATAAACATTGTCGACTGATTATCACAATACATCTCCATCGGAATAGGAATCATAATTCCCATTTCATGAAGAAGAGACTGCACCCACATCATCTCAGAAGCTGTATGAGCCATCGCACGGTACTCGGCCTCTGCACTAGAACGAGCCACAACATTCTGCTTCTTACTACGCCACGTGACAAGATTGCCACCCACAAACGTACAATAGCCAGAAGTAGACCTCCTATCACTGCGACTGCCTGCCCAATCAGCATCACTGAACCCAGTCACCGTAAGCAACTGGAAAGGTTTGTACAACAAACCCTTTCCAGGTGCACCCTTCAAGTATCGAAGAATGCTAGAGATAGCCTCCCAATGTGTTTGCCGAGGGGCATGCATAAACTGACTAACTACTCCAACTGCATATGTGATGTCTGGTCGAGTAACAGTAAAATATATAAGTTTGCCAACCAAACGTCTATAATATCCAATATCCTCAAATAACTCTCCCCTGTCAGCATCAAGCTTGTCATGATAATCCATAGGAGTCTCAACTGGCCGACACTCCAATATCCCAGTCTCGGAGAGCAAGTCTAGAATATACTTGCGTTGTGACAGATACACACCCTTCTTAGATCGAGCAACCTCGATTCCAAGAAAATATCGAAGAAGACCCAAATCCTTAGTATGAAACTGACGACTAAGGTAGGCCTTCAAGTCCACAATTCCAGCATGATCACTCCCAGATATAATGATATCATCAACATAAACAATCAACACGATAATACATGCTGAGGAAGAATGGCAAAATACTGAATGATCTGATGTGGTACGCCGAAAGCCATACTGAATGAGAACAAAACTGAGCTTGTCAAACCAAGCACGAGGGGACTGTTTCAGTCCATATAATGCTTTCTTCAATCGACATACGTGTTTTTTATTTCCTGCTACAACATATCCCGGTGGTTGATCCATATAAACCTCCTCATGTAAGTCACCATGCAAGAAAGTATTCTTTATGTCCAACTGATATATAGGCCATTGGTGATTAACCGCCACATAAATAAGAATCCGAATTGAATTCAGCCGAGCCACTGGAGAGAGTCTATATAATCCACGTCATATGTCTGAGTATACCCTTTGGCAACCAACCGTGCCTTGAGGCGCTCAACAGAACCATCAGGGTGATACTTAACAATGTACACCCATCTACAACCCACTGTTTGCTTTCCAACAGAAAGTGATGTAAGCTCCCAAGTCTGATTTTGATGTAAAGTATACATCTCCTCATCCATTGCGCTTTTCCAACCAGAAGATGACATAGCTTGCTTGTAAGTTTTGGGAATAAAAGTAGAAGACAATGAAACAACAAATGCATGAAAAGATGATGAAGTACGGTGTAATGAAACATAGTTAGAAATGTGATGCTTATTCTTTGTGGTACAAAGGCGTTGTCTTTTTCTGAGAGCAATAGGAAGATCATTTGGATTTGTGGTGATGGGAGCAGAAACCTCAGGCACAGAAGATGATTGGTTGAAGGCTGAATTATGCAGAACCACTGGCCTGTCCTTGGATCTCTGATAAACCTGTAAATGGGGAATGAAGACAGATATTGATTCAGGAATGACCGAAAGTGGTATGGAAGATATCAAATATGTTGTAAAAGGAATACAACGGTCTCCTGAAGGAAAGAAAGGGGTAGACTCAAAGAATATAACATCCGCACTGACATAATATTTGCGTGATTGTGGACTGTAACAACGATAACCTTTTTGAGTACGGGGATAACCAAGGAATACACACTTCAGAGATCTTGGAGCCAACTTATCTCGATTAGGTTCCAAGTTATGAATAAAAGCGACACACCCAAACACTCGAGGAGATAAGGAAAAAGGTGCGACATCTGTATGTAATATGGTAAATAAAATTTTGCTATTTAATACAGATGATGGCATACGATTAATAAGATAACATGCAGTAAGAACGACATCTGCCCAATACTGTTTAGGGACATGCATATTGAACATGAGAGTTCGAACCACATCTAAAATATGTCGATGTTTGCGTTCGGCTATACCGTTTTGTTGAGAGGTATGGACACAACTGGTTTGATGAATCATACCACGATCAACACAGAAACTGTTCACAGAAGATTGAGTATACTCCAAAGCATTATCAGAACGCAAAATTTTGATACGTTTATCAAACTGAACATAGACTTCATTATAAAAGGCAGATAACACATTTGAAAACTCAGATATTTCTTTCATTAAATAACACCAAGTCATTATGGAATAATCATCAATAAAAATAATAAAATACTGAAATCCTTTTGGACTTTTGACTCTAGATGGACCCCAAATATCAGAATGAACAAGATCAAAAGACTCTAATTGACGACTCTCACTACGACGAGGAAAAGAACTACGGTGATGCTTGCCTAACTGACAAGTCTCACATTCAAGACTAGAAACATGACTCAAACTAGGAACAACTTGACGCAACTTAGCCAAAGACGGATGTCCCAAACGATAATGCCACTGCAACGGAAAAGTAGAAACAGAAGTGAAGGCCTTTCCAGGTAGATCCAAGTAGTACAGTCCATCTTTTTCATGCCCCGAACCAATCATCTTCTTCGTCCCGAGGTCCTGAAAAATACACGAATTGGGAGAAAATATCACAGAATATTGAAGAGATTTGGTTAACTGGCTCACAGATAACAAATTAAATGGAAAATTAGGCACATATAATGAATCAAATAATGATAGTGATTGAGTAGGGTGAATGACACCTTTCCCAAGCACAGGACGAGTAGACCCATCAGCCAAGATAATATTATGTTTCATGGAACTACGATTATGAAAGATAGATGTTATACCAGACATGTGAGAGCTTGCTCCTGAGTCGATGACCCAAGAGGTGGATGGTGACTGGGTTGCCATAAAAGCAGGATTATCTATATATGCCATGGTTGCAGTAGGTTGGGAGGTGGTACTAGCAAGCGCATTCAACTTCTGGAGGATCTGTTGAAATGGAGATGAGGTATCAGACATTGAAGTCTGATTGAAATCCGAAGTATCATCTCTGGGAGTAGAAGTGGTGACCTGGGACTGCATATTTTCATCATGCACTTGATGTGCATATTCTGGTTTGCCCTACTTGTCCCAACAATAGTCTTCAACATGACCGAGCATTCCACAATAGTTACACTTCCGTGGTTGACCACGGCCACCACCACCACCGCGACAACTACTACGACCATTGTCTCTACCACCACGGCCTCCTCCTCGACCAAAACTACGACCACCATCTCTACAGCCACGTTCAATACCACGTCCACCACCACGACCAACAGCACTAGAAACTAGGGCAAAAGAGTCAGTACTCGGCACCACAGAACTCTGTCCCAGAAAGGAACGATTGAGATGGGAGAAAGTACTGCCACAGTAGGTAATTGCTCTCCAGCAAGGATTTGAGCTTTATAAGGTTCGAGGTAGGATCCAAGCCGGCTAGGATAAGTGAAACATGAAACTCTTCCTTCTGTCTCCGAGCTTCCTTCAAATCAGTAGTAACAGGATGATATTGAAGCAGTTCCTCCCACAAAGCCTTCTTTGAAGCCAGATATTCATTCACAGGCTTCCCATTTTGCTTTGTATTAATTGAACAATAACTCGTACAACTCATAGATACGGGCAACGTTTCGCTTCTGCGAATATGATTCTTCCAGAGATGTCCAAATTTGTTTGCTTGATTCACACCACTGAACATTAGCAGCGATATGTGGTTCTATACTATGCCACAACCAAGACATAACGTATGCATCTGCACTCATCCAATCTTCATACTCAGCGGACATTTCAGCCAGGGGTTCTTCCATCAAAAACTTCAACTTTTTCTTCGCCCTTAACACCACTTTGATAGACTTGGACCAGGCAAGGTAGTTCGCACCATTGAGTTTCCCCGCTGTAATCGACTTTCCCAATTCATCATTATGAATAACAGTACAAGGAGAACCACCTCCGCTACCACCACCACTATTAACCTCGCTAGAAGATTCGGTCCCCACCATACTTGCAGATGCAACAGAAAGGCGAGATCTTTGAAACCCTGGATCTCACAACGAACCTCAACCGACGACGAATAACCAACGGAGATCTGTAGAAACCCTAGATCTCATAAACGAACCACGAACGACCACGAAGAACAAACGACGAACGGCGAATCATGAAAAGTAGACGAAAAACAGCAGAATTTTTTTTTATAGAGAGGAGAAGAGAAAGTAGGAGAAGATAGAATACGAGAAAAGAGATTGCAAGGACCTTAAACCCTAGGTTGCATCTCATGTCTATTTATATTGATATGCAATACATCCACAATTACTATTATACCCTCATATGATAAATAACAAAATAAAATAACTCTAACAGGCTACACTGAAACTCATATAAGATATCCTTTACTCTATGTAACTAGATTATCATATATAATAAAAGGGATACACTGAAACTCATATAAGATATCCTTTACTTTATGTATAAACAGTCGGGTTTGAATTACGATATCTATCACTATGAGTCTTGGTTAGATGGAAGCCTGGATGCATTGTTTTTTAGCAAGCGTCGTTGGACTGAAGTAAGTTTACCTGAACTCGGGACTAATTCTGAGTTTTTGCTTGTGTAGCTGCTTTGTTTATTTGTATACATTTTGCACATATGCCCAAGTTCACCAATACAGGTGAACAATAGATCCTTTCTATATGATGCGCTTTTATGATGGAGCGCTCTTTTTCCTTGGTATCTCTTCTGAAAATCTCACCTTTATTGTTCTAAACATATAGATAATATGTACCTTTCTAATTTAGTGGCCTTAGTGGTATTATTGAAACCATTGGGTGGCATTGGATGGGTTATCTCAATATTCAGACAGGATAATACAGTTATTGGTCATTCAAAAGAGAGATTTTAAAGGATGCTTTTTAAGTTGAACTCCCAATTATGCAGAACCTGAACTGTGTCACTTTCATGCCTCCCCGGGAACTTTGAGAGCCAAATACTATCTATATACAATCAGCCTAACAACTACAGTGACATGTCTTTGCCTACTCAACTCAATTTATAGCCATTTTGTTGTTGTTGTTGTCTAATATTTGTGTTCTTGTTATTTATTTTATTATAAGTAGAAAACAATCATGCTTTTTAGATATCATTGTTGGACTTCTTACAGTTCTTACACACCTACATTATACAGGATTCTCAACCTGCAGTCTGTTCATTTTGTATATTTTGTGACTACCAATTTTAGCTTAAGATGTATGTAGCTGAGTAAGTTGATAATGTAATATGGGAATGTGTTGTATTTGGGCTTTCAAATACTACATCTGATGGATGGTTGTGAAAGAAGCCTCATCAATCTTCCTTTCTTGTTTGAGAAATATTGGGGTTTTGCTCATTGGTTGCCATTACAAGCCTCATCAATCTTCCTTTCTTCATGTCAAACCTTTGAGTCATCAAGACTTTCTACTAATTTCTCCTACTAATTTCTCGAAGTCACATGCCAATGCTTTGAGATTTCTTTATCTATAGATCCAAGAAAGATTATTGTTGCTAAAGGTTAACTAATATTGTGGGTTTTGTGATTGTCTCTTACATGCGCAACTATGTTGTTAGTAGTTAGTATATTATGATACACGATATGTATCTTACCATATTATATATTACTATTTTGTTATGTATCTGTTTACGTTATATCATACATATATGTTGATATGTAGTATCGTTTTTTTTTTCCTTTTTTACTTGAGTCGTGTAATGTATACTTAAGAAAGTAAATTACGAAAATAGATAAACCTTCAAAGATCAAGCAAATGAAAAATATATTAAAAATAATATTAAATCTCGTTCCTATATGGATTTATAAGAATACATCTGAACTCTTAGAGTTTTAGAATCATACGATACACAAGCAGGTTGATATATGCCTAGAGAAGCATGGCTTACCGTGATTCTATTACTTGGTTATAGTTCCAGGCTTATATATCAAGTTTTTATATGCACACATCAAATTAATTTTCTATATGCTATATTGAAATAGAAGTTACATTTTGAAACATCGGACAATATATTTTAATTGGGGGGAAATGTTCTCTATCCTACTGAAGGACCGTGATGGCAACTCTAGAGAAGGGGTGGATAGAGTTCGTGTGTATGCAGCGGAATAAAATAACCAGTTAAAAATTATGTGACGTGAGAACAGTTATCAACTACCAACAATAAATAAAGCAGATTTATAAAGCAGTTGTGTCACAACCTGCACATGGTGTAAGGGCACTAGTATATGGGTATGTCCAGCCTACGCCACAGCATATGCGGTAGAACGCTGTCTAGGTCAACAATACTATCTAAACATCTCACATAATATATATAATGTACCTGTCATGCTATCTCAACTCAAAATGGAGGACAATATGATAATATGATAATGGTAAACAATACTCAATCACAATAACAAACTAGGGGAAGATATGGCACGATATGAGATAGAAGAAAAGAAATAAAGTCATAATACATCACAAGTCCAAGTCTAATCTTAACACAAGACATCAAATAATAATACAATGCCAAAAGTCTAACTGACATATACAATAGCTTAATGAAACTAAGTCTCCTCGACCGCTGGTACTATCTTAACATGCTCTATGGGTGATAACTTAACTCACTCGTCATCCTGTGGCCCGTAGTGCGTAGGATACCAGTCCTCGAATGAATCATCTGAAAAATATATCCAGTCAAGATTGGAACGAAGTACAACCCAAATAGAAATTCCAATAATTGACAGAAACTATGAAACAACAATAGCAATTAAAAATAAATGATGAAAGTAACTGCACTAGCATATATCACGAGAAAGGGCATCATGGTAAATAATAGCAATAACTGAGAACAATATGGTGAGGACAATAATGTAATGAATTGGAATAAAGAAAACAATGTATATAAATGTGCCTTAAAATACTAGTAAGATAATGTGATCGTATTGGGCCTAACATGGCTATATATAAAAGATGAGCTAGCGTGATCACACGTGAGTTGCATGATCTGCTAACTATCATGGGCTACACTAAATCACAGGTTATAAGGTATGATCATATATCCACTAATACTTTTCCAACCCCCGACTAGTACACGGATCCAAATCACGACACGTTATAACACGTATATCACTGCACGGTCTATAATATCATACACTATGATCACGGTTTATATAATCACTAAGATATCACGGTAATCATTGAGTAATCACGAAGCACGACACGACGATCACTGAGTAACCATGACAAATAACATCTCATGACCAAGATCCACGTATACCAATCTGTGAAACCATCGTGTCAATAATCAAATATATCAATACTAAATACATGAAACATAGAGACTGTCAAATAAGAAAATTATTAGACAATGTACTCGTATGTGGTTCTGAGCAAATGGTATATCTCGGTATCCGAGCTGGTGTCACACATATCAAAATATGAATTTCATGTCAATGGTTGTAAAGAATGATAAATGAGCTAAAAATGCATTAAATATGATTTTCTAGGTCCATACTAGGTCTTATTAGTCAAACTAGGTCAATGTTGACTTTTGTAGTCAAATTAGTCAAACTTGGTCAACTCTAGGCCTATACTAATGTATTAGACTCATATGAGCTACTAACTAGCTATATTAGTTAAAAACATTGATATCTATATAATAAGATACTCTACGTATTTACATATACTAACTTACATATACATACTACTAATGAATAAATAGCTATCTGATATCAATATACCATCTAATAACAACAACTGATACCAACAAGTACCTGGCCCCCTACTCCTCTAGACTGGGATATGACTGATGTTTGTGGTATTAAACGAAAGAATGAAAGTGTATTTCAATGACGGGGTTATAAGAGACCCGCGCCCTTTGGTTTACAAACAAACTTGTACAATGTAATCCTATACGAGGACGTGGGAGTACAATTTATTTAATCTGGGTATAAATTGCTATAGGTGTCTGATCTGCGGTCGATCACTTTAGCCCTTGGACTACACGATGTTGAAGAAGTGCCGTGGAAGACAGGATGCAGCTTCGGAGGTTGCAAAGGAGAGTGGATGCGCGATGCTGAAGGTCGTCGCTCCCTGTTCCTTGCCCGAGCTCTGGGTTCTCCTCTCTCTCTCTCTCTCTATCTCTCCTCCTTGATCTCTGGTTCGATGACCTTGTCCGATATTCGAGTTTCTAATTTTTCGACCTTTGATCTTGTACTGGTTTTCTTGACCAATTTTTCGACCTTTTTCCCCATTGATAGGGGTCTCTATTTATAGAGTTTTGGTGACAGTGACCACTCCGTCGGTGTAACAACCGAGGAGTGGACAGTACAGCACCCTTTTACACAACGGTTTAAAATAACCAATGCCTGCGTGTAAATGACCTTTTGAGTGAGCATGTGACGCGTGTCCAACTAAGGGGACAAAACGCGTATATCTGCTACGAAGATCACGGCGTAGAAGCCACGTAGGTAGGTATCCCTTGTGTAGCAGAGGTTGGCGTAAAAGCCAAGCGACTGTCACCTTGGCGTAGAAGCCAAAATAGGCATAGAAGTCGAGCAGGCATAGAAGCCGAATGGGCATAGAAGCTGAATGGTCGTAGAGACCGAGAGGGCGTTGGAAGCCAAGGGAGCACTGATCCTGAGCGGGCGTAGAAGCCACTGCGTACCGAGTCAAAGTGCTGATGCGGACGTCTTAGCCGAAATTACGGCTTTCGAAGATGTAATAAAATCTTCTACAGAGATTTGTCATCATTTTGTGCATTAAATACGGAGACGTGTTTTTGGAGGTCTGCAGCCCTTCTGTGCATCCGTCGCGGAGACGTGCTTTGAGGGAAACTGTCACTACTCTGTGCAATTAGACGTAGAGACGTGCCTCGAGCCCCGTACCAAGTGCAGCTTTTGACGTGGCAGCGGTTTGCCTTACTGCGGAGCGCGAAACAGCTCATGTTTGCCTGTGTAAACAAGGCAGCGTATTCCCTTGTACGCGAAAGAGCGGTTTACGCTGGGGAGATTTTGGTAGGCGACGGTTTGGTGATATTTAACCAAATCCTCTGCATTAAATGCAGAGATCCGCCATCATACTGCGGGGTGCGTCCCGAGGGGTCTGCCATCGTTTCCAGCCGTCGTCTCGGTAGCCGTGCAGTACTTTTTGTCAGGAGTCAGAGGCCAGGTTCACCGCGTGACTTGAAAGGTTCATTTCGGGGAAGACGAAGCGTTCCTCGTACGCTTTAATGCTGCTTTGAGAGCGGCTGGGTTTTACGCCATGGAGGCGATGCAGAACCCTGTTTTACATTGGATGGCTTCGAAGGCCTCTGTTTACGCTGCTCTGTATCAAGATGCTGCGCAGATTGTTCCAACGTATTTTTCATGCTTCTACAAGACCCCCTTCAAAGCTTTTAAATTCCTCGGAATTTGAAACGCTTTGAAAGAAGCATGAACGGCCCCTCGTAACTCGAAACGTTTCTGAATGGAGCGTTGAAACGGTCGGTACTGACTTTATGGTGGATTTATTGGGGACCGCTGTGATCTCTTGCTCCTATAAAAGGCTGGGGGGGTGAACCTGTTTCACCACATTCCTATTGTCATGCAGAGATGATCGCCGGAGCTCGTCGGGTCGATCTGAGGAAGAAGGAGATCATGTTCTTCCAGCATGTAAGGAGCCAAAAAAGACGGCGTCTTCGAGCAAGTGTCCATTGCAGCAATGGATCATGGAAGGATATCTTTGCCTCCCTTGCTCGGGATAATCAGCAACTTTATGCGGCCTCTCACTCGGAGAGTGGGGCGGGGTCACTTTTGACCAGGCCGCTTGCAAGTGGCTCCTCCTCTCGTTACCTTTGGTGACGAGAGGCAGACAGACCGGCCAGAGTGGCGGTGGTCTGTAGGGAAGCAGAGTTACCCTGCTTCGGAGGATGGGTCATCTGCCCAGTTGTGTATCCTCCTGCCACCGATCATCTTCTTAGAAGAAGGGGAAGACCTTTGTAGAGGGGATTTCCCTCATATGTAATAAAGAAAATCCCTGTAGACAGGATTTCCCTCATATGTAATTGTGATTTTAGCTTTAAATAAAGCCGTCTTTCTTCTTCGTATGATCATACGTTGCTGTGAAGTCTGGATATGTGTAGCTTCGACACGTCTGAATCTTTACGCCGACTCTGATAGAAAGAGTATTAGGCCCTGTCCTTTACCCGTAGCGCATAGTCTATAGAACGCCGCTGAGCGTCCTTGAACATTTAGAACTGTCATGTCGGTAGGACTGAGGGACGGCGTAGAATTCTGAACTGTTGCTTCTCTAATGAGCAGGATCTTGGTCAGACTTCGTCTTCAAGAATGATCTCTCGAAACTCCCTTGGAACAGGGTCGAGGTTTTTGGCTGTCAAATTGAGTTGCCACCTTGATAGACGGAATGTTCAGATTGGAGTCTGGATGAACCTCCAATTTTGGACCCGAGAAGAGTAATTTCTCAATGTTTGAACTCTGTATACTTCGGGTACTTGGGATGCTCTGGGTCAAGAACGAGTATCTTCTGTGTGAACTCTTTGCAATTGACCGCCTTGGGGACTGTTCGGATATGCGGAAAGTCGTGGAGCGCGAAATCATCAGTCTGTAGCCTCTGAGCGTAAAAACACCACCGAGCGCGAAATCGTAGACTTGTGGTTCCTGAGCGTGAAGTCATAGGTTTGTTGCCTCTCGAGCATAAAAGCTACCGAGCACAAAGGCATCCGGGCATAAACCGTAGACTTGTAGCTGTCGAACGTGAAGCCGTAGATCTGTTGCTGTCGAGCGTAGAAAAGCTCCTTTAGCGCAGAACTGTAGATCTGTAGCCTGTGAGCGTAAGAACACCATCGAGCGTGAAATCGTAGACTTGTGGTTCCTGAGCGTGAAGTCATAGGTTTGTTGCCTCTCGAGCATAAAAGCTACCGAGCACAAAGGCATCCGGGCATAAACCGTAGACTTGTAGCTGTCGAACGTGAAGCCGTAGATCTGTTGCTGTCGAGCGTAGAAAAGCTCCTTTAGCGCAGAACTGTAGATCTGTAGCCTGTGAGCGTAAGAACACCATCGAGCGTGAAATCGTAGACTTATGGTTCCTGAGCGTGAAGTCGTAGGTTTGCTGCCTCTCGAGCATAAAAGCTACCGAGCACAAAGGCATCCGGGCATAAACCGTAGACTTGTAGCTGTCGAACGTGAAGCCGTAGATTGCTGTCGAACGTAGAAAAGCTCCTTTAGCGCAGAACTGTAGATCTGTACTCCTGAAAAGAAAATTTCTTCGAGCGTGAGGTTTTGCGGATCTGTTGCTTCTGAGCGTAAACTGAGCGCCACCGAGCGTGAGATCGTCGATTTGGTATCTGCTGAGCGTAAAGTCGTAGGTTTGTGTCCTCTCGAGCATAAAAGCTACCGAGCACAAAGGCATCCGGGCATAAAACCATAGACTTGCCGCTTGCGAGCGTAAAACCGTAGATCTGTTGCTGTCGAGCGTAGAAAAAGCTCCTTTAGCGTAGAACCCACTGAACCGTCTTGCACGAAAAAACCTTTCGAATTCGCTGACTGTCCGTTTTTCGAGGGTAGTGGGCTGACGTAGCATCCAATCATAACCAACTCTTAATTGCGAGATCCGGTTGGGGTCTCGAGGGGTCCGTCCGAGGATTCGAGGAGTCGACTCGGACCGTATATATACCCCAAGCTTTTGAGAGAAAAAGCTTTTTATCTGTCTTCTGCGAAAAGAGAGCTTTCGACTGTTCGAGTTTTCCTTCGTTCCTTCTCCGAGCACCTCGAGTCCTCAGAAATGGCGTCGAAACAAACTTCCTCCACTAAGGGAAAGAGCGTAGGTTCTTCTTCTCGTTCTTCGGTACCGGAGAGAGAATCTTCGGTCGGGCAAGGTGAACCTCCTTCCGAGAGGAGCATCCCGCCGACGAGCAGCGCACCCGGCTTTAGAGGTAGAGCCTTTTGGGATGACACAAACGACGAAAAATCCTTCGCACACGTTGAACGTGACCGCGCTAGGTCGTCTTCTGTGCTGATAGCCTCTTTTGAGGAAGATGATGCACGGAGATGTTTTCATCTTTTACGCCCACATTTCTAATGTGCCAGCGTAAGAACTCCATATTTTCGTAGTTCCGAGCGTAAAAGCTCTGGCTAACGAAAATCGGGGTATATCGTAAATTTTGAATTTTACGCTTGCGGAGGAGACTTCCGGCGTATAGAGACCAAATTTGCGCAATCTTGGCGTAAAGCATAGACTGTCATTTTCTTTTGGTCCGCACTTGTGCAGGATTTGTAATGACCTATTTTCCTTGCACTTTTGCAGTTAATTTGGGTGAGTCACCGCTGGCTGAGGTGATGGACTCCGCTGCCGGGATGCTGCACTCGAACTACCTGGAGGATCTGTCCCATGTGGCCTTTCCCATCTCTGGACCCCAGTACCCTGAGGGCAGGGAGTTTCTGATATCGGCCCAGGGTGAGCGAATGTTGTTGAGCATGATCAATGGCGGACCCTTGACACATGTAGACGGGAAACAGTACATAAAGCCGGCTTTCCTCTTTGGGGACATGATCGATAAACAGTCCCAGACGAAGCCTAAGAGTGAGCCTTGGGTCTTCCCTGCCGGGAATTTGGTCTTGTATCTGCCGACGATGCCGAGGGATTATCCTATCTCGGCTTTCTCCCATGCGACGCATCCTAGGAAGATGTCGTGGAAGCTGACTCCTGATCTTCACGGGAAGCCTGGAAAGATCTTTCATCTGAAAGGAGCCAACCAGGGGTCGTTTGTCAGCCGCCCCTCCGGCGTTGTGACGCTGTTTCGGGGGCTGTGCCCGGGTAATGTTCCGAGTGAAGTTAGCTCGGTGATCCAGCCTGTTCAGTTGCCGACCTTCTGCAACGACTTCATGAGTCGAGGTGGGGTATACCCCAAGGAGAATCCTCGGTGCAACGGGTGGATCGCCCCGACGAACTCCCGATGGAGATGCCTAGTTGATTGGGCCTTGTCGCACTTCCGAAGAGAGCTGGAGGACATCGGACTATACGCCGCTGTGAGCGCGACGAGTGTTGGGTTGCCTCCCAATGCTAATTTGTTCTTGGCACTGATGGAGCGGTATATTCCGCTCACCGGGACCTTCGCCACTCCACTGGGGGAGTTGGGATTGGCCCTCCATGAGATGGCAGTTGTCTCGAGACTGCCGATGGGGGATACCCCATATAAAGAGTATGTCCCCACCAACCGGGAGTTTGGAGATTTGGACCCCCGGGTGGCGGAAGTATATCAGGAGCTGATGTGTCAGTACTTCGCGTGCACCGCTTTTCATGACGAGCCCTCGGATTTGGCCCATACCACTAAGTGGATGTCTTACCTCTTCTTCCATCGGGCTAGGGCCGCTAAGTCGGAGAAAGCTTCGGGGGGTAAGAACGAGCCCGTAAACTGCTTGAGCGTCCTTAGTGCCCAGGTGGTCGAGGCTCTTATGGAGGACGCCAAGGCTCCCGATCAGATTCTCGTTGAGGGGGTAGGAAAATACCCCGAAGGCACCAAGGCCCACAGTTACTTGAGGCGCTGTCGCAGGCCTCTATCTAAGGAAGCCCAGCTGGCTGGTTTCCTCTCCATATGGCTGCATCGAGTGGTAGTGCCCGGTATCGCGTCTGCGGATCGAATTCACCGGAACATCCTATGGCCCGCAGTGCGTCTGGTGTTTGGGGCGAGACTGGGCCTGCTTCCTGCCATGGTGTGCCGTATTCAGGCTGGCCTGAGGGCCATGACCGATGGGTTGCTCGTCGATGAAGCTCGGCGTGAGAGTTTTCCCAGGGTGGAATTGCCATACCTGTATCTGATGGGTTGGTTAATTCTCCACAACCCCCGGGTGATGTCTCCCGGTTCCGACAGCAGCTCAGGGGGCATATTCCTATTGAATTACAGGGATTCTACCTGGAATGTGAACACAGTTTTAGACTGTCGGTTAGTGTTGAACCTCAGCCACGGCTGGAAGATCCTCTGTACTCCCCCTCCGGTACATCGCAACCAATTCGGGGTGTGGCTTGAGGATTCAGGTGGAGAGAAGACCGTTCTTTCTCCGGAGGCTTTTAATTGGTTGGTCTGTATCAGACCATCCCATCTGCTGTATAGGAGCGAAGACTATTGCATCTTCGAGCCCTACTTGCCTAGTCGATTTGCCAGGCAGTTCGGGTACGATCAATTGCACGTGGATAACGCCGTCACCATCTTTAGGCCCAGGGGCGGACTCATTGATGGAGCTAGAGGGTGGCGATATTTTATCATGGGTTGTACGGGGGCAATTTTTATCGTGCCGGTCGTTACAACCTCCACGGAGTTGCGCATCCTTCACTCTTACGCCCAGTTTTATGTGGCGATTAACACCTTCCATCGCGATTTCGACATGCGGGGAAGCTTTAGAGTGCCTTCTGCCAAGCCTGGGGGAAGAATCGAAGTCCCCTCGGTTTCTTCTGACGAGGGCGAGGAGTCTGGTACTCCGGATGAGCTCCTGGTGTCGTTGCCGAGGTGTGCAGTGCCTGCGCCGGCGGGGGCTTTGATAGTCTCCTCTGGGAAGCGACGGGCTTCTGCTCCGAAGGAAGCTTCCCTTCGTAAGAGGAGGAAGGAGACGGTGGCTCGTCCTCTCCGCATTCCTGGTATTGAGGCTCCCTTGAGTGAGTCGGCACCTCCCTATATCAGGGATGAATCTTTGGCTGGAGGTTCCTCGCCTTTTAAAGAGGGACCTTCTCCAGCTCCGGCTGGTGGCGCCGGGGAGTCCTCGCTAGAGGTTGCTGTCGCTGTGGCTGCTTCAAGCAGCGGAGCGGGATTGCCCACGTGGCCGCTGTAGATGGGAGAATCTTTCCCGAGGTCAGCAGTAGGGGAAGTTGCTTCTGTGTCAGCGAGCGCGCTTGGCGAGACTCCGGCTGATGAACCTCGACCGCGTCTTGGGGTAGGCTTGACCGAACTTTTGGCGATGTCGGTCGGCCCACCTCCTTCTCCAGGCATGACAGGTCGTATTGCGTCCTTAAGGCGTGGTTTAGCCACATCAGGTGCAGACGCGTCGTATATGCCGTTGGCTCCTAGTGAAGATGTGGAGGCGCCTAATTCCGAGGCAGAGGTGTCTTCGGGGGCCAGCTTGCCTGGAGAGGTTTCGTCGTCTCAGGAGGGGGACGAACCTGTTATCGCGACCTCGCCTTTCGCGAGTATGCCGATGACCTCGATCGTTGCCATCACACCTTTTTCGGCCGCGCCGCCCGTCGAGGCGGCGGCGGTGGTGACCTCGTCTGCAATTGTCCCTGGAGAGGGAGTTACTAGCATCGCGGTTACTCCGGACGTTCAGTCGGGTCTAGTCGCGTTGACCGAGCAGCATACCAGCCTTGTCTACACCGGTTTACAAATGATGATACCGATGGTGTTGGCGAAGAAACTTGACTTCGAGCTCCTGAAGAAGACTTCTCAGCTTTCGATCGAGGTTGTCAGGGGGCTTGGCAATCCTGGAGTAGCTGACGCTTTGGAGGCGGTGGTTAATGGTTTAGAGCAACCCGTTAACGAATATTTGCAGCGGGCGGTGGCCAGCCTTGATGCTAATGTCCAGGCTCGATTCGACCTCATGGCTGAGCGGCTCGCTACCAAGCTTGCAAGTCTAGACAACTCTATCCAGAAGCATAAGCTGGAGATGGATAGGAGAAAGGCTGTTGTGGAAGAAGCTCTTGCTGTTGAGATGCAGTGTCGATCCGAGCATGAAGGGAATGCAGCGAGGGTCTCCAAGCTGAGTGAAAAACTTGCTCTGGCAGAGGAGTGGGCCTCCCAGTCGTTGGCAGGTTCAGAGGTAGCGATTGGTCGACTGAGTGAAGCGCGACGGGATCTGGACCGTGCGGAAGCTGCTTGTGCGGGCTGTCTTCGGGCAAGGGCTAACCTGACCCTTACGCATACCCCCGAGGCACAACTGGAGCGGGCTCGCGCCGATGCCTTGGCCTTTAGGAAGGAGGGGATGGCTGCACTGGGGCGGCAGATTCGTGATCTGATTACTCCGCCATCTTGATGTATCTCTCCCTATGTAATTTCGCCTCCTTCTGGGAATGAATAAAAGCGACTCTTTTCTGACTGTGGTGGACCCATCATTTCGGAATGTAAATGACAGTTTTTTTTTAAGTGAGGGGGATATCAGAGGTAGTATGGACCTAACATACTCTCGATAAACCTCTTTAGCAGGATATATCTATTCAGAGGTCGTATAGACATGATAGGATATGACCTAACTAGTTTCTCTTCTTGGGGTAGTTTCGTCAGAATTGAGATTCTCGCTACGTTTCGCCTGGGCAGGGGAGAAATTAAGCGTAGTATCTTTTCAGGAACTTGCCGTTGATGGGAGCCATTAATAGGTCTCCATTAGGCTGGGCTATCCTGTAGGCGCCGTTCGAGAACGTTGTCTCGATCACATAAGGGCCTTCCCACTTGGGCTGGAATTTGCCTTTACTTCTGTGAGTTAAAATCATCGGCCTTCTTACTGCTAGAACCAGCTCGCCAACTTTGAACACCCTTTCCTTTACTTTATGGTTAAAAGCCCTGGAAATGCGTGCTTGGTAGAGCGCGATGCGCTGTTGAGCTTGGAGGCGTTTCTCGTCTAATCCTTCTAGCTCCTGAAGCCTTAAGAGGTCATTCTTTTCTTGAGTCAGCTCATTAGCCACGGCTATTCTGAGCGACGGGATCTGGATTTCAATGGGAAGAACTGCTTCGCTCCCGTAGACCAGCGAGAATAGGGTACAACCCGTCGGCGTTCGCACCATTGTGCGGTATGCCCAGAGGCATTCGCCCAGCTTTTCGTTCCAGTCTCTCTTGTTTGAAGAGACAAACTTCATCAAGAGTTTGATAATGGTTTTGTTGAAAGCTTCCGCCAGACCATTAGCAACTGGATAGTACGCCGTGGAGGCAACATTGTGTATCCGGTTTTTGTTGCAAAACCGATGAAACGTCTGGCTAATGAACTGGGGCCCATTGTCGTAAATTATCCTCCGGGGTACCCCGAAGCGATAGATGATGTGATGTTTGATGAAGCTGACCACGTTGGATGCCTTTACCTCAGTGAGGGGGATTGCTTCGGCCCATTTGGAAAAGTAATCCGTGATGGCCAATATGAACTGGTGACCCCTAGAAGACGAAGGGTGAATAGGACCGATGATATCCATTCCCCATGCTTCGAAAGGCCAGGATGCGATCGTAGGATGTAGATGTTCCGATGGTTGATGTATGAAGTCTGCATGAACCTGATAGGCTCTGCAATGCTTTGCATACTGTATTGCATCTGCGATCATGGTCGGCCAGTAATAGCCCATCCTCCTGATGCGATCCTGTAGCTTAGGCCCGGGTTGATGCGCTCCGCATACGCCGTCGTGAGCTTCACGGATAATCTGTTGTGCTTCGGTGCCAGAGAGACACCTCAACAGCAGTCCGTCGTAGGTCCGGTGATACAAGCATTGTGAAGACGCATCAAAGTAGAAGCGTAGCGATCGTCTCTTGACGGATACTGCTTCCTTGGGGTTCTCCGGTAAGATTCCGTATACCACGAAATCTATGAAAGGACTTGTCCAATCTCTTGTAGGAGGATCGGCGTTTACAACGTAGCTGCGTTCTATGTGACAGCTATTCTTCACACAGAACAAATCTCTGTTAAGAAGGATTACCGAATCTTGCCTTCTTATAGGAGCGGCTAAGTCTGCGGCCAAGCTGGCCAGGGCGTCAGCTTTCAGATTCTGAGATCGAGGTACGTGCTCTAGGAAGAACCCTTTGAACGTCATGGCTATCTCGATTGTCGCCCGGTGATAGGGGATGAGGTCTGGATTACGGACTTCGTATATTCTCCTGACTTGATTGACGATGAGCAGAGAATCACCGAAAGCCTCCAGGGATTCTACCCCCAGTTCCGTAGCAACTTGGAGCCCAATTAGTAGAGCGTTGTATTCCGCCACGTTGTTGGAGCAGGGCTCGCTAAGAGAGTATGCTCGGTAGATGACGAGTTGATCCGGGGTAACTAGGACGACTCCCACTCCTGAAACGACGTTTCCTTTAGGACCGGTTCTGGAGGCGCCATCAAAGAACAGTTGCCATACGTCGCTTTTCCTTGCGAAGTTACATTCTGCAACTTCATCGGGGATGTCCTCGTATAGTTTGGAGGTCTCCGGGATCGGATGAGCCGCTAGGAAGTCGGCCAGCGCTTGGCCTTTGATGGATTTCTGTGGGATGTACACCATGTCGTATGGTGTCAGCAGCATCGCCCACGTTGCGAGTCGGGAGTTGAGGGCACTTGGCTTGCTTATCAGCACTCGGAGGGGGTTGATTCTGGAGATGATATGAATAGTCTGGCCGGTGACGTAGTGCCGCGTTTTCTGGACAGCGAACATCAGAGCCAAGCATTCCTTCTCCACTGGGTTGTACCGGTATTCGGCCCCGACCATCATTCTGCTAAGGTAGTAGATAGCCTGTTCATGACCCGCATCATTTTTCTGCGCGAGGAGAGCTCCTAGCGAATGATCCATTGCCCGTACGTACAGCAAGAATGGTTTTCCCACGACGGGAGGCACCAGAACTGGCGGGCTGGTTAGGTAGCGTTTGATATCCTCGAACGCTTGCTGACAGGTTTCGTCCCATATGAAGGATACACCTTTCTTCATGAGATGAGAGAAGGGCTGACATCTCCCCGAGAGGTTGGATATGAACCGCCGGATATAAGCTAGACGTCCTTGGAACCCCCTGAGTTCCTTCAGATTACGGGGCGGTCGCATTGCCGTGATCGCTTGGACTTTGTCAGGGTCTACTTCGATGCCTTTGGTGGTAATGACAAACCCCAGGAACTTGCCACTGGATACACCCAGAAAGGACTTTGTAGGGTTCATTTTGAGTTGATGCTGGTGCATTAATTCGAATACCGCCCTTAGGTCTTGGATGTGATCACCTTTGAGGCGACTTTTGACGGCTATGTCGTCTACGTAGCATTCCACTGTTTTACGTAAATGCCCACGGAATATGTTACTCATAGCCCGTTGGTATGTAGCCCCAGCGTTCTTTAACCCGAAGGGCATGACCGTATAGCAATATACCCCCAGTGGTGTCCGGAAGGCAGTGTGCTTCTCGTCTTCAGGATGCATCTTGATCTGATTGTATCCTGAGAACCCGTCCATGAAAGACATGCGTTCGAAGCCGCAGGTGTTGTCGATCATGATGTCCGTGATGGGGAGAGGGAATTCATCTTTGGGGCAGGCCGCATTCAGATCTCGGTAGTCGATGCAGATGCGTACCTTCCCATTTTTCTTCATGACTGGGACCACGTTAGCGACCTAGTAGGGGTGTTGTTCCTCCCGGATGAAACCGTAGGTTATCAACTTCTTGACTTCAGCTTCGATGGCGTCCATCATATCGGGGCGGAACCGTCGTTGGTGCTGCTTTACTGGCTTCGAATCGGTTAATATATTGAGCATATGAGTAGCTACCTTCGGGTCTAGGCCCGGCATGTCCTCGTAATCCCACGCGAAGACGTCAATATATTCCTTTATCAGCTGTATAACTTCTTCCTTTTCAGGTGGGGGAAGATTGTTACTGACAAATATTGGCTTTGGTGAGAGCTCACTCCCAACGTTGATCTGGACGACTTCGTCCTTGGTGGGAGGTTCTCTCTGCTCTAAGCGGAATTCCCACTGCGTATCCATTTGTTGAGCCCAGGGGTCATCCTCGAATGGCTCCGCATCCTGCTCCTCGGCTTCTGAGGGATTCGTCATCACCATATTCACTGACAGTGCTTGTTCGAGAGCATCCGACGAGTTGGAGGGCGATGAGCTGTTCTGGGAAGAGGAAAAGGGGTCCTCTTTTGGCTCGGAAGTCGCGAGGGAGGTGGCATACCCTAACCCGAGACGAGTTTGTTGATTACGGGGGTTGCCGCACGGCGGCGTTCGTCTGCCTCTTCCGTAGTTGAGGCCTGGCTTCCGTTTCAAGTCGTAGCCCATGTTTTGCATAATCTTTAGCGCTTGCAGGCTATAACGGTGAACCTGTATTTTCCCGGTGTCGTCATCGAAAGGGTCTTCTTGGACAATCGGTTGATTCCGCATGCGACCGAAGACTATTGAGCGCTGACTGCTGCAGGTAGGCGGGACGATGAAGATAGAATCCTCATGTGGCCCATACGTCGTGACGACGTTGGATGGTGATGCTACTTCCCAGACATATGGGCGATAGGAGCCTATAGCTTTCAAGAATTTTTGTGCTATGGGTTCTACCTCGTCATGTGGAGTGGGTCCCTGTACTGGAATTTGAGCATAAATATACTGGAAAAGAGGATGTTTATTATCATCTGGAACTTCACTCCTGGTCGCCTTTACACCAGTTGACTGCCTGTTGCGTCGAAGGTTGATGACCAAGGGTGGAGGCTTTTGGTTCAAAGTGATCACTAGAGGATCACCCCCTTCTCCTGTCTTGGTCTTGTCCAGGTGGATAGCCAAAGGTTCTATGGCTTTCGGACAAGTGGTTCGTCCCTTCACTTTAATGGACAGCGGCAGTGTGGCAGAGGGCCCTTCCGGCTCCCGGTGGGATTCCTCCTTTGCCTCGCCCGACCCTTCTTCCACGTGGTCCTGGGAGTACAACACGGCATCGGAATAGTACGACTCTATTCCTTTGAACGGGTTTAGGTCAGCTACCTCCGTTTGCACTGTTTCTTGTGTGTCTACATACTTAAGGCATTAATGTAGGGTTGAAGGAACGATGTTGTGGTCGTGAATCCACGGTCTTCCTAGCAGGATGTTGTAAGACACCTCTGAGTCGATGACGTAACATGTGGCCACCGACCTAAGGTTGCCGATCTGGATTCTCAAGCGAATTTTCCCCAGTGGCTTACTTTTTCCGGCGTTGAAACCCACGATTGTAGTGGTAGTGTAAGCCAGTTCGCTGGTAGGGATTCTCAGTGGCCTTAGCAGACTGTGCAGGATGATGCTGATCGATGATCCCGGATCTATGTGAATCCGGTCGACCTCCATGGAACCGACGTACCCGGTGTAATAGAGGGGCCTGTCATGTCTGTTATGTTTTAACAGCATGTCGTCTTGAGTGAAGGTGATGTTTGGGACCACCTCCATTATGCTGTGGCACTGAGGACATGCCACTGGCTCCTCGTCGGGGGACTTGAGTTGGGTCAAGTACGCCTCTGCCTGCATCAGCGCTTCACTCAGGGCTAGACGAGTGTCTGGGGAGAGCCTGAGTAGCTCAAAGATGGACAACCTGGCTGGCGTATTGGCTAGTTGGGCCAGGATGTCAAATTTGTATGGCTTCTCTAAACCTTTGCTTGGAATATTTTTCACAGGTTTGTCGAAGCTTATTTCTTTCTGCTTTCCCTTTTCCGCCGGAGTAGGTTTCGCAGGGCTGACGTTTGGCACGACGGGACCTTGCTCTGGAGGTTTGGTAGCTGGAGCATCAACTGGCGCGCCTTCCTGGTTTGCTCCGTTGTCGTCGAGGTAGGCCCTCCCTGAACGGGTTGCGACAAGTACCTCGTCTTCGTCTGATGCAGAAGAAGTTGTGATCATGTGGCATGATCTGTATTTAGGACTCTTCTCGGAGGTAGGCCTGGCCGCCTTGGTCTCCCTCTCGAGCTCTGGCACTAAATCCGGGTGAACCCACATTATCTCGCCCTGCCGGGTAGTTAGGGGCACCAGGTTGTGATTTTGACCCCTAGCCGGGGAGAGGTTAACGATGTTCATCGTCGCCCGGGATATAGGTGCAACACCATTAGGGACCCTTTGGGGAGGTAGATTGCCAAACTGCATAGAGATCATGTTGGCCGCGACCGTCTTCTCGGTGCTGTGCAGAGTGATGGCTTTAGCATCAATTAATCCCTGGATCTTCCGTTTTAGTACATAGCACGCCTTTGTCGGGTGGTGTACGTATCTGTGGAAGACGCAGTATTTGGGGTCGTCGGTATTGCCAACCTCCTGGGGCCGCCTTAGCTCCGGGAGGGTGATCTTGCCGCTTTTGACGAGACACTCAAAGATACTTGGGATATCGTCGTCGTCGAAAGAGTAGACTTCGACGGGCCTGAAAGTCCCAGGTTTTGCTTGCGTGGTCGCTGCAATCTTTGGTCTGGCCGTGTTGATTGCCAAGGCTTCTTTCCCTTTGGGACCGCGAGGGCGGTCACTGCTAGGAGATGACCTCTTGCCTCTGTCAGAGGAGGAGATCATGATGCCATTGTCGCTCGCCTTGCGACTGTTGTCTTCGGCGGCTACTGCCGAGATGATGAACGAGGGCCAATCATGGAACTGATATGGTCCTGTGAACACCGAGACCACGGGCAGGAGATTTTTTCTGCAAATGTCCACCAATGCAGAGTCTGGAACTCCTGGGGGCATTTGTAAGGTGGCCTGACGAAAGCGTTCGATGAAGATGCGGACGTCTTCCTTTTCCTTCTGTTTGACTTCAATGAGGGAGGACATAGACATGTCCATTCCTCCCTCGTAGAATCGTGTGAAGAACAGAGCTTTAAAGTCCTCGAAGGAAGTAATGCAGTTGTCCGCCAAGCTACGGTACCACTGGTAGGCTACTCCCGAGAGACAGCCTTTGAACACCCGAGTGAGGAGGGCATCGTTCCCTTGTAGCAACACCGTCATCATACTGAAATAGTTCATGTACTGACTTGGTGATGTTTTTCCCTCGAACAGAGCCATAGTCTGAGGTTTGTATTTTGGAGGGAAGGGGACCTCCTCCCAGGTAGCTGGGTAGGGCTGGTTGATTCCCAGTTTCTTGAGTTGATCTTTGTGCTTCAAGGCGTCGAACTGGGCTTTTAACTCTCGCACTGCCTGCATCGGATTCTCAGTTGGAAGCGGGGCTACTGAGTGGTGCGGAGTCAGTTGTATTGTAGCTCCAGCAGGAGGTAGGGCATTTTCTAGGTGAGGCAGCGGAGGAACTGTTGACTCTTGATCCAGCGTAGGCTCTTGGCTTGGGTTGGATAGTGGTGAGTCCACCCCCGCGCGTATCTGAGTTGGTGGGACCGACGTCTGAGCCATGGTAGTTGCGTGCTGAGCGAGCATCATCTGGTGCATGTTTTCCATTACGGATTGCATTTGTTTCAGAGACGTCTCCAGCATAGTGATGCGTTCCGCGTTCCCTGATGGCGAAGCTTCCTCGCGCTCATCTTCAATGGCGTAAGCTCCTATTTCCCTGGGGGTCATTGAGGGATTAGTATAGATCGTTATAGAAGTCGACTCCATACTTTCTGCCTCTGATTCGGGAACTTGGCGACCTTCGGCGTCGGAATCAGAAGAGGATGACGCTGGTTGTTGTGACCTAGCGCGAGTGTTTTGGAACACCCTGGCTTCAATGTCTTTGAGGGTCTTGCTAAACCTCCTTCGGCTCGGAGGTCTGGCAGGCTGACGTCTTGAGCTCGACCCTCCTCTAGGTATGTGTGAAGCCATGTTCACAGACGCATGCGCGGGTTCCCCTTCCAGAAAAGACAGCGAGTAGCTCAACCGGTCGAAGACCGATTGTTTCGCCTTGGAGCAGCAGCAATTAATCACAACTTTATGACTATTACAATAGCGTTCGCCAGGAGGTGAGATAGTCATGTTGGAAGGTCCTCTTTCTTTACGCCTCCTGGTTAGATATTTGCGTAGGTCAGGAAGGTTTCTTTCCGTCGCTTGAGTTTGTTTTACGCCGAGGGACCGTGCCTGGCATAATCTGGAGGTTCGCTCAGTCTGGCGTGAAGCTGAAGAGGCCCTCAGTTGGCCATTAGCTTCTCGCATAATCCGGAGAGTAGGTAGATCATTCTTTTGCTAGCGTAAAGGCCCAGTAGTTGAATACTCACCCGCCTGCTTTCCTTTGCGGAGATCGCCGCGCTCGTCTGGTTCACCGTAAAGGTCAGATGTCATTTTGCGCGTAGAGCGTGATCTGTACTTCTGATTTGGTGTTGAGGCGCCATTAGAGGTCTTGTCTGTACCGCGCGTAGCGGGAGACTAATTTCTGCGCGTAGAACGCAGTGGATACTCCTGGGTTAGCGCTGAGGCTTTGCCAGAAGCTTTGTCTGTACCGCGCGTAGCGGGAGACTGATTTCTGCGCGTATAGCGCAGAGGATACTCCTGGGTTAGCGCTGAGGCTTTGCCAGAAGCTTTGTCTGTACCGCGCGTAGCGGGAGACTGATTTCTGCGCGTATAACGCAGATGATACTCCTGGGTTAGCGCTGAGGCTTTGCCAGAAGTTTTATCTGTACCGTGCGTAGCGGGAGACTGAATTTTACGTGCGGGGCACGGAGGGAGCGATGCTACCACCTCATTGGTCGGAGAGATCGGAGAGATCGGAGAGTCCACAGGAACGACGGAGGATGTCTTGGGCATCCACACTTTGCGTAGCTTCCTGCTGTCTTGGACGGAAAGAGAGTGAGAGCTACCCCCAGTCCGAAGCATGTCTTCGTAGGCAGACTGGTCGAACTGAACGACCAGTGTCTTCTTCACGGTTCCTACAGATACCGCATCGTGTTGAGCAATTACTTCCTCGTCAGAAGAGAAAGATGTCCCCAGCAGAGTCGCCATCTTGTATGTGGTATTAAACGAAAGAATGAAAGTGTATTTCAATGACGGGGTTATAAGAGACCCGCGCCCTTTGGTTTACAAACAAACTTGTACAATGTAATCCTATACGAGGACGTGGGAGTACAATTTATTTAATCTGGGTATAAATTGCTATAGGTGTCTGATCTGCGGTCGATCACTTTAGCACTTGGACTACACGATGTTGAAGAAGTGCCGTGGAAGACAGGATGCAGCTTCGGAGGTTGCAAAGGAGGGTGGATGCGCGATGCTGAAGGTCGTCGCTCCCTGTTCCTTGCCCGAGCTCTGGGTTCTCCTCTCTCTCTCTCTCTATCTCTCCTCCTTGATCTCTGGTTCGATGACCTTGTCCGATCTTCGAGTTTCTAATTTTTCGACCTTTGATCTTGTACTGATTTTCTTGACCAATTTTTCGACCTTTTTCCCCATTGATAGGGGTCTCTATTTATAGAGTTTTGGTGACAGTGACCACTCTATCGGGGTAACAACCGAGGAGTGGATAGTACAGCACCCTTTTACACAACGGTTTAAAATAACCAATGCCTGCGTGTAAATGACCTTTTGAGTGAGCATGTGACGCGTGTCCAACTAAGGGGACAAAACGCGTATATCTGCTACGAAGATCACGGCGTAGAAGCCACGCAGGTAGGTATTCCTTGTGTAGCAGAGGTTGGCGTAAAAGCCAAGCGACTGTCACCTTGGCGTAGAAGCCAAAATATGCATAGAAGCCGAGCAGGCATAGAAGCCGAATGGGCATAGAAGCCGAATGGTCGTAGAGACCGAGAGGGCGTTGGAAGCCGAGGGAGCACTGATCCTGAGCGGGCGTAGAAGCCACTGCGTACCGAGTCGAAGTGCTGATGCGGACGTCTTAGCCGGAATTACGGCTTTCGAAGATGTAATCAAATCTTCTACAGAGATTTGTCATCATTTTGTGCATTAAATGCGGAGACGTGTTTTAAGAGGTCTGCAGCCCTTCTGTGCATCCGTCGCGGAGACGTGCTTTGAGGGAAACTGTCACTGCTCTGTGCAATTAGACGTAGAGACGTGCCTCGAGCCCTGTACGAAGTGCAGCTTTTGACGTGGCAGCGGTTTGCCTTACTGCGGAGCGCGAAACAGCTCATGTTTGCCTGTGCAAACAAGGCAGCGTATTCCCTTGTACGCGAAAGAGCAGTTTACGCTGGGGGAATTTTGGTAGGCGACGGTTTGGTGATATTTAACCAAATCCTCTGCATTAAATGCAGAGATCCGCCATCATACTGCAGGGTGCATCCCGAGGGGTCTGCCATCGTTTTCAGCCGTCGTCTGGGTAGCCGTGCAGTACTTTTTGTCAGGAGTCAGAGGCCAGGTTCACCGCGTGACTTGACAGGTTTATTTCGGGGAAGACGAAGCGTTCCTCGTACGCTTTAATGTTGCTTTGAGAGCGGCTGGGTTTTACGCCATGGAGGCGATGCAGAACCCTGTTTTACGTTGGATGGCTTCGAAGGCCTCTGTTTACGCTGCTCTGTATCAAGATGCTGCGCAGATTGTTCCAGCGTATTTTTCATGCTTCTACAACTGATACATTTATAACTGATACTAACTTAACTTGTATTACTATATGATACACACTAATAACTAATACTTATCAATACTCTAATACTCTAACTGATAACTACTAATTAGTATTATCATTACTATACTTGTAACCCAAATCCCATTGTCTGATATACCACACCAAATTGTAGTTATTGCTACTTCATAATTTCTCCATTGCAATACAATGCTTTGGTATTGTTGCTGCTGCATTCACTTCCTTCATCAACTTGCTGCTAACTCCAACCATCACATACTGCACTGGCAGTAATTCCTCTCGATTGCACATGCATGTAGATGCTCATGCCTTAGCAATTACCTTATCAGTAAAACATAGCAATTTCCCCCCATTTACCAACACCTGATACTTCACATGGCCACTGCCTGGTGCCACTACTACTGCCTACTAAATCTGTGTAGTTGTACTGCACTGATGCACATATGACTAATGGTGCAGCTATTGCTCTAACATATTATATGCACTCTTGCAGTGCACGAGTGTGCACTCTCTATAATTGGCCTTACACCCCCCCTCTAAACTAAAATACACCACAACTAACATCAAGATACAAATCACACACACATATCTATTGCTATCACTCAACACACCATCTCATACTCATCTCACTGTCAAAAAACAATCAGTTGCTGCTACTACTGTGTGATCCTAATATGCAGCTGTTGCTGCTGTGTCTAAATGACAGTGCACACAGTGCACTGTCACACTTTAAAACCCAACAGTCTCCTTATCCCCTCCTCTCTCCACCTCTGTCACACAGGTACACACACAAATACATATCATCACTTATAAATATGCACACAATATGTCATATACCTATATACATATAACACACTAGCACTAAATCAAACACTTAACATACAATGATGTGATACACTATGATACTTACCTAATCAACGAGTCAAAACTCACAATTCTCCATAATTCACATTACCACATATCAAATATATATAATAATAGCTATTACAACTAGTTACAATAGGAATTGAAGGAAATTAACACAATTTACCCTAAATGAGTCTCGTATCATAGTGTATCCCAAAATACCATGATACAGCCTACTCGTATCCATTTGTAGACACGTACCTAGTCCCACAACCCCGATCTAAGTTTAATTAGATCTAATTGGTCTCATGACACACACTTGATGTGTCAATCTCAGAATTTTTCCTAATTGGATACAAATCACCATGTATAATCCACAATACAAGTCATATGAACCTAGTTATTGATCTTATGGGTAGCCCTAAGCCAATGGATGATTCCTAATGGTTAAATGCATGAATTAGAGTCTAAATTAAGGGGTGAATTCAGAATTTACATATTGGGAGATGGATTTCTAATGAAATGCTCAATGGACACTATTAGGACACAATCTCCTTATTAATTCATCCTCCTTCAAGTGCTCATCGTAATCAAAGTTCTAATGCTTCTTAGATGATGAAATTGAGAGGGAATGAGAGTGAATTGGGATGGATTTGATAGAGGGATGAGTTAATTTGGGAAAGAGCACAATTGGAGATCTCGAATGGAATGAACTAATGAGAGTAGAGAGAGTGAAGACCCTCTATTGTGGCCGGCCTTCTCTTTTTCCCTTCCCAAGCAATGTACAATGTCTATGGTACCCCTACTAGCTAGTCATGAGGTTTAATTAGGGAGGGCTATATTATGAAACTTCTAATTCTACATGAAACTAATCTAATATCCTTAATTAATTAAGGGAATGGGTCCAATGGGCCTAGTCTAATGTTGGGCTCAATTATGTCATGACAACTAATGGGTCCACTAATGACAAGTCCAAATAAACATAGGCTAGGACACTAACAATTAATTAAATAGCACAACTCAATATAATTAATTAGTAGCACAATAATAAATATGTTAAATGACCAAAGTACCCTTATCTAGGAATGTAGTAGTGACAAGTCTACTCTCCTTAGAAAAATTTTGTCCTCAAAATTTTAAAAAGAACTATTGCTACAATAAGCGATCACAATAAGCAAGAAAGAATGATACCTCACGACTCAAAGAGATAAGGGTATCGCTCGCGCATCTTGGCTTTCCTCTCCCAGGTAGACTCTTCCGGAAAGTGATGCATCCATGCAATGCGTACCAAGGAAATCATCTAGTTCCGCAACACCTTCTCCCTGCGATCCAGAATCTCCACTGGTTGCTCTGGATAACTGAGAGTCGGACCCACCTCGATCTTCGAGTGATCCAAAACGTGACTAGGATCTGCCACGTACCATCTTAGCTGCGACACATGGAACACATCATGCACTCCCTCTTGTGCAGGCGGCAAGTCTAGTCTGTAGGCTACTGTACCGACCCTCACAAGAACACCCAAGGGTCCGATGTACCGTGGACTAAGCTTTCTGCCTCCACCAAAGCCAATAGTGTCCCGTGTTAGAAAAATATACACGAACACCAGATCGCCAACCTAGAATGAAATACATCCTTAACACTCAACCTAAAACAAAACAATCACAAACAAGCAAACAAAATCTATACCTCAAACTCCAAAGGTCTCTGGTGGCTATCGGTCAAATGCCGATGTCTGTCCTGCGCCACCCGAAGTCTATCTCTGATGAGCTTCACATTCTTAACTGCATCCACAATCATCTTCGGTCCCAACAAGACTCTCTCACCAACATCATCTCAATATAGAGGAGTGCGACATCTCCGTCCACATAAAGCCTTGAATTGTGATATCTCAATACTGGCCTGGTAACTATTGTTGTAAGAAAACTCTACCAGGTGAAGATGATCCTCCCAAGAGCCTCTGTAATCCAAAACACAAGTGCGAAGCATATTATCGAGAGTCTGAATAGTCCTCTTTGACTGTCTGTCTGTCTGGAAGTGATATGAGATACTGAACTTGAGCTGGGTGCCCAAGCTAGCCTGCAAACTCCTCCAGAAGTGGGATGTGAAGTGACTATCCCAATCCGAGACGATGCTCACAGAAACTCCGTATAATTTGACAATCTGTCGCACATACATCTCCGCTAGCTTCTCCGTAGACGTACCCACTTTGAATGACAAGAAGTTGGCTGATTTGGTCAACCTGTCTACGATGACCCAAATCGCGTATTTACCTCCTAGAGAACGCGGAAGCCCCGAAACAAAATTCATAGTAACATGCTCCAATTTCCACTCTGGAATGGGTAAAGGCTAAAGTAAACTACCTGGCCTCTGCCTTTCTGCCTTTACCTGTTGGCACACTAAACATCTGGATACGAAACGTGATACCTCCTGGATACGGAATGTGATACCTCCTGCTGCATACCATACCACCATACAGGCTCCCTCAGATCTCTATACATCTTGTTGGCACCTGGATGTCACGCCTCGATCTTTCGCAGGTAATCGACCGTCCCCGCTAGGCACAAATTACCGTGCCAGTGCTTCCGAGGGATGATCTTTCCCATCTTGACGTGATGCCGCATGAGCACAAGCTGCGCCTATGCAAGGACATGATCCGAACAGACGGTAAGATGTCTAAGCCACAGAGTCGCACAGATAGTCCGAGTGCAGCGGAATAAGAAACGAACATGGATTGATAACAAGTTCACAGAGTCGTCAATAGCGGAAGCATTGAATAATACAAGTATAGAAGTAAAACAAGCTCTTTATTAATATTGAACAAGGATTACATGCGGCGCTAGGCCGAGATTACAAGCAGCTCAAGTCATCTCTCAAAACAATAAAAGCGTGCCAAGGGACTACATTTATGAAATGATACATAGGCGATATTCCAACATTATGACTTGTATATGTGCTTCAGTTCCGGACGCAATGCCCCAAGGCTCCAGTGCGAACTCCATGTCTTAGCTCGCACGAAGGGAGTTTTTGCACCGAACGAGGTTCTCCTGCACCACCCTGTAAGCAATCTGGTGGGTTATCAGTACATGAATGCACTGGTGGGGAGGCTTCTCGCCCGCTCGACAAATCCAAACATGTTATATAGGTTCCGTGCACCATCTATTAAGTTATCTTTCTATTCTTGCCTTAGGATCAGTTTTATGACATAATATAAAGCCTAACTCGTGTGGCAGTACGCCGTACGATATAAGAGTAATACTGCGTCGTACGATATAAGAGTAACACGGCGAGACTTACCAACTTATCATTCGTCCTTCCCTGTCCAAGGGAACCAAGTTAAACCAAGCACGAGTATATACATAATGAAATCCAAGTCAAATTGCATAAGTAAACACGAGTGTCATGAGCGAGGTTCTATTTCAGGTGCACGAGTTACACGGATTATCCAGAAGTGTTGCAGAAGATGTTCAATTGTTCAAATATGTATAAGTGTGCACAGATGTCTAATACTGTTATCCGTTCATTTGTTACAAGTTACTCGATGCGATGTAATGACTCGCACGCGGATTGTCGCTAAACGAGGATGACTTATCTATGTGAACATAAGTCGCTGGCATATCCATAAAGGACGGGTTATAGTCTTTGACGATTATGGCATGCAACGAAAGCACACGGTGCGCTATAAGCCATCCCGCCCATCATACGAGACTATCATCCTTTTGAGTAAGGATGGTGCGGCATTTAGCGGAGACGCCATCATGTTCGCACACGAAAGGCTGCATGAGTTCCATCCTGATCGGATCGGCCTCGGTGTCCCGGAGACCGTCCGTGGAACAAAATCCGAAAATTTCCCTTGTTCAACAAGTTGTCCGCGACATGCAAGCCTTGGGTCTTCCAGATTCACGAGATTCACGACATGCTCAATCTTGATTCTTGCTCTGAACGAGTATTGCTCCAAGAGCTGTGTTTCTTGCTTCCTTGACATGATTCTCGTTAAGAGTTCAACTTGACTTGATGCAAATCCCCTGGTTCGGGAACTGCCTTGGCGACCTAACGGTTCCGGATACTTACAGGTCCATATTGCACAGAAGGACTATTTGATAGTCTTCTGGCTAACTAGATGCATATACGATACTGATAGTGTTACTTGATTGTGGCATAAATTATGTGACAGGAATTGAAACGAGGTAACGAGTACAAACTACAAAGTAAGCAGGCAAGCATGCATTTATATGAAACATAAGCATTTACGTTGGCACGGTCTAAGGGTAGTACGAGGAGTGCAGCTATATAGGGACATATCGAGCGACATAAAATGTAAGGCATGTAGTGTAAATAAGTGAAGCAGTGCACTACAAATAGTATATAATTATCTACTCGAGGCATAGCGGGGTCTACTTGCACGAAGCAAAGGTAGCATGCGAGGGTCCACGTCATAAGCCAAATTTTATTTTCATGTTCTAAAACAAGCAATACAAGATGAGATTATTTCCTTAGGTAGGTGTGTTGTATTCTTTATTAGCATGCATGGTTGATTCACCTAGCGACTAGCATGTATCTTTCATATTTTAAGTGTGCTGGCTAAGCAAAGACAAGTTCATCGTAGCCACCCACCTTAGCGATGATTCGTCTCGGTCGAGCGATACTCCAAGCGGGCCTTTGAAAGTCTAAGTCTGAACTCCTGAAGGGCCAAGTTTGGAATCATTTGCCTCAAACGAGTCTTCTCGCTAAGCAAAGCGGGTCGGGTCATTGTACTTGTGCCATTTGAATTGGCTGTCCGCTTGAGCGGAACGGGTCGTTGCAGGATGTATAGAGTACTGTGATCGATGCGCCTCTTGAAGAACCTTTCTCGTGCAACGTCATACTTGGCACACACAACCTGGTACCGTGCCATAGTGATCCATCATCAGCAATAGTGAAGTCCTCGGATAATCCCATCCGAACTTGTGCTCTGATGCACCTCAGAGACTCATCGGCATACTGCATAGCTCGGATCATGTCCATCAGCTTAGACTGTATCTGCAGTCCCAACATCTGCATCCGACACCTAGTACCAGCACCTCAATACCCAAGCTCTCAAGATCGGCCAATAAATATATGTCCGTAGTCAAGCACATAGCCACTAGATACATGCTCAAGGCATCAACGACTACATTGGCCTTTCCTAGATGGTGCTACAATGATATGTCAAATTCCTTCATCAACTTGAACCACCGTCGATGTCTCATGTTTAGCTCTTTCTGTGTTAACACGTACTTCAAGCTCTTGTGGTCTGTGAAGATCTTTACATGCTCTCCGTACAAATAGTATTTCTATAGCTTTAGAGCAAAGACGACCGCTGCCAACTCCAAATCGTGGGTAGGGTAATTCTTCTCATGAGGACGTAATTGCCTGGAAGCATAGGCAATCACCTTCCCGTTCTGCTATAAGACACAACCCAAACCCTTACATGATGCATCACTATAGATAGTGAATCCACCCAATCCTGATGGCAACGTCAACATTGGAGCTGTCATCAACCTCTTCTTCAGCACTTCAAAAGTGGCCTGACTCTCCTCTGTCCAGACAAACTCAACATCCTTCCTGGTCAGCCTAGTCATCGACTCCGCAATCATGGAGAAGTCATGGACAACCCTCCGGTAATAACCTGCTACCCCCAGAAAACTTTTGATCCACTGAACTTGGAGTAACCCACGACTCCACTGATGAAATCTTCTTCGGGTCCACTGAGATTCCATCTCCTGTAATCACATGTCCAAAGAATTCAACCTTGTCAAGGAAGAACTCACACTTCGAAAGCTTGCTATAAAGCTTCTCCTTCCTGAGAGTCTCCAGAACTATCCTCAGATGCTCATCATGCTCCTTCGGGGTCTTCGAATATACCAGAATATCATCAATAAATACTATCATAAACTTATCAAGATACTGGTGGAACACCTTGTTCACCAGATTCATGAATACCGTTGGGGCATTGGTCAACCCAAACGGCATCACCATGAACCCAAACTGGCCATACCGAGTCCGAAAAGCTCTTTTCGGAATATCCTTCTTCTTCACTTTCACCTGGTGGTAACCTAACCTCAAGTCTATCTTCGAAAATACCTTCGCTCCGCTCAACTGATCAAAGAGATCATTAATTCTCGGCAGCAGGTATTTGTTCTTGATAGTGAGGTTGTTCAGAGCTCTATAGTCGATACACATGCGTACTGATCCATCCTTCTTCGGTACAAACAATACCGGAGCACCCATGGTGATGAACTAGATCGAATGAAGCCCTTACCCTGCAACTCATCTACCTGTTTCTTCAACTCTACCAGTTCGTTGTTAACTCTATAGACGCGCTAAGATATCGGCTCTACGCCTGGTACCAAATCTATAGAGAACTCAACATCTTGGCCTGACGGCAAATCTGACAACTCCTCTAAAAAAAATCAATGAACTCTACTATAAATGGATGTGACAACTCCTTCTCTTCCACCATGGCTCCACATATGGCATCATCGCTCTGCTTCGCTGCTCCTCTGACAATCTCAAACTCTGGCTCTCCTGGAGGTCGAAATAAAACTCTGCCTCCACGACAATCTATACTAGCATAGTGCCTACTCAACCAATCTATCCCGAGTACAATATCATAGCTCGAAAATGGCATTATGAGTAAGCACGCGCTCAACTTCCGGCCTCCCAGTATAACTCTCTGATCCTTGCAAACATCACTGACAAGGATAATGTCTCCCCCAGTCGTGATCTTACAAGTCCTAGCCAAAGGATCAGACTCTAATTGTTGCTTAAGAGCAAAAGATACAGATACAAAAGAATGGAAAGCACCAGAATCAAATAAAGCATAAGCTGGAATAGAATAAAGGAGAACTGAACCTGATATCACATCTTTGACTGGCTCCTCCTCCTCAACTGTCATGGCAAAAGCTCGTCCTCGCGGTGCACCTCTTTGTTGCTGCTGGACAAAACGCTGCTGCTGAGTCTGTAAAGGAGGTCCCCTCTGCTGTCCCGTAGGTTGCCTCGTTGTTGCTCTCTGTGTCAGTGCTGCTCCCTAGCCTGCTCGAACTGGAGCCACTAGACACTCCCTCAACTGGTGGCCTGGCTCTCCGCCATAGTGGGACACTCCAAGCCTCTTCCTGCAGACTTCACGTGTATGTCCAATCTTCCCACAGTGTGTATGTTGCGGGGCCTGCTGTATCGGTCTTGGGGCCTGGTACGTCTGCTGTACTGGTGCTCGGAATGGTGCATGAAACTGATGTCTCTACTGCTGGAAGGTCCTCTGCTGGAAGTAGGATCGTTTGGCTGGACCCGCACTACTGCTAGCTCCTCTTGACGTGTCTCGCATCCTCTTGGATTTGAGCTCCAAGTCATCCTCTGCCCTCTGTACGTCCATCAGGATATCCTCGAATGTCGCGGTACAGTGTCCTCTAGTAAAAGATTTGATCTCCCTGATCAAACCCTTCCGAAATGTTTGGACCTTCCCTAGAGGATTATGTCCCTCTACAAATCTGCGTAGTCAGTAGAACTCCACTGGGTACTCGTCCACCGTCATGTTCCCCTGGACGAGATCTAGGAACTGGCTCTCTAGAGCACTCAGAGCCACATCTGGAAAGAACTTCTCCTTGAAAATCTCTTTGAAAGCTTCCTAAGTCAGTCCTGGCACCGCGATCCTCGGGTCTGTGCGGAACCATGTCAGAGCAATGTCGAACATCTGGCTGCCCGCTGCCTCTACCTATAAGCCCTCCAGAATCTGTGCTAGCCTCAGGGCCCTCTAAACGTCCATGATCCAATCATCGGCGTACAATATCCCTTCGATGCCCCTGAAGTCCTTCGGCCCCATCCTCTTGAAGTCAATTATGGTACCCGGCCTCGGTTTGTATGGTAAGGGATGAAGCGGTACGGCCAGTGGCTGAACCAGCGCTACCTTCTCCACAGTAGCTAGTGCTAACTGGTGAGCACTCTCGATGCCCTGACGTAGAACGTCCGTCTGTCTCTGCCACGCCGCCATCATCTCCTGGAACATAGCAAACGTCTGCGTCCCGTCTGTTGGCATAGGTGGTGGGGGTGGAAGATCCTCCGTGATTAATGGAACAATTCTTGGAACTGGTGGTGGAGCCCCCCCCAAAAGCAGTTGCTGAAATCTCCACTTGGACTATTGAAGCGATCCTCTGAGCAAAAGAAGGCGGAACAGTCGTTGCAGTCTCCCTCTGAGGTGACGAAGTAATGGACCTCGCTGAGACAGCTCTAGAGCGTTGCGATCGGGTCTTCGGCGGCATCCTGAAGATAAGTTCAAACAAAGGAATCAATATTGCGCAAGATACGATATCATCAAGGAATGACAGTAATATTTCAAAGAAACAATTATTTCGAATGATAAAGACAACATATTCAATTAGATTGGAAATATTCCTAGTAGTGATAGAGTATCCTCTCATCCTATATTTCTAGTCTTATATCCTATAGCAGGCTTGTAGTAATACTCTAAGTCTGAGTACTACTACTCAGAAGACTTCTAGACCTGTATGGGCTACCACAAAAATGTGTCACGATAAGCACCTGGTGTAAGGGCACGAGTACGTGGGTACGTCCAGCCTATGCCGCAACATCGACGATAGAACGTTGTCTAGGTCAACAATACTATCTAAACATCTCACACAATATATATAATGTAACTGTCATTCTATCTCAACTCCAAATGGCGGACAATATGATAATATGATAATGGTAAACAATACTCAATCACAATAACAAACAAGGGAAAGATATGACACGATATGAGATAGAAGGAAAGAAATAAAGTCATAATACATCACAAGTCCAAGTCTAATCTCAACACAAGACATCAAATAATAATACAATGCCAAAATTCTAACTAACATATACAATAGCATAATGAAACTAAGTCTCCTCGACTGCTGGTACTATCTCAACAGGCTCTATGGGTGATAACTCAACTGGCTCGTCATCCTGTGACCCGTAGTGCTTAGGACACCAGTCCTCTAATGAATCATCTGAAAAATATATCCAGTCAAGATTGGAGCAAAGTACAACCCAAATAGCAGTTCCAATAATTGACAGAAACTATGAAACAACAATAGCAATTGAAAATAAATGATTGAAGTAACTGCACTAGCATATATCACGAGAAAAGGCATTATGGTAACTAATGACAAGAACTGAGAACAATATGGTGAGAAACAATAATGTAATGAATTGGAATAAATAAAATAATATATATAAATGTGCCTTGAAATACTAGTAAGATAATGTGATCGACTTGGGCCTAACACGGGCTATATATAAAAAGTGAGCTAGCGTGATCACGCGTGAGTTACATGGCCTGCTAACTATCACGGGCTACACTAAATCACGGGCTATAAGGTATGATCACATATCTACTAATACTTTCCCAACCCCCGACTAGTACACGGATCCAAATCACGACACGTTATAACACGTATACCACACTACACGGTCTATAATATCATGTACTATGATCACGGTCTATATAATCACTAAGATATCACGGTAATCACTGAGTAATCATGAAGCACGACACGACGATCACTGAGTAACCACGACAAATAACATCTCATGGCCAAGATCCACGTATACCAATCCGTGAAAAGTATCGTGTCAAGAATCAAATATCTCAATCCTAAATACATGAAACATAGAGACTATCAAATAAGAAAATTATCAAAGAATTTACTCGCATGTAGTCTTGAGCAATTGGTATATCTTAGTATCTGAGCTGGTGTCACACACATCAAAATATGAATTTCATGTCAATGGGTGTAAAGAATGATAAATGAGCTAAAAATGCACTAAATATGATTTTCTAGGTCCATACTAGGTCTCACTAGTCAAACTAGGTCAAGGTTGATTTTTATGGTCAAACTAGTCAAAATTGATCAACTCTAGGCCTATACTAATGTATTAGACTCATATGAGCTACTAACTATCTATATTAGTTAAAAACATTGATATCTATATAATAAGATATTCTACGTATCTACATATACTAACTTACCTATACATACTACTAATGAATAAATAGCTATCTGATATCAATATACCATCCAATAACCACAACTGATACCAACAAGTACCTGGCCCCTGTCACGCCCCGATCTCCCGCAGGCAATCGGTCGTTCCCGCTAGGCGGGAATCACCCTCGCCAGCGCTCCCGCGGAACGATCGCTTAACCCATCCGGGCGTGATGCCGCACGAGCGTGAGCCACGCCCGTGCAAGGCCATGGTTCATTGGCTGGCGGCAAGAGTTCTAAGCCACAGAGTCGCACAGATTGTCCGAGTGCAGCGGAGTCATGAACGCATAGGCGATCGGTAACAAGTTCTCTGAGTTGACAAATATAGCGGAAGCATTTGAAACACAAGTTTGAAGTAAAGCAAGCTCTTTTTATTGATATAAACATGTGTTACAGGCGGCGTATAGCCGAGATTACAAGTCGCTCAAGCCTCTCTCTGAAACAGTAAAAGCGTGCCAAGTGGCTACAATTGTGGAATAATTGTAGAGACGATGTTCAGGCGATGTTCACAACTTATGTCTTGTATATGTGCTTCAGTCCCGGACGCACCGTTGCTTCGGAGTGATGTCCACGCCTTAGCACGCACGTTGGAGGCGTCCGCACCGAACGAGGTTCTCCCGCACCCTGCATACAAACTGGTGGATTATCAGTACATTGAATGCACTGGTGGGGAAGCTACTCGCCCGCTCGACAAATCCAAACACGTAATACAGGTTCCGTGCACAACTATTAAGTTGTCTTTCTAGTTGCCTTAGGATCAGTTCATGCAAATATTGAATAGCCTAACGTGTCGGGCAGTGCGCCGTGCGATGTTTGAGGAAACACGGCGAGACTTACCAACTTACCATCTCCTTCCCTGTCCAAGGCAAACATTATTAACTCAAGCACGGGCAAGTATAAACATTCAGGAGCATAGCATATGCAAACATGAGGGTCGTTATTTTCAGATCGTTCAGGTGTTCAGTTCATTGATGCTATGCAATGACTCGCACGCGGATAGCCGCTAAGCGAGGATGACTTATCTATATGAACAAAAGTCGCTGGCATAGCCATAAAGGACCAGATGTAGTCTCAGGGTCGAGGATGAAGTACAAGCAACAGAAACGATGGGCCTTGCACTTATCCCGCCCTAAACAGACGACTACGCTTGTAGTCTCACGGTCGAGGATGAAGTGCAAGCATGCAGAAAACGAAGAGTCTTGCACTTATCCCGCCAAAACAGACGACTACCAGAAGTTCCGTCTAGACCGGGTCGGCCCAGTGCCCCGGTGACCGCCCGCGGAACGAGATCCGAAGATCACCTTTTACAAGTTGTCTGCGACATGCAAGTCAGGGTCTCAGGTCAGATACAAAAACAAGTTCGAGGCAGAATATATATATGAACAAGTCCGATATGGAACGAGTTCGAAACAGAATATATATATATGAACTTGTTGAGACAGGATTCAGTAGTTTGCTCCTCGAGCTGTAATTCAGGGATTTATTCATTCTTGGTGCAGATTCCCTGGTTCAAAATTTGCCTTGGTGACCTAACGGTCCCGGATACTTGCAGGTTCGTTCAGGCACGGAACGACTACTTAGTAGTCTTCCGGAGTTTGGATGAATACAAGGCAACATACAAGCAGACAAGCATGCATTTCTAAGGAACGTAGGCAGGCACGTTTGCTCGGACCCGAAGGTAAGCCGAGAGGTGAAACCGTTAAGGAACTTAGCATGCGAGGGTCTGAACATATAAGCAGTATTTCATTTCCATGTTCTAGCAAGCAACACAAGTTGGGATTATTCCCTTAGCTAGGTGCGTTGGATTCTTATTAGCATGCAGGGGGTGATTCACCTAGCGACTAGCATGAATATTCCAGATTTTATGTGTGCTGGCTAAGCAAAGACAAGTTCACCGTAGCCACCCACCTTAGCGATGATTCGCCTCGGTAGAGCGATGTTTCAAACGAGCCTCTGAAAGTCCAAGCCGGATTCCTGTAGGGACAAGTCTGGATATCTTTTGCTTCTCTTTGAGGCAAGGCGGGTCGGGATAGTTGCACTATTGCCGATTGAGTCGGCAGTCCGCTTGAGCGGAACGGGGCGTTACAGCCCCCTACTCCTCTAGACTGGGATATGACTGATACATTTTTAACTGATACTAACTTAACTTGTATTACTATATGATACACACTAATAACTAATACTTATCAATACTCTAACTGATAACTACTAATTAGTATTATCATTACTATACTTGTAACCCAAATCCCATTGTCTGATATACCACACCAAAATGTAGTTGTTGCTACTTCATAATTTCTCCATTGCAATACAATGCTTTGGTATTGTTGCTGCTGCATTCACTTCCTTCATCAACTTGCTGCTAACTCCAACCATCACATACTGCACTGGCAGTAATTCCTCTCGAGTGCACATGCATGTAGATGCTCATGCCTTAGCAATTACCTTATCAGTAAAACATAGCAATTTCCCCCCATTTACCAACACCTGATACTTCACATGGCCACTGCCTGGTGCCACTGCTACTGCCTACTAAATCTGTGTAGTTGTACTGCACTAATGCACATATGACTAATGGTTCAGCTAGTGCTCTAACATACTAGATGCACTCTTGCAGTGCACGAGTGTGCACTCTCTACAATTGGCCTTACCCCCACTCTAAACTAAAATACACCACAACTAACATCAAGATACAAACCACACACACATTTCTAATGCCACCACTCAACACACCATCTCATACTCATCTCACTGTCAACAACAATCAGTTGCTCTTACTACTGTGTGATCCTAATATGCAGCTGCTGTTGCTGTTTCTAAATGACAGTGCACATAGTGCATTGTCACACTTTAAAACTCAACATAGTCTCCTTATCCCCCCTCCTCTTCACCTCTGTCATACAGGTACACACACACACACAAATACATATCATCACTTATAAGCATCCACACAATATGTCATATACCTATATATATAACACACTAGCACTAAATCAAACACTTAACATACAATGATGTGATACACTATGGTACTTACCTAATCAAAGAGTCAAAACTCAGAATTCTCCATAATTCACATTCCCACTTATCAAATACATACAATAATAGCTATTACAACTAGTTATTATCGAAATTGAAGGAAATTAACACAATTTACCCAAAATTAGTCCCGTATCATAGTGTATCCAAAAATACCATGATACGGCTTACTCGTATACATTTGTGGACATCTGCCTAGTCCCATAACTCCAATCTAAGTCTAATTAGATCTAATTGGTCTCATGACACACTTGACGTGTCAATCTTAGAATTTCCTTAATTAGACACAAATCATCCGGTAGAATCCATAATACAAGTCATATGAACCTAGTTCTTGATCCTATTGGTATCCCTAAGCCAAGGGATGATTTCTAATGGTTAAATGCATGAATCAGAGTCTAAATTAAGGAATGAATTTATATTTTACCTATTGGGAGATGGATTTCCAATGAAATGCTCAATGGACACAATTAGGACACAATATTCTTGTCAATTCCTCCTCCTTCAAGTGCTCCTTGCAATCCAAGCTCTAATGCTTCTTAGATGATAAAATTGTGAGGGCATGAGAGTGAATTAGAATGGATTTGATGGAGGGATGAGTCAATTTGGGGAAGAACACAATTGTGGATCTCTAATGGAATGAACTAGTGAGAGGAGAGAGCGTGAAGACCCTCTATAGTGGTCGGCCCCCTCTTTCCCCATTACCAAGCAATGTACAATGTCTATGGTACCCCTACTAGCTAGTCATTATGTTTAATTAAGGAGGGCTATATTAGGAAACTTCTAATTCTACAAGAAACTAATCTAATCTCATTAATTAATTAAGAAAATGGGTCCAATGGGCCTAGTCTAATGTTAATCTCAATTATGTCATGACAACTAATTGGTCCACTAATGAGAAGTCCAAATAAACATAAGCTAGGCCACTAACAATTAATTAAATAGCATCTCTCAATATAATTAATTAGTAGCACATAATATATATTTAATCACTAAATAATAAATATGCTAAATGATCAAAGTACCCTCATCTATAAATGTGGTAATGACTAGTTGAGTTGAGAAGGGAGCAAACGCAAACACCGCGAAGTATACTGATTTTCCTCTGAGAGGACTAGTCCAGGCCCGAAAACTCTTGCTCGGAGTTGTATCCACTATAATCACCAATAGTGAATCACAAGCTTTGATCCAAAGGCTTGCCACTTCTTTACAACCACGAGTTTTGATCTGAATGCTCGCAACTTAACACACGTATGTTTGATACGAAGAGCTCGTTGACTTCAAACTAAAGAGAAAATTTGCTAAGCCAATCTCTTACAGCTCTGACAGACTTCTAACCGAGATCGCACTTTGCACTAGAAGGATGGGGAGTTGATCTTGTAGATGGAAAAGGTTAAGATCGGGGTTTACTCACTTATAAAATAGAAATATTGAGAATAGTTGAGTTGCTGAGAGTGTGAAATTCAATCATATTTATAGGGTGATAGCAAACTAAATTCGGCCAAAGTTCGGATTAGATTTAATTCAAATTTTTGAACTTTTGGCCAAGAAATCAGGGATTTAATAACTGGATGATTTTATACTAAATAGGTGACCGAGTTCAGTCCGAGTTCGATATAAATTTGGTCCGAGTTTGGTTGCCTATTCTTGTAAGATTTAAGCTTGAATACGGGCTAGTTTGGCGGATAGGTTCAAGAGTTTATTTGAGTGGACTTATGTTATGCCAGTGCGACTCGATGTACATAAGTCCTAGACTCAATAAATATCAAATTACATAACAAGCCAAGAGCACTCAATGATGTCAAACTTCTGAAACATCTGCTGACTTGAAGATGCATTTTTTCTTGACGGCAGTTGTCCAAAGATAAACAGATCTGAAAATATGAATACCTTTCGGGGGCTTCGTCCCTAGACCCCCATGAGGGACGTTGTCCCCTTGACCCCCGTGCACTGACCGGGCAGCGGAACCCCGAGTGCGAGGCTCCAGATAAGTCGTAGGCGGTTCAGAGACATCTTCTGGTATAACGTCGTCTTTGGCTTATCATCATTTCTTCATAGCATATGTCCATTCTGATCTTGCTTATTGCTTTCTGCACATACATGTTAGACGAACAAAGCAATATACATAAGCAAATATTATAGCATTAATGCATATCTGGACAATGCTGAATTTAAGTAGAAGTTACTATAATAATTGATCGATTATTATAATGCTAAACTTAATTGATTAGTCATATTCAAAAACTCAATATAAATATTGGATCAACAATCTCCACTTTTTTTATTATGGCAAATCCGTTAAGTTTAAGACAAATATAATCGATATATATATCAAAAATGATAAGCACAAATCACTATACGTATACTACTTAAACATACATAAACATATACTTACATATTTAAACTTACTTCTCCTCCGTTGACATGATAAAAAAGAAGCTCTCCCGTAATAGGAACTGATATTACCGAAGCTTGTACTTGTGCATACGCTCCCCCGTAGTATGACGTTGGCGAATAGACACATATTTGACATATTTTTCTCCTTTGTCAAAATATATAGTTTATGGCTCTCCCACAAACGAAGAGTATATCATGAAGACAACGTGAGTAGCATAAAGCATATAATATGATCATGTGGTAAAGAGTAAGTATCTAGACTATCAATATAAGAAATCATGTAGAATAATGACATGTATATCATAACAATGACTTGAATAGTTACCTTGCATATCATTAGGGTATCTAGATGCAGACATATTCAATTCATTACTATAAAAATATTGGGTAATGATAATACAAGAGAAGTATAAGTGAATATTCAAATTTAGTCAAACATTTAAACAACTTCTCTTAGATATCCTAAATAAAATAAAATTTAAAAGTTAGGAGGCATACATGAAAGGATTAAATACTACAAAAATTATGTAGTAGAAAAGAAAATAAGCACATCATTGCAACTAGCCAAAGTCTAAACTCAAATTTAAGCATAGTTCAGAAATAGTTAGAAATACCCAAAGTAGTACTTGCATAGTGTCACAGTCTATACTAAAAGTTGTCAACTTTAAGTCAAAAGTAGGGCTCAGATTCATTGTTGTATTCTAGAAACAATTACAAGTAGACCTTAATAAATCATCATTCAATAAAGTGTTGATCATCTTGGGTTAGCTGTAGGGGCCGGATCCCAGCTAGCGGTGGTCCGAAGACACTTAAGTACCATGTTGCTTAAGCTATTTACACTTTTTTGACAGAAGGTCTCTTTCGACTTATAACCATAAGTAATATTAACTTTAAAGAAGTTAGATTTAACATGTTTATATGCTAATTATAACATCATACAATATCAAAATCCAGAATCATAATTCTTAACGAATAAAGCTTACTAAAAGATATAAAGCATGCATAAACATTTGTGTCATACTAATAGAAAGTAAATAACTCCATAGTGTGAACTAATCACTTAAGCTACTCATCTAGTCATTATAAGAAAATTAACTAAGCATGCCAGTATCACATTTTAAATTAATTTAACTAAATAACAACTAAAAGATATCAATAAGAGATATGCTAGATTCTATAATTATAGCCATTTAAGAAAAATTAATTAGCACGTTACCAAAGTGGCTCAAGTAGCCATATTTATGTTGGTACAATTTCTTAGAAGATGACCTTTGTAGCTTTGCAATCACCAACATTCTCCTCGGTGCTAAATTCCTACACAAAGCGTTCTACCTACATTATTAGACAAAGACTTTGGTATCCAAAATTTGGATCCATATTTGTTAGCTTTGGAAACCCACTTATACATATTCATATCAATAAATTTCTAGCCTTGCATTGATGTTAAATGTCCTTTTAAACCACAGTAATGACAAGTAGCATATACATTTGTGCTAGGTGTAGAAGTATGAGTATGTGAAGTGGTGTGTTGTGTCTTTCTTGGATACTTGTAGTAGAAGGCGTGATTGTGTGAAGCTTTCGCCTTGCTTGCTCCCTTTACAAATGATCTACCGTGTGACTTTGTGATGAGTCACCTTGTGTCTTATCACGTGACTAGTGTTAGACTAGGTCATAGGTTGCATCACCTGTTTTCCTAATTTAATATCTAACTTTTAGAGCTAGCATATAAATCATCATATTTAGCAGTAAGAGCATTAATTCTAAGTGAGGCATTAGCGTACTTCTTCCTCTCTTATTTCAAGTCCTACTTAAGTTTAACATTTTCTTGATTGCTTTCCTCAAAACAGTCAAGTTCTTCTTGTAAGCTAAGCTTAAGTCTGGAGATATCATCATAATCGTCAGTAGAGAAAATTTTCTAGCTTCAGTTAGTAAACAAGTAAGCTTTTCATTTTCAAGCTAATAAGATTTAATATATTTTTTAGCTTGCTTATACTTATTCATAAGTTTCTTGTGATCTTCAAATAAATTATTAAAAGCATCAAATAATTCATTATAAGAAAACTCTTTAAATAGTGGATTATCTTGTACCTCGTTTGATAATGCCATTAAGCATACATTTGCAGCATGTCGAGGGCTTTTTTCTTCTGAGTCGCTTGCTTCACTTTCGTACCAGATGCTTGTATTTGCATATTTGTGAGACAAAAATTCTCTTTTATTTAATCGTTCATATCGATTCTCCCTTTTTGCTTTGGAGCAATCTTTCATCATGTGACCTGGCCTTCTGCGGTTGTAGCAAATTGGTTCTTCTTCATGATCTTTCTTCTTTCGGTTTGATTTCGTAAACTTCAAGAATTGTTTGATGCTCCTGGAAATTTGGGCCACATCATCATTGTCTGAATCATCGTCTGTTTCTTTATCTTCAAAAGCATCGTCAGAGGATCTTTTGTGATGTGCCTTGAATGCTATGGTCTTTTCTTTTGGTGCTGATTCTTCGAGATCGTTGAGATCCAGCTCATGTGTCATAAGCTTCCCCATGAGGGTTTCTAGCATCATTGTAGTGGGGTCATTTCCTTCAATAATCGTCGTTGCTTTCGAGTTCCAGTTCTTCGAAAGTCCTCTAAGTACTTTGCGTATCTTCTTATGGTTGTTGTACTCCTTGCCAAGAGATGATAGAGGATTGACGATGTTAAGAAACCTTGTGAACATCTGAGTGATGGTCTCATTTGATTTCATCTTGAATGCCTCATACTCTTGTGTTAGCCTGCTTATCTTAGACTTCTTCACCTAAGTATTTCATTCATGAATCACCTCAAGAACTTTTCAGACTTCATACGAAGTGGTACATATAGATACTCTTTTGAACTCGGTACTGTCTAAGGCATAAAATAAAGCATTAGCAGCTCTAACATCAAGACTAGATTGTTTCTTTTCCATATTAGTGTATTTACCTTCAGACTTATCTATAAGATTACCATCTACAACAATTCTATCAGGCTTTTTGTAGCCATCTTCAACTATTGACCAAAGGTCAAAGTCGAGCGATCTGAGATAGAAATCCATGTGTGTTTTCCAGTGAGTGTAGTTGGTTCCATCAAATAGAGGATGCATATTTGTGGATTGGCCTTTACCAGTGAAGATAGATTTTACAGTTGCCATGTGTAATACTCTAGGAATTAAAGCATATAAAAAGAGCACATGCTCTGATACCAATTGAAGGACCTTGATGGCAACTCTAGAGGGGGTGAATAGTGCGTATGCAGCGGAATAAATAACTAGTTAAAAATTATGTGACATGAGAATAGTTATCAATTATCAACAATAAATAAAGCAGATATATAAAGCAGTTGAGTTGAGAAGAGAGCAAATGCAAGCACCGCGATGTATACTGATTTCCTCTGAGAGTACTAGTCCAGTCCCGAGAAATCTTGCTCGGACTTGTATCCACTATAATCACCAATAGTGAATCACAAGCTTTGATCCGAAGGCTCACAACTTCAGACATGTGCGTTTGATACGAAGAGCACGCTGACTTCAAAATAAAGATAAAACTTGCTAAGCCAAGCTCTTACAACTCTGACAGACTTCTAACCAAAATCACACTTGGCACTAGAAGGCTAGAGAATTGATCTTGGAGATGGAAAAGGTTAAGATAAGAGGTTTACTCACTTATATGATATAAAGATTGAGAATGGTTGAGTTATTGAGAGTGTGAAATTCAATCATATTTATAGGGTGGAAGCAAACCAAATTCGGCCAGAGTTCGAATAGGATTTAATTCAAATTTTTGAACGTTGGACCAAGAAATAAAGGATTTAATAATTGGATGATTTCATACTAAATAGGTGACCGCGTTTGGTCCAAGTTCGACATGAATTCTGTCCGAGTTCGGTGGCCTATTCTAATAAGGTTTGAGCTTGAATATGTGTTAGTTTGGTGGATAGGTTCAAGGGTTTATTTGAATGGACTTAGGTTATGCCAGTGCGACTTTATGTACATAAGTCCTATACTCAATAAACATTAAATTACATAACAAACTTAGATCACTAGATGACGCCAAAATTCTTAAACATCTGCTGACTTGAAGATGCATTTTTTTTCTTGACGACAGTTGTTCAAAGATAAACAGATCTGAAATTTTGAATACCTTTCGGGGGTTCGCCCATGAACCCCTACGAGGAGCGCTACCCCTCGGCCCCCGTCCGCTGACCATACAGCGGAACCCCCGAGTGCGAGGCTCCGGATAAGTCGTAGGCGGTTCAGAGACATCTTCTGGTATAACACGGTCTTTAACTCATCATTATTTCTTCATAGCATGTGTCCATACTGATCTTGCTTATTGATTTATGTACATACATGTTAGACGAACAAAGCAATATACAGAAGCAAATATTATAGCAGTAATGCATATATGGACAATGCTGAATTTAAGTAGAAGTTACTATAGTGATTGATCGATTATCATAATGCTAAACTTAATCGATTATCCATATTCAAAAACTCAATATAAACATTAGGCCATGTAAGCCCACTCATTTTTTATTAAAATTATTTTGGTATTTTTTTAATTTATTTTAATTATTTTAATTTATTTAAATAGATTAGAGTAGTAATTTCTAAAAAAAAAAAAATCTTATTTTAGATATATGACCCTTTGCCATGGCTTTGATATTTTGAGCAATGTACGACCTTTTTTCTTCCAACAAAATTTATAATAATAATTTTAATTGAGTCTAATATAGTTGGAACATGGATGTTGCATTTATTTTATCTCCCCAATGCTCTAAAAATATTAAAGAACGTATAGAATTACGATTACCGTAAAATTGTCTCATTTTGACTAGAACTTGACCCAAAACACAATCCAAACACATATAGGCATGTAGTGCACCCAAATATCCCCATGTAAACATATATTATATATATAAATGATATCTAAATTAATTTATTTTTATTTATAGGAGTTCTATCTATAGAAAGTTGTATATGTGGCATACTAGTTGGCAAATAACTACCTAACCAACCCAACAACCAAACCTTATCCAACCCTAACCATAAAAACCAACCCCACTCTCTCTTTTTTGGCCAAGAGCAGCCCCCCATGGCCGAACCCTATTAGCATTAGGATAACCCCGTAATATGTGTTTATTATTTTGTGATATACAGTTTCATTTATAGCATTGATGGTTGAGATTGGTTTATCATATTGTCTCTTGTTTATAAATTGGTGGATGAGATTAGATACATAGACTATGACATATATTGTAGATCATTATAGTTGATTACAGCTTAAGTGCACTCTAAAGGGTCCATTAAATTGGGTTTTTCCATTGGAGTTGTGCTGCTGGCCATTGCCACGTGGCTAGTCCCTCGGTATTTTGGGACTAGGACGTGACATATACTTTGTGGTGGCCCATGCAGGTCTACGAATATATTACTTTTGTTCCAACTAAGGGACTAAGCAAGCCTGCGATTAGGATAGAATAATAGGATCTCATCCATAAATTGACACGTTCTTGACCTCTATATCGAATTTGAATTTAATCTCTTGACTTGCATCATGCTTTGATTCGTCTGTGTGGTCCTCATAATTAATTGTGTGCAGAGTAATGGATACACGATCTAGCGACGAGACTCCCGCGGGTACACCACCAGGTGTAGTGGTTACTTACGACGACGGGGTAACACCAGTGGGCGGAGATCCATACACTCTACAAAGCAACCCTGCAGATCAGCCCGCCTCGAGGTTCCGGAGAGACGATATTCCACCACCACCGTAATTCACTCCCCCGATACTACCGCTACCAGCTTTCCTCCCAGGGCAGACTATGGACGGGCATCAGTTATTCCAGGTGTTCTATGCAATGATACAAGCCTAACAACAGATTCAACAAGAGGCCCAACAATTCCAGGCAGAGAACTTGAGTGAGAGTATAGTTACAACACTAGAGCGGCCAACCCCACCAGTTTGACAACCATCGACGGGATCCATCTTCGACTTCCGCCAATTGAACCCACATACCTTTTTGGGCAAGGAAGAGCCCACTGAAGTTCATGAGTGGCTAACCAACATCCAACACCAATTGGAAGCAGCTGAGCTTCCGAGGGAGCGCTGGATGACTGCCGTCAGGATGCAGCTGACGGACAACGCACATCACTGGTGGCTCTCTGAAGAGAAACAACTTGGGCCAGACCGAGTTACTTGGGAGGAGTTCTCTAGACTCTTCCAGGAGATGTACATTCTATCCATTGCTCGAGCAGAACTTCGAAAAAGGTTTAATTGCCTCACTCAGGGCAATATGACAATAGAAGAGTACAATGCGGAGTTCATACGGTTGAGCCTCTTTGTCCTGACGCTGATCTCGACATAGGAAGAAAAGGCAGAAAAATTCTTTGACGGACTGAGGTTTGAGTTATAGAGACAGATTGGCTCCGTTGCACCCACTTCTTATACGGACGTCCTTGCTGTAGCTCGACGCATGGAACGTATCCACGAGAGGGAGTCCAGCCTGAAGCGCCCATATATAGCCTCATCTCGAGTACCAGAGGGAGGTCAAGTGAAGCGACCTTCGATGCCTCAACCACAGCGAGCAGCCCAGAATACCCCTACTTGTAACTACTGTAGCAAGACATGACATCTTGCAAGGGATTGTAGACGCAAGTTCGGACTATGTCTAATTTGCGGATCTAGCTAGCATACAGCTAGAGATTGCCAAGCGTGTCAAGGAGAAGCGCCAATGGAACACGGACCCGCTTTACCAGCACCGAGGCCGGTCCAGCAGCCACAGAGACCAGCGTATCCAGCACCAGGAGCACCACAGGCGGGAAATGGAGCAGCGAGACCACTAGCTCCGTGAGGATATCAGCCGATGCCACCCTTGGCACCACAGCCATCACTTTTTCAGCAAGTACAACAGAAGAGAGCACCAGCTCAGGGACGAGGTCAGGCATTCGCCATGAATATTGAGGAGGGGAAGCCTACAAGAGTGGTCATCGCAGGTACTATACTAGTTGCTTCATTACCTGCTACAATATTATTTGATTCGGGAGCATCTCATTCATTCATAGCTGCAAGTTTTGTAGCCACCCATAGAGTAGCTGCCTCACCTCTCCCGAAGACTATGAGAATTCTTGCGGGAGGCGGTATCATCCCCGTTAGTGACACTTGTAGATCTTGGTCGGTAGTAGTTTATGATCGTGAGATGCGAGCTCAATTCTTAATTTTCTCCATGCCGGAATATGACGTTGTACTTAGTATGGACCGGTTGAGTTAGTACCATGCAACTTTAGACTGCCGGCATGGATGTGTTATCTTTAGACCGCCAGGACATCCAGAGTTTGAGTTTCTTCGAGAAGCCAGAGAGCAGGGTGCCCAGCCTACTTTTAAGGAACTTACTACAGAAGGGGTGCCAGAATACCCCAAGGTTATATCCGAATTTGTGGATGTATTTTTTGACGATCTTCCAGGCTTACCACCTGATTGGGAAATATAATTCACTATAGAATTGACTCCAGGAACTGCGTCCATTACCTCATTTGTGTACCGGTTAGCACTAAAGAAATTAGTAGAACTGAAGATACAGGTTGATGATCTTTTAGAGAAGGACTTTATTCGAGCCAATGTGTCACCTTGGGGTGCGTCTATCATGTTTGTACCAAAGAAGGATAGGACGGTACGCTTGTGCATTGATTAAAGAGCACTGAATGCTGTAACAATCAAGAACATGTATCATTTACCACGCATTGATGATCTGTTCGATCAATTAAGTGGTACTTGTGTATTCTAAAAAATTGATCTCAGATCCGACTATCATCAGATCAAGGTGCGGAAGGAAGATATACCAAAGACAGCCTTCAGGACCAAGTACGGCCATTATGAGTTCTTAGTTATGCCATTTGGTATAGCCAACTGTTTGTGGTAGAAAAACGAAAAGAATGAAAGATGTATTCAAGACGGGGTTTATACATGACCCGTGTTCTTTTGTTTACAAACAAACTTGTACAATGTAATCCTATACGAGGATGTGGGAGTACAATTTATTTAATCTGGGTATAAATTACTATAGGTGTCTGATCTGCAGTCGATCACTTTAGCCCTTGGACCACACGATGGTGAAGAAGTGCCGTAGAAGACAGGAGGTAGCTTCGAAGGTTGCAAAAGAGGGTGGATGCACGATGCCAAGGTCGTCGATCCCTACCCCTTTGCCTGAGCTCCGGGTTCCTCTCTCTCTCTCTCTCTCTCGATCTCTTCTCTCTCCTTATTTTTCTTGACCCTGTCCGATCTCCTTTTCAGAAGTCTGATCGTTGATCAATTTCTTCGACCTGTTCCTCTGTAAATAGAGGTCTCTATTTATAGAGTTTTAGTGACAGTGACCACTCAGTTGGTGTAAAAACCGAGAAGTGGAATCACAGCACCCTTTTATACGACGGTTAAAATAACCAATGCCTGCGTATAAATGATCCTTTGAATGAGCGTATAACACGGGTCCAACTAAGGGACACAACGCGTATTGTTGCTACGAAGATCTCGGCGTAAAAGCCACGTAGGTAGGTATCCTCCGTGTAGAAGAGGTGGGCATAAAAGCCAATGTCTGTCACCATGGCATAGAAGCCAAAATAGGCATAGAAGCCAGGTTGGCATAGAAGCCTGATGGCATAGAAGCCGAGAGAGCATAGAAGCTGAGGAGGCGTAGAAGCCCTGAGAGCATAGAAGCTGAGGAGGCGTAGAAGCCGAGAGAGCATAGAAGCTGAGGAGGCATAGAAGCCGTGAGAGCATAACAGCTGAGGAGGCGTAGAAGCCCCTGCGTAATGCTGAGTGCTGACGTGGACGTCTTTAGTCGGAATTATGACTTTTAAAGATATAATCAAATCTCTCGCATTAAATGCAGAGATCTGCCACCATCCTGTGCATTATTTGCGAAGGCGTGTTCTGAAGGCCTGCCCCCGTTCTGAGCATCAGGCGAAGAGACGTACCTCGAGCCTTGTACAAAGCACAGCTTTTGACGTGGCAGTCTGTTTGTCTTCCGCGGTGTGTAGACGGTTCACGTTTGCCTGTGTAGAATAAGGCAACGTATCCCTTTGTATGCGAAAAATCAGTTTACGAAAGGGGGGTGTCACCACACGATGGTTCGGTGATTCTTAATCAAATCCCCTGCATTAAATGCAGAGATCCGCCATCATTCTGCGCATTAAATGCGGAGGCGTGTTTTTGAAGGTCTGCAGCTCTTCTGTGCATTCGTCGCAGAGACGTGCCTCGAGAAGACTGTCACCGTCTTGCGCACCAATCGCAGAGACATGCCTCGAGCCCTGTACAAAGCGCCACTTTTGACGTGGCAGGCGGTTTGTCTACTGCGGAGTGTAAACAACTCATGTCTACCTGTGTAAAATAAGGCAGCATATCCCCTCGTTCATGTAAAAGCAGTTTACGCGAGGGAGATGGCGGTAACTGACAGCCTGGGTCGCAGTGCCGTGCTATCATTATAGCCGTCGTCTGGGTAGCCGAGCCGTATTCTTTTGTCAGAAGTTCAGACGTCAGGTTCATTGCAGGGTCTGACAGGTTCATCTCGGGGAGCACGAAGCGTTCCTCGTACGCTTTAATACCGCATTTGAAAGCGGATGTGTTTTACGCCATATAGGCGACGAAGCCCTCTGCTTTACGCTCTGAGGCGGCCTGGACATACTGCACTTACGCGGATGGTCCTGAGAAGCTCTTGTCTTGCCTGCTTGATGGCTCTGAGGCCATCTCTTTACGCTGCTCCGTACCAATAAGTTGCGTATAGTCATCCGGCGTATTTTTCATGCTTCTACAAGACCCCCTTCAAAGATTTTAAATTCCTCGGAATTTGAAACGCTTTGAATGAAGCATGAACCGTCCCTCGTAACTCGAAACGCCTTGTGAATGGAGCCCGAAACGGTCAAGTTTGACACGTTCTTTCAGGCCGGTCTTTATGGCAGATTTATTGGGGGTAGGTGTGACCTCGCTTGCCTATAAAAGGGCTGAGGAGTTAACCTGTTTCTTCCCACATTTTCTTTCACCATGCTGAGATGATCGCCGGAGTTCGTCGGGTCGACATGAGAAAGAAGAAGACCATGTTCTTCCAGCATATAAGGAGCCGAAAAAGACGGCATCTTCGAGCAAGTGTCATCTGCAACGATGAATCATGGAAGGATATCTTAGCCTCCCTTGCTCGGGATAATCAGCAACTTCATATGGCATCTTGTCCAGGAGAAGGGAAGGGTCGTATTAGACCACACAGCCTGCAAGCTGTATATTTTCTCCTGAGACCCCCGCGAACAAGATTAGACAAACTGTAATATGTCGTCCTCGATCGAGTTGGGTTGAAGAAGCCTCAACTGGATCGGCCATGGCGTATGGAGGATCTTCTTGTTCATGACTGTGGTGGTCGATGAACTGCCATGGAAGAGGAGGAAGACCTTTCTAGAGGGGATTTCCCTCATATGTAATCACGAAAATGAAGAAAAAAATCCCTTGTAGACAGGATTTCCCTCATATGTAATTGTGATTTTAACTTTAATAAAGTCGTCTTTCTTCTCTGCATATGATCGTCTTTGCCATACGTTGCTGTGAAGTCTGAATATGTGCAGCTTCGACACGTCTGATTCTTTACGCCGAACTCTGATAGAAAGAGTATTAGGTCCCGTCCTGTCTTTTACGCATAACTAGTGATGCGCAGCTGCTTTAGGAATGTAGGAACCGCGTAGAGTTTCTGAACTGTCTTCTGATGAACAGAAATTTTGTTCAGACTTCGTCTTCAAGAATGACCTCTCGAAACTCCCTTGGAACGGGGTCGAGGTTTCGGCTGTCAAACCGAGTTGCCATAGACGAGATGTTCAGACTGGAGTCTTGATGAACCTCCAATTTTTTTGACCAGAGAAGAGTAATTTCTGAATGTTTGAACTCTGTATGCTCCGGGCACTCGGGATATTTTGAGGTCAAGGAGTATCTTCTGGGTGAACTCCTGTAATCGACCGCCCTTAGAACTATTTCGGACATGCGGAAAAGTCAGAGATCCGTAGTGTAGATGGGCTGGAAATCCTGAGTTCGTAGCCTATTGAGCATAGAAAGCCACCGAGCATGAGATCATAGGTTTGGTATCTGCTGAGTGTGAAGTCGTAGGTTTGTAGCCTCTCGAACGTAAAAGCTACCGAGCACAAAAGGCATCCGGGCATAAAACCATAGACTTATAGCTTGCGAGCGTAAAATCGTAGATCTGTAGCTGTCGAGCGTAGAAAGCTCCTTTAGCGTAGAACTGTAGATTTGTAGCCTGTGAAAAAGAAATCTTTCGAGCGTGAAATTGTGGATCTGTTGCCTCCGAGCGTGAACTAAACACCACCGAGCGTGAGACCATAGGTTTGTATCTGTTAAGCGTGAAGTCATAGGTTTGTAGCCTCTCGAGCGTAAAAGCTACCGAGCACAAAAGGCATCCGGGCATAAAACCATAGACTTATAGCTTGCGAGTGTAAAATCGTAGATCTGTAGCTGTCGAGCATAGAAAGCTCCTTAGCGTAGAACCACGAATCTGCTTTGCACGAAAAACTTTTCGAATTTGCTGACTGTCCGTCTTTCGAGAGTAGTGGGCTGCCGTAGTACCCAATCATAACCAAATATTAATTTGCGAGATTTGGTTAGGGTTTCGAGGAGTCCGTCCGAGGATTCGAGGAGTCGATCCGAACCCTATATATATCCCGAGCTTTTGAGAGAAAAACTTTTCATCCGTTTTCTGCGAAAGAGAGTCTTCGTCTGTTCGAGTTTTTCTCCATTCCTTCTCCGAGCACTCAAGAGTCTTCAGAAATGGCGCCGAAGCAAACCCCCTCCACTAAGGGAAATAGTGTAGGTCCTTCTTCTCATCCTTCCGCCCCAGCGAGGGAGTCTTCGGTCGGGCAAGGCGAACTTCATCCTGAGCAAAGTATCCCGCCGACGAGCAGCGCTCCCGGCCTTAGAGGTAGAGCCTTTTGGATGACAAAGAATGATGAAAAATCCTTCGCACACGTTGAACGTGACCGCGCTAGGTCGTCTTCTGTGCTGATAGCCTCTTTGAGGAAGATGATGCACGGAGACGTTTTCATCTTTTACGCTCATATTTCTAATGTGCCAGCGTAAGAGTTCCATGTTTCCGCAGTTTCGAGAGTAACAGCTCTGACTGCCAAAAACTTGGTGTATACTATAAAATTTTAGTTTTACGCCTGGGGACGGAACCTCCGGCGTAATAACTAGAATTTTGGTAGCCCGGCGTAAAGCAAGGATCGTATGCTGCCAGTTACGTCTCTGGATGAGACTTCCTGCGTAAAATGACCAAATTTGTACAGTCTTGGCGTAAAGCACAGACTGTGGCTTCTGGGTCCTCATGTTGTAAGATTTGTAATGACGTGTTTTCCTCGCACTTTTGCAGTTCATTTGGGTGAGTCTCCACTAGCTGAGGTGATGGGTTCCGCTGCCGGGATGCTGCACTCGAACTATCTGGATGATCTGTCCCACGTGGCATTTCCTGTCTCCGGACCCCAGTATCCTGAGGGAAGGGAGCTTTTGATATCAGCTCAGGGCGAGCGGGCGCTGCTGAATATGATTAACGGAGAGCCCCTGACGTATATAGACGGGGAGCAGTACATAAAGCCAGCTTTTCTTTTTGGGGACATTGTTTGTGATATTAAACGAAAGAATGAAAGTGTATTTCAATGACGGGGTTTATAAGAGACCCGCGCCCTTTTGTTTACAAACAAACTTGTACAATGTAATCCTATACGAGGATGTGGGAGTACAATTTATTTAATCTGGGTATGAATTGCTATAGGTGTCTGATCTGCGGTCGATCACTTTAGCCCTTGGACTACACGATGTTGAAGAAGTTCCGTGGAAGACAGGATGCAGCCTCGGAGGTTGCAGATGTCACGCCCCGGTCCCGCAGGGCCGTTCGTCCTCGCTTTGGTCCCTACGGAACCGATCGTCCTCGCTCGGGCGTGATGCCGTGCAAGCCTAAGATGCGCTTGCACAAGGCCAAAGCTTTGAAACAAGGGCAAGTAAGCTATTCAATATTTGAAGCAGCGGCACATAACATTGCAGAAAAGTGAAGAACACAATGGCACAAGAAACAAGCTCTTTTATTGATATTCAAAAATGTTACAAGCGGCGCATGGCCGAGGTTACAGATCGCTCAAGCACTCTTTCTCTCGATTACAATAATGCCGTTCCATACCTTATGTCCCTCTATACAAAAGTAGCTTAAAGCAGGCACAATCTCGATGCGGCTCAAGGCATCGACTCCAGATTTCCGGTTCCTTGGGATGAGGCACGGCTATCGCTTCCTGGACGAACGAGCACCTGAGAACAAGCAGACTGTTGGTGGGTCAGCACTTTATGCAAGTACTGGTGAGATAAAACAACTGAACAGAAGCTACACCCCCTGAAACCCACACTAAGTAATCATGTGGCAAAACATTGCATTACTAGTGATCTTGCTACTTTTACCTAAGTTCGTTTCATGCTGTTCAGAACCATTAGTCAGATTACATATTTTGAAAACATAACTTTGAAACAGTTTTGCACATTCAAACTATAAGCATACGAATTGGGACAGTGCGGTATCGTGTAGTGCGCAGCATATATTGTGCAACACAAAACTAACTCTTGGGGCAAAGCTTATCTAGCAGACTGAACATATCGAATCGAGGCAAGCATATCATGTATTCATTAGCAGATAAGCAGACACATCTATATGATTTCGGTCCCCGAGAAACTCAGGTTTGGCAGCGGTAATCCAGCTATCCAATGACTCACATTCTGATTCTATTAGCAGCTGTGACCGAGGTTCAGCTCTGCACTAATAGTCATTGTCTGACCGATGCAATGCATGAAGCACTAACATATAATCTCTATAATGCAGACAAAATGAACGAGCAGACTTAAGCATAAACTTATATTTCTTACCCCATAGCCGAACGGTTATCCCTGCAGCAGACACACAAGTTAGCCACATTTGCATATTCATAACTTATGTATCAAAATACTTGGTGCCACAAATGATAGGTATGCAAGAAGGTAAACCTAGCATGCGCCCTATCTATATGACGGTCCATGGGTCGCCCCATGATTAGCAGCAGTTGCCCAAGGTTCAGCTCTTCACTAGCACGCATGGGTGTCGGCAGCTGTGACTCAAGGTTCAGCTCTTCGCCAACACACCCGAGTGCAAGCAGCTGTGACATCATGGGTTCTGCACAACACTAATAGACATATCGCCCCACTAGACCCTTGCGAGCCGTACACCTCAGGGCGATCCAAAAATCTCTTCCGGACCGAGCGGTTCCCAGTGCCCCAGGAACCGTTCGAGAGACAAGACCTTGTGCACAAGTTGTCCGAGACCAATGCAATGACAAAAACACTTAGTTCAAGCAAAACAATGATCAAGCTAAACATATGCGGTCTTAGCGAAACACGCCTTATCGAAACGAAGCACATCTTATCACATCACTAATAGCACACCCCACTAGACCCTTGCGAGCCGTATCCTCAGGGCGTACTATTAGTCACAGCACTCACACATTTCTTAGCAGATCGATATAGCAGACAGACAAACGAAACATATAAAGGCAAGCACGATTGATTCATATCATAGTATGCAAAAACTATCTCTTTCTTAGCATATTCAAAGGGGCATATTCGAATTATTCATTTTACTTAACTTTCTTAGCATAGCAAAGGTTCGTTCAATAGCTGTGTCGGTGTTTCTAAGCATGCAACATTACTTATTCTCTTTAGCATAGCAATGGTTCTATCTTATTCTGACAAGCATTCATATTCTCTTAGTTAGGCAGCAGATTCATTTCGATGACAAGCTATGTGAGTTCTCTTATTAGCATACTGAGTCGGTTCTATCATTCTCTTACGAAAACATTCTTCTTAAGCAAACAAGCATTCAAAAACTCAGATTCATTATTAAGTCGTGCAAGAATCAGAGAATGCAGTTCTGCCCACTCACCTTGATTAATCGGTCGGGAACTCTCCGAGAAGACTTCCGTTCGAGCAAGCAAGTCGAATCACTTGTACATAGCGTCGTCGCAGAGCGGGGCGCTACATACTTACCCACCAACAAAGAGTTTCGTCCTCGAAACTCAAGGAGAAACTCACGAAAACACAGAGCAGCGATAGTCCTCATCCCTCACCATCCCAAATCAAAACTCAGCAAATCCAGAAATCACAAATCACATCTCAAGCAATAAAAATAAATCCAGAAAACTTTTATGGCCATCTTTGAGAATATCTATGGACTTATTGTATGGAACGTTCATTGCAGCACAATCATAACTCAGAGTCGGAGGCAACGGAATGGGCAAAGAATCGAGTCGCTCTGATACCATTATGTCACGCCCCGGTCCCGCAGGGCCGTTCGTCCTCGCTTTGGTCCCTACGGAACCGATCGTCCTCGCTCGGGCGTGATGCCGTGCAAGCCTAAGATGCGCTTGCACAAGGCCAAAGCTTTGAAACAAGGGCAAGTAAGCTATTCAATATTTGAAGCAGCGGCACATAACATTGCAGAAAAGTGAAGAACACAATGGCACAAGAAACAAGCTCTTTTATTGATATTCAGAAATGTTACAAGCGGCGCATGGCCGAGGTTACAGATCGCTCAAGCACTCTTTCTCTCGATTACAATAATGCCGTTCCATACCTTATGTCCCTCTATACAAAAGCAGCTTAAAGCAGGCACAATCTCGATGCGGCTCAAGGCATCGACTCCAGATTTTCGGTTCCTTGGGATGAGGCACGGCTATCGCTTCCTGGACGAACGAGCACCTGAGAACAAGCAAACTGTTGGTGGGTCAGCACTTTATGCAAGTACTGGTGAGATAAAACAACTGAACAGAAGCTACACCCCCTGAAACCCACACTAAGTAATCATGTGGCAAAACATTGCATTACTAGTGATCTTGCTACTTTTACCTAAGTTCGTTTCATGCTGTTCAGAACCATTAGTCAGATTACATCTTTTGAAAACATAACTTTGAAACAGTTTTGCACATTCAAACTATAAGCATACGAATTGGGACAGTGCGGTATCGTGTAGTGCGCAGCATATATTGTGCAACACAAAACTAACTCTTGGGGCAAAGCTTATCTAGCAGACTGAACATATCGAATCGAGGCAAGCATATCATGTATTCATTAGCAGATAAGCAGACACATCTATATGATTTCGGTCCCCGAGAAACTCAGGTTTGGCAGCGGTAATCCAGCTATCCAATGACTCACATTCTGATTCTATTAGCAGCTGTGACCGAGGTTCAGCTCTGCACTAATAGTCATTGTCTGACCGATGCAATGCATGAAGCACTAACATATAATCTCTATAATGCAGACAAAATGAACGAGCAGACTTAAGCATAAACTTATATTTCTTACCCCATAGCCGAACGGTTATCCCTGCAGCAGACACACAAGTTAGCCACATTTGCATATTCATAACTTATGTATCAAAATACTTGGTGCCACAAATGATAGGTATGCAAGAAGGTAAACCTAGCATGCGCCCTATCTATATGACGGTCCATGGGTCGCCCCATGATTAGCAGCAGTTGCCCAAGGTTCAGCTCTTCACTAGCACGCGTGGGTGTCGGCAGCTGTGACTCAAGGTTCAGCTCTTCGCCAACACACCCGAGTGCAAGCAGCTGTGACATCATGGGTTCTGCACAACACTAATAGACATATCGCCCCACTAGACCCTTGCGAGCCGTACACCTCAGGGCGATCCAAAAATCTCTTCCGGACCGAGCGGTTCCCAGTGCCCCAGGAACCGTTCGAGAGACAAGACCTTGTGCACAAGTTGTCCGAGACCAATGCAATGACAAAAACACTTAGTTCAAGCAAAACAATGATCAAGCTAAACATATGCGGTCTTAGCGAAACACGTCTTATCGAAACGAAGCACATCTTATCACATCACTAATAGCACACCCCACTAGACCCTTGCGAGCCGTATCCTCAGGGCGTACTATTAGTCACAGCACTCACACATTTCTTAGCAGATCGATATAGCAGACAGACAAACGAAACATATAAAGGCAAGCACGATTGATTCATATCATAGTATGCAAAAACTATCTCTTTCTTAGCATATTCAAAGGGGCATATTCGAATTATTCATTTTACTTAACTTTCTTAGCATAGCAAAGGTTCGTTCAATAGCTGTGTCGGTGTTTCTAAGCATGCAACATTACTTATTCTCTTTAGCATAGCAATGGTTCTATCTTATTCTGACAAGCATTCATATTCTCTTAGTTAGGCAGCAGATTCATTTCGATGACAAGCTATGTGAGTTCTCTTATTAGCATACTGAGTCAGTTCTATCATTCTCTTACGAAAACATTCTTCTTAAGCAAACAAGCATTCAAAAACTCAGATTCATTATTAAGTCGTACAAGAATCAGAGAATGCAGTTCTGCCCACTCACCTTGATTAATCTGTCGGGAACTCTCCGAGAAGACTTCCGTTCGAGCAAGCAAGTCGAATCACTTGTACATAGCGTCGTCGCAGAGCGGGGCGCTACAGCAGAAAAGGGTGGATGCACGATGCCCTGGTCGCCTGATCCCTATCCTTTGCCTGAGCGCCGGGTTCCTCTCTCTCTCTCTCTCTCGATCTCTTCTCTCCTTGCTCGATCTTCAATTGTTCGACCTCTTCTCTGAGTCTTCAATTGTTCGATCTTTCAATTTTTCGACCTTTGATCTTGTACTGGTTTTCTTGACCAATTTTTCGACCCTTTTTCCCATTGATAGGGGTCTCTATTTATAGAGTTTTGGTGACAGTGACCACTCCGTCGGTGTAACAACCGAGGAATGGACAGTACAGCACCCTTTTACACAATGGTTTAAAATAACCAATGCCTGCGTGTAAATGACCTTTTGAGTGAGCATGTGACGCGTGTCCAACTAAGGCGACAAAATGCGTATATCTGCTACGAAGATCACGGCGTAGAAGCCACGCAGGTAGGTATCCCTTGTGTAGCAGAGGTTGGCGTAAAAGCCAAGTGACTGTCACCTTGCGTAGAAGCCAAAATAGGCATAGAAGCTGAACAGGCGTAGAAGCCGAATGGGCATAGAAGCCGAACAGGTATAGAAGCCGAATGGTCGTAGAGACTGAGAGGGCGTTGGAAGCCGAGGGAGCACTGATCCTGAGCGGGCGTAGAAGCCACTGCGTACCGTGCCGAGGTGCTGATGTGGCGTAGAAGCCGAAATAGGCATAGAAGCCGAACAGGCATAGAAGCCGAGTGGGCATAGAAGCCGAACAGGCATAGAAACCGAATGGTCGTAGAGACTGAGAGGGCGTTGGAAGCCGAGGGAGCACTGATCCTGAGCGGGAGTAGAAGCCACTGCGTACCGTGCCGAAGTGTTGATGTTGACGTCTTAGCCGGAGTTACGGCTTTCGAAGATGTAATCAAATCTTCTACAGAGATTTGTCATCATCTTGTGCATTAAATGCGGAGACGTGTTTTGAAGGTCTGCAGCCCTTCTGTGCATCCGTCGCAGAGACGTGCCTTGAGGGAAACTGTCACTGCTCTGTGTAATTAGACGTAGAGACGTGCCTCGAGCCCCGTACGGAGTGCAGCTTTTGACGTGGCAGCGGTTTGTCTTACCGCGGAGCGCAAAATAGCTCATGTTTGCCTGTGCAAAGCAAGGCAGCGTATTCCCTTGTACGCGAAAGAGCGGTTTACGCTGGGAGGACTTTGGTAAACGACGGTTTGGTGATATTTTAACCAAATCCTCTGCATTAAATGCAGAGATTCGCCATCATACTGTGGGTACGTCCCGAGGGGTCTGCCATCGTTTCCAGCCGTCGTCTGGGTAGCCGTGCAGCACTTTTTTGTCAGGAGTCAGAGGCCAGGTTCACCGCGTGACTTTGACAGGTTCATTTCGGGGAAGACGAAGCGTTCCTCGTACGCTTTAACGCTGCTTTGAGAGCGATTGGGTTTTACGCCATGGAGGCGATAAAGAACCCTGTTTTACGTTGGATGGCTCCGAAGGCCTCTGCTTACGCTGCTCTGTATCAAGATGCTGCGTGGATCGTTCCAGCATATTTTTCATGCTACTACAAGACCCCCTTCAAAGCTTTTAAATTCCTCGGAATTTGAAACGCTTTGAAAGAAGCATGAACGGCCCCTCGTAACCCGAAACGTTTCTGAATGGAGCGTTGAAACGGTCGGTACTGACTTTATGGCGGATTTATTGGGGACCGCTGTGATCTCTTTCGCCTATAAAAGGCTGGGGGGGTGAACCTGTTTTTACCACATTCCCATTGCCATGCAGAGATGATCGCCGGAGCTTGACAGGTCGATCTGAGGAAGAAGGAGATCATGTTCTTCCAGCATGTAGGAAGCCGAAAAAGACGACGTCTTCGAGCAAGTGTTCACTGCAACGATGGATCATGGAAGAATATCTTAGCCTGCCTTGCTCGGGATAATCAGCAACTTTATGTGGCCTCTCACTCGGAGAGTGGGGCGGGGTCACTTTTGACCAGGCTGCTTGCAAGTGGCTCCTCCTCTCGTTACCTTTGGTGACGAGAGGCAGACAGACCGGCCAGAGTTGCGGTGGTCTGTAGGGAAGCAGAGTTACCCTGCTTCGGAGGATGGGTCACCTGCCCAGTTGTGTATCCTTCTGCCACCGATCATCTTCTTAGAAGAAGGGGAAGACCTTTGTAGAGGGGATTTCCCTCATATGTAATCACGAAAATAAAGAAAACCCCTGTAGACAGGATTTTCCTCATATGTAATTGTGATTTTAGCTTTAAATAAAGCCGTATTTCTTCTTCATATGATCGTCTTTGCCATACGTTGCTGTGAAGTCTGGATATGTGCAGCTTCAACACGTCTGAATCTTTACGCCGACTCTGATAGAAAGAGTATTAGGCCCTGAATAGTCCATAGAATGCTGCTGAGCGTTCTTGAATATTTAGAACTGTCCTGTTGCTAGGACTGAGGGACGGCGTAGAATTCTGAACTGTTGCTTCTCTGAGGAGCAGGATCTTGTTCAGACTTCGTCTTCAAGAATGATCTCTCGAAACTCCCTTGGGACAGGGTCGAGGTTTTTGGCTGTCAAGTGGAGTTGCCACCTTGATAGACGGGATGTTCAGACTGAAGTCTGGATGAACCTCCAAATTTGGACCCGAGAAGAGTAATGTCTCAATGTTTGAACTCTGTATGCTTCGGGTACTTGGGATGCTCTGGGTCAAGAACGAGTATCTTCTGTGTGAACTCTTTGCAATTGACCGCCTTGGGGACTGTTCAGATATGCGGAAAGTCATGGAGCATGAAATCATCAGTCTGTAGTCTCTGAGCGTAAAAACACCATCGAGCGTGAAATCGTAGACTTGTGGTTCCTGAGCGTGAAGTCTTAGGTTTGTTGCCTCTCGAGCATAAAAGCTACCGAGCACAAAGGCATCCGGGCATAAATCGTAGACTTGTGGCTGTCGAACGTGAAGTCGTAGATCTGTTGCTGTCGAGCGTAGAAAAGCTCCTTTAGCGTAGAACTGTAGATCTGTTGCCTGTGAGCGTAAGAACACCATCGAGCGTGAAATCGTAGGCTTGTGGTTCCTGAGCGTAAAGTCGTAGGTTTGTTGCCTCTCGAGCATAAAAGCTACCGAGCACAAAGGCATCCGGGCATAAACCGTAGACTTGTAGCTGTCGAACGTGAAGCCGTAGATCTGTTGCTGTCGAGCGTAGAAAAGCTCCTTTAGCGTAGAACTGTAGATCTGTTGCCTGTGAGCGTAAGAACACCATCGAGCATGAAATTGTAGGCTTGTGGTTCCTGAGCGTGAAGTCGTAGGTTTGTTGTCTCTCGAGCATAAAAGCTACCGAGCACAAAGGCATCCGGACATAAACCGTAGACTTGTAGCTGTCGAACGTGAAGCCGTAGATCTGTTGCTGTCGAGCGTAGAAAAGCTCCTTTAGCGTAGAACTGTAGATTTTTAGCTCCTGAAAAGAAAATTTCTTCGAGCGTGAGGTTTTGCGGATCTGTTGCTTCTGAGCGTAAACTGAGCGCCACCGAGCGTGAGATCGTCGATTTGGTATCTGCTGAGCGTAAAGTCGTAGGTTTGTGGCCTCTCGAGCATAAAAGCTACCGAGCGCGAAGGCATCCGGGCGTAAAACCATAGACTTGTAGCTTGCGAGCGTAAAACCGCAGATCTGTTGCTGTCGAGCGTAGAAAGCTCTTTTAGCATAGAACCCGCTGAACCGTCTTGCACGAAAAAACCTTTCAAATTCGCTGACTGTCCGTTTTTTGAGGGTAGTGGGCTGACGTAGCATCCAATCATGACCGACTCTTAATTGCGAGATCCGGTTGGGGTCTCGAGGGGTTCGTCCGAGGATTCGAGGAGTCGACTCGGACCGTATATATACCCCAAGCTTTTGAGAGAGAAAGCTTTTTATCTGTCTTCTGCGAAAGAGAGCTTTCGATTGTTCGACTTTTCCTTCGTTCCTTCTCCGAGCACTTCGAGTCCTCAGAAATGGCGTCGAAACAAACTTCCGCCGCTAAGGGAAAGAGCGTAGGTTCTTCTTCTCGTTCTTCGGTACCGGCGAGAGATTCTTTGGTCGGGCCAGGTGAACCTCCTTCTGAGAGGAGTATCCCGCCGATGAGCAGTGCACCCGGCTTTAGAGGTAAAGCTTTTTGGGATGACAAACGACGAAAAATCCTTCGCACACGTTGAACGTGACCGCGCTAGGTCGTCTTCTGTGCTGATAGCCTCTTTTGAGGAAGATGACGCACGGAGATGTTTTCATCTTTTATGCCCACATTTCTAATGTGCCAGCGTAAAAACTCTATTTTTCGTAGTTCTGAGCGTAAAAGCTCTGGCTAACGAAAATTAGGGTATGTCGTAAAAGTTTGAATTTTTACGCTCGCGGAGGAGACTTCCGGCGTATAGAGACCAAATTTGCGCAATCTTGGCGTATAGAGACCATGCGACGCATCCTAGGAAGATGTCGTGGAAGCTGACTCCTGATCTTCACGAGAAGCCTGGGAAGATCTTTCATCTGAAAGGGGCTGACCAGGGGTCGTTTGTCAGTCGCCCCTCTGGCGTTGTGACGCTGTTCCGGGGGTTGTGCCCGGGTAACGTCCCGAGTGAAGATAGCTCGGTGATCCAGCCTGTCCAGTTGCCGACCTTCTGCAACGACTTCATGAGTCGAGGTGGGGTATATCCCAAGGAGAATCCTCGGTGCAACGGGTGGATCGCCCCAACGAACTCCCGATGGAGATGCCTAGTTGATTGGGCCTTGTCGCACTTCCGAAGAGAGCTGGAGGACATTGGACTATATGCCGCCGTGAGTGCGACGAGTGTTGGGTTGCCTCCCAATGCTAATCCGTTCTTGGCACTGATGGAGCGGTACATTCCGCTTACCGGGACCTTCGCCACTCCACTGGGGAGTTGGGATTGGCCCTCCATGAGATGGCAGTTGTCTCGAGACTGCCGATGGGGGATACCCCATACGAAGAGTATGTCGCCACCAACCAGGAGTTGGGGGATTCGGACCCTTGGGTGGCGGAAGAATATCAGGAGTTGATGTGTCAGTACTTTGCGTACACCGCTTTTTATGACGAGCCCTCTGATTTGGCCCATACCACTAGGTGGATGTCTTACCTCTTCTTCCATCGGGCTAGGGCCGCCAAGTCGGAGAAAGCTTCGGGGGGTAAGAATGAGCCCGTGAACTGCTTGGGCGTCCTTAGTGCCCAGGTTGTTGAGGCTCTTATGGAAGACGCCAAGGCTCCCGATCAGATTCTCGCTGAGGGGGTAGGAAAATACCCCGAAGGCACCAAGGCCCACAGTTATTTGAGGCGCTGTCGCAGGCCTCTGTCTAAGGAAGCCCAGCTGGCTGGTTTTCTCTCCATATGGCTGCGTCGAGTGGTAGTGCCCGGTATCGCGTCCGCGGATCGTATTCATCGGAACATCCTGTGGCCCGCAGTGCGTCTGGTGTTTGGGGCAAGACTGGGCCTGCTTCCTGCCATGGTGTGTCGTATTCAGGCTGGCCTGAGGGCCATGACCGATGGGTTGCTCGTCGATGAAGCTCAGCGTGAGAGTTTTCCCAGGGTGGAATTGCCATACCTGTATCTGATGGGATGGTTAATTCTCCACAACCCCCGGGTGATGTCTCCTGGTTCCGGTAGCAGCTCAGGGGGTATATTCCTGCTGAATTACATGGATTCTTCCTGGAGTGTGAACACAGTTTTAGACTATCGGTTAGTGTTGAACCTCAGCCATGGCTGGAAGATCCTCTGTACTCCCCCTCCGGTACATCGCAACCAATCCGGGGTGTGGTTGTAAACACCCTATTTTTTCAGATAATTTTTTTATATAAATTTTTTTCGGATGTTTTCGGGATTTTGGATGAAGAACCGAGGTGTTTATGAGTTAAAGAATTTTACGGGCAGTTTATGGGTGTTAAAATATTCTGGAAGTAAAAAATTTATTGTGTATTATGGAGAACCGGACGCATGACATTTTTCGGTGAATTTATTGGACACCGGAGCAACGAAACGAGGACCAAAAGCTATAGGATTGTGAACCGAACCCAACGAAGCCCGAACCAAACCAACCCGACCCGAGAACCCGATAGAAACCCTAATTCCCAACTGAACAGTGTTTCCGGCGGCGGTGCGACTATTTAAGTCATCTCGGACTTCGCGTAGCCGCAGCCGCCTTCCTCGATATACGTGCCCGAGCAGCGCCGCCTTCTCCAGATTTTGGTCGCCTCGACGAAACCCTAGCTTCACCGGACCTCCCACCTCCTTCGTCGACCTCGACAGCCCGTTACAAACGCCTTAGCCGTCCGCCCCACCGGAACCCTAGCTTCCCCGCACCCTCGAATCCACCTCCCTACCGTTCCCAACTGCCTCGCCATCCCTATCCCCGCCTCGGCTTCCGTGCCACGCCGACCGCTACCAGTTTTCCCTACCATCTCGAGCAACCTCGTCGACCTCCATCACAGAGCAACCTCCCCCGCGTCTCCTCCTCCGCCGCTCTCCGGCGTCGACTTCCCCAACCAAGACCCCGACATCCCCATCATCTCCCTCCGCCGTGCTTTTCCTTGGACCCGCCGACCGCCCAGCCCGACCTCCCCTCGGTCGACAATTCCCCCTCGACCCTTCGGCAATGCCGCCGCTCTCCGGCGTCGACATCCCCATCATCCCTCGAACTGCTCCCCCGAGTTCACCACAGAACCAACGACAGACTATTTTTCCCTCGACCCTTCGACCCACGCCGGCCGCCGCTCGAGATCCGGTCGCCGAGCCCTAGCCGACCACGAGGCTGACCCCCGGCGAAGCCCTCCAGATTAGGACCTTAGTCTGGACTCGCAGCAGACACGCGGTACCAGCAACTCGAGACGCAGGACACGATGTGGGCGTTTGGAGACGTGAAAAACAGAACTCACGGGGCCCCGAACAGGTACCGTTTTCTCCCTCATCATAACTCCAAATTCGATTCCGTAAATTGCTACGCGTAGACTGCATAACCCCCTCGGTGCCCGTGCAACCTGCTCGGTGCATCGCGTCCTGTGGTGATCGCACACCGCGATCCAAAAACAGGAAAAATAACGCTCTGTTTTACCCCGGAACTGAGTTCGCCCAGCCAATCGGGACGACTTGGTCGCACGCGGTCTTTACCGAACTGTGTGCGACGTTGATACGGTCGTGTGAGATTTCGCAGAAGTCGATTCGGAGGTGTGTGCCGACGACACCCCGTATCCGTCCTTTCTGGAACACGCTGTAACTTTGTGTACACACGTCGGATCGAGACGAAACTTGCGCCATCGGACTCGTAGCAATACGCTGGTCCTGTGACCTAAGTTTGGTCCGATTCCGAGAACGTTGACAAAATCACGTATCGTGGGCCCCACAGGCTCCACTTGACGGGTGATTTTGAGATCGGCTCATCGAAATCCAATTCTGGAAGTTCCGTTGGGTTCGTGTCATCGTTCCTGACTTGTAGACACTGAGTTTGCAGAATTTGGAGACCTTTGACCCTGACACACTTTTCGGTGCGAAGTGGCCCACATGGGGACCCCGCTTTAATCCGGAAATGACCTTTTTGCCCCTGTGTCCAAATTGGACGTAAGGACAGGCATTTATAGCTATTTGACATCTTCTGAGACTAGTGGTGATGTTTATTACAGCTTTTGGAGTAGTACCTACCGGATCCACCGATACAGGGACAGTTGTTGGTATTCGGACATCAGGCAAGTGTACCTTGCCAAACTCTGCAGCTTAGTTATCTATTTTCCTTGCTTTATATATATATTACTGTACATGCTTAACCTAGGACCGTGTGACGTACTTAGCATCCGATTATCAGTCGGGTGCCGACACTGTACGCAGTGTTGGGTACGGTCATCTAGAGATGGACATCCGTGACACTTTATATTCTCGTACTTGTCTTATCAAGTACCCTATGGCCCAGGACACTTGACACTATTCATGAGACAGGATTTTCCCGAGATATTCGTGGTGATTCTGTATAGGATACAGGACATGGACATTATATTCTTAGATACTTTATTGACTTGTGCATTAGTTATGATCGCGCTTGACATGGGCATGAGACGTTATGGTCATAATACGCGTGGTTACATTGGGTGGGGAGAGACACACATGCTACAGGCTATTTACATATATATATCTTCTATTATTGAGAGGTCGTAGACTCTCGTAGCAGAGCTAGACCCACTACCGGTTATTACCGCTACCGGCTCCCCGACACAGAGCTTGTAGTGGCTCAGCCTGAGTTTTAGTGTTGCTCTCACTTGCATTTCACTTAGATTGGTTACATATTTATCCTATTGCTTCATTTAGTCATTTAATTGCTGCACTGTTTATTTATTCATTTTGGCATGAGCTTTCTTGTACCTTACTATGTCCCCTGAGGACCTGGATCCGGATTTTGTCCCCAGGATTTGAGGACGAGATTTATCCCGAGGTATACGGGACCGGAGCAGGAGCTGATCCAGGAGCTGTACCGCCATCCGAGGACGAGGTCTTAGCTGAAGACTTCTCTTGAGCATCCATGATCACGCTCAGCTATTATTATTTATTCCAGTTATTTACTTTCTGGTCTGTTGAACCATTGTACTAGATATTTATCGGGTTGTTCTCCGGAGTACTTTGTGAGACTTGCTGATGATTTACATTTCTTATTTTTCTGTGGATCATATTTTATATCTTGTGTGGATGAGATTAGTCGTGCCGTGATTGTCGTGGACTTGTTTTACAGCTTAAGTATGCCCTGATGGATCCATTATATATTGAGTTGGTCCATTGGTGCGTACTGCTAGCCTTTGCCACGCGTCCGGTCCCACGGTATTTTGGGACTGGGGCGTGACAGTGGTTTGAGGATTCAGGTGGAGAGAAGACCGTTCTTTCTCCGGAGGCTTTTAATTGGTTGGTCTGTATCAGACCGTCCCATCTGCTGTATAGGAGCGAAGACTATTGCTTCTTCGAGCCCTACTTGCCTAGTCGATTTGCCAGGCAGTTCGGGTACGATCAGTTGCACGTGGGTAACGCCGTCACTAGCTTCAGGCCCAGGGGCGGACTCATTGACGGGGCTAGAGGGTGGCGATATTTCATCATGGGTTGCACAGGGGCAATTTTTATCGTGCCGATCGTTACAACCTCCACGGAGCTGTGTATCCTTCATTCTTACGCCCAGTTTTATGTGGCGATTAACACCTTCCATCGCGATTTCGACAGGCGTGGAAGCTTTAGAGTGCCTTCTGCCAAGCCTGGGAGAAGAGTCGAAGTCCCCTCGGTTTCTTCTGACGAGGGTGAGGAGTCTGGCACTCCGGACGAGCCTCTGGTGTCGTTGCCGAGGTGTGCAGTGCCTGCGCCGGCGGGGGCTTTGGTAGTCTCTTCTGGGAAGCGACGGACTTCTGCTCCGAAGGAAGCTTCCCTTCGTAAGAGGAGGAAGGAGACGGTTGCTCGTCCTCTCCGCATTCCTGGTATTGAGGTTCCCCTGAGTGAGCCGGCACCTTCCTACATCAGGGATGAATCTTTGGCTAGAGGTTCCTCGCCTTTTAGAGAGGGACCTTCTACAGTTCCTGCTGGTGGCGCTGGAGAGTCTCCGCTAGAGGCTGTTGTCGCTGCGGCTGCTTCAAGTAGTGGAGCGGGATTGCCCACATGGCCGGTACAGATGGGAGAATCCTTCCCGAGGTCAGCAGCGGGGGAAGTTGCTTCTGCGTCAGCGAGTGCGCTTAGCGAGACCCCGGCTGACGAATCTCGATCGCGTCTCGGGGAAGGCTTGACCGAGCTTTTGGCGATGTCGGTCGGCCCACCTCCTTCTCCAGGTATGACAGGTCGTATCGCGTCATTAAGGCGTGGTTTAGCCACTTCGGCTGCAGACGCATCGTATATGCCGTTGGCTCCGGCGCCTAGTGATGACGTGGAGGCGCCTAATTCCGAGGCAGAAGTGTCTTCGGGGGCCAGCTCGCCTGGAGAGGTTTCGTCGTCTTAGGAGGGGGACGAACCTGCTATCGTGACCCCGCCTTTCGCGAGTATGCCGCTGACTTCGATCGTTGCCGTCACACCTTTTTCGGCCGCGCCACCCGTCAAGGCGGCGGCGGTGGCTACCTCGTCTGCAATTGTCCCTGTAGAGGGAGTTACCAGCACTGCGGCCACTCCGGGCGTTCAGTCGGGTCTAGTCGCGTTGACCGAGCAGCATACCAGCCTTGTCTACACCGGTTTACAAACGATGATATCGATGGTGTTGGCGAAGAAACTTGACTTCGAGCTCCTGAAGAAGACTTGTCAGCTTTCGATCGAGGTTGTCAGGGGGCTTGGCAATCCTGGAGTAGCTGATGCTCTGGAGGCGGTGGTTAATGGTTTAGAGCAACCCGTTAACGAATATTTGCAGCGGGCTGAGGGCAGCCTTGATGCTGATGTCCAGGCCCGATTCGACCTCATGGCTGAGCGGCTCGCTACAAAGCTTGAAAGCCTAGACAACTCTATCCAGAAGCACAAGCTGGAGGTGGATAGGAAAAAAGCTGTTATGGAAGAAGCTCTTGCGGTTGAGACGCAATATCGATCCGAGCATGAAGGGAATGTAGCGAGGGTCTCCAAGCTGAGGGAAGAACTTGCTCGGGCAGAGGAGTGGGCTTCCCAGTCGTTGGCAGGTTCGGAGGTAGCGACCGGTCAACTGAGTGAAGCGCGACGGGATCTGGACCGTGCGGAAGCTGCCCGTGCGGGCTGTCTTCGGGAAAGGGCTAATCTGACTCTTACGCATACCCCCGAGGCACAGCTGGAGCGGGCTCGCGTCGATGCCTTGGCCCTTAGGAATGAGAGGATGGCTGCACTGGAGCGGCAGATTCGTGATCTGATTACTCCGCCATCTTGATGTATCTCTTCCTATGTAATTTTCGCCTCCTTCTGGGAATGAATAAAAGCGACTCTTTTCTGACTGTTGTGGACCCGTCATTTCGGAATGTAAATGACAGTTTTTTTTTTTGAGGGGGATATCAGAGGTAGTATGGACCTGATATACTCTCGATAAACCTCTTTAGTAGGATATATCTATTCAGAGGTCGTACGGACTTGATAGGATATGACCTAACTAGTTTTTTTTCTTGGAGCAGCTTTGTCAGAATTGAGATTCTCGCTATGTTCCACCTGGGCAGGGGGAAATTAAGCATAGTATCTTTTCAGAAATTTGCCGTTGATGGGAGCCATTAATAGGTCCCCGTTAGGCTGGGCTATCCTGTAGGCGCCGTTCGAGAACGTTGTCTCGATCACATAAGGGCCTTCCCACTTGGGCTGGAATTTGCCTTTACTTCTGTGAGTTAAAATCATCGGCCTTCTTACTGCTAGAACTAGCTCGCCGACCTTGAACACCCTTTCCTTTACTTTATGGTTAAAAGCCCTGAAAATGCGTGCTTGGTAGAGCGCGATGCGCTGTTGAGCTTGGAGTCGTTTCTCGTCTAATCCTTCTAGCTCCTGAAGCCTTAAAAGGTCATTCTTTTCTTGAGTTAGTTCGTTAGCCACGGCTATTCTGAGTGACGGGATCTGGATTTCAATGGGAAGAACTGTTTCGCTCCCGTAGACCAGCGATAATGGGGTACAACCCGTCGGCGTTCGTACCATCGTACGGTATGCCCAGAGGCATTCGCCCAGCTTTTCATTCCAGTCTCTCTTGTTTGAAGAGACAAACTTCTTCAAGAGTTTGATAATGGTTTTGTTGAAGGCTTTCGCCAGACCATTAGCAGCTGGATAGTACGCCATGGAGGCAATATTGTGTATCCAGTTTTTATCGCAAAACCGATGAAACGCTTCGCTGATGAACTGGGGCCCATTGTCGTGAATTATCCTCCGGGGTACCCCGAAGCGATAGATGACGTGATGTTTGATGAAGCTGACCACGTTGGATGCTTTTACCTCAGTGAGAGGGATTGCTTTGGCCCATTTGGAAAAGTAATCCGTGATGGCCAGTATGAACTGGTGACCCCTGGAAGAAGACAGGTGAATAGGACCGATGATATCCATTCCCCATGCTTCGAAAGGCCAGGATGCGACCGTAGGATGTAGATGTTCCGACGGTTGATGTATGAAGTCCGCATGAACTTGACAGGCTCTGCAATGCTTTGCATACTGTATTGCATCTGCGATCATGGTCGGCCAGTAATAGCCCATTCTCCTGATGCGATCCTGTAGCTTAGGCCCGGGTTGATGCGCTCCGCATACGCCGTCGTGAGCCTCACGGATAATCTGCTGTGCTTCGGCGCCAGAGAGACACCTCAACAGCAGTCCGTCGTAGGTCCGGCGATACAGGCATTGTGAAGATGCATCGAAGTAGAAGCGTAGCGATCGTCTCTTGACGGATACTGCTTCCTTGGGGTCCTCCGGTAAGATTCCGTATGCCACAAAATCTATGAAATGACGTGTCCAATCTCTTGTAGGAGGATCGGTGTTTACAGCGTAGCTGCGTTCTATGTAACAGCTGTTTTTCACACAGAATAAGTCTCTGTTAAGAAGGATTACCGAATCTTGCCTTCTTATAGGAGTAGCTAAGTCTACAGCTAGGCTGGCCAGGGCGTCAGCTTCCAGATTCTGAGATCGAGGTACGTATTCCAGGAAGAACCCTTTGAACGTCATGGCTATCTCGATTGTCGCCCGGTGATAGGGGATGAGGTCTGGATTACGGACTTCGTATATTCCCCTGACTTGATTGACGATGAGCAGAGAATCACCGAAAGCTTCCAGGGATTCTACCCCCAGTTCTGTAGCAACTTGGAGCCCAATTAGTAGAGCGTTGTATTCCTCCACGTTGTTGGAGCAGGGCTCGCTAAGAGAGTATGCTCGGTAGATGACGAGTTGATCCGGGGTAACTAGGACGACTCCCACTCCTGAAACGATGTTTCCTTTAGGACCGGTTCTGGAGGCGCCATCAAAGAACAGTTGCCATACGTCACTTTTTCTTGTGAAGTTATATTCTGCGACTTCATCAGGGATGTCTTCGTATAGCTTGGAGGTCTCCGGGATCGGATGAGCCGCTAGGAAGTCGGCCAGTGCTTGGCCTTTGATGGACTTCTGTGGGATGTACACCATGTTGTATGGTGTTAGCAGCATCGCCCAAGTTGCGAGTCGGGAGTTGAGGGCACTTGGCTTGCTCATCAGCACTCGGAGAGGGTTGATCCTGGAGATGATATGAATAGTCTGGCCGGTGATATAGTGCCGCATTTTCTGGACAGTGAACATCAGAGCCAAGCATTCCTTCTCCACTGGGTTGTACCGGTGCTCGGCCCCGACCATCATCCTGCTGAGATAGTAGATAGCCTGTTCATGACCCGCATCATTTTTCTGTGCGAGGAGAGCCCCTAGCGAATGATCCATTGCCCGAACGTACAGCAAGAATGGTTTCCCCATGACGGGAGACACCAGAACTGGCGGACTGGTTAGGTAGCGTTTGATATCCTCGAACGCTTGCTGACAGGTTTCGTCCCATATGAAGGATACGCCTTTCTTCATGAGATGAGAGAAGGGCTGACATCTCCCCGAGAGGTTGGATATGAATCGCCGGATATAAGCCAAACGTCCTTGGAACCCCCTGAGTTCCCTCAGATTACGGGGCGGTCGCATTGCCGTGATTGCTTGGACTTTGTCAGGGTCTACTTCGATGCCTTTGGTGGTAATGACAAAACTCAGGAATTTGCCGCTGGATACACCCAGAAAGGACTTTGTAGGGTTCATCTTGAGTTGATGCTGGCGTATTAATTCGAATACCGCCCTCAGGTCTCGGGTGTGATCGCCTTTGAGGCGACTTTTGACAGCTATGTCGTCTACGTAACATTCCACTGTTTTGTGTAAATGCCCACGGAATATGTTACTTATAGCCCATTGGTATGTAGCCCCAGCGTTCTTTAATCCGAAGGGCATGACCGTATAGCAATATACCCCCAGCGGTGTCCGGAAGGCAGTGTGCTTCTCGTCTTCAGGATGCATCTTGATCTGATTGTATCCTGAGAATCCGTCCATGAAAGACATGCGTTCGAAGCCGCAGGTGTTGTCGATCATGATGTCCGTGATGGAAAGAGGGAATTCATCTTTGGGACAGGCCGCATTCAGATCTCGGTAGTCGATGCAGATGCGTACCTTCCCATTTTTCTTCATGACTGGGACCACGTTAGCGACCCAGTCGGGGTGTTGTTCCTCTCGGATGAAACCGTAGGTTATCAACTTCTTGACTTCAGCCTCGATGGCGTCCATCATGTCGGGGCAGAACCATCGTTGGTGCTGCTTTACCGGCTTTGAATCGGTCAGTATATTGAGCTTATGAGTAGCTACCTTCGGGTCTAGGCCTGGCATGTCCTCATAATCCTACGCAAAGACGTCAATATACTCCTTTAGCAGCTGTATAACTTCTTCCCTTTCAGGTGGGGGAAGATTGTTACTGACAAATATTGGCTTTGGTGAGAGCTCACCCCCAACATCGATCTGGATGACTTCGTCCTTGGTGGGAGGTTCTCTCTGCTCGAAGCAGAATTTCCACTGCGTATCCATTTGTTGAGCCCAGGGGTCATCCTCGAATGGCTCTGTATCCTGCTCCTCGACTTCTGAGGGGCTTGTCATCACCATATTCACTGATAGTGCTTTTTCGAGAGCATCCGGTGAGTTGGAGGGCGATGAGCCGTTCCGGGAAGAGGAAAAGGGATCCTTTTTTGGCTCGAAAGCCGCGAGGGAGGTGGCATACCCTAACCCGAGACGAGTTTGTCGATTGCGGGGGTTGCCGTACGGCGGCGTTCGTCTACCTCTTCCGTAGTTGAGGCCTGGCTTCCGTTTCAAGTCGTAGCCCATGTTTTGCATGATCTTTAGCGCTTGCGGGCTATAACGGTGAATCTGTACTTTCCCGGTGTCGTCGTCGAAGGGATCTTCTTGGGCGATCGGTTGATTCCGCATGCGACCGAAGACTATTGAGTGCCGACTGCTGCCGGTAGGTGGGACGATGAAGATAGAATCCTCATGTGGCCCATTTGTCGTGACGACGTTGGATGGCGATGCTACTTCCCAGACATATGGGCAGTAGGAGCTCATAGCTTTCAAGAATTTTTGCGCTATGGGTTCTATCTCGTCATGTGGAGTGGGTCCTTGTACTTGCTCGGAGGTGATATGGACATGGCAATTTTGTGGACTTTAACATTACTGGCGTACTTAGAATTTAAGTATGAATGTTAAGTGTAGACGGCAATCGATATTAGAGGTAATATGGACATGATAACTGATGGTCGAAAGTTTATTGAGAGGTAATATGAACATGACAAACTTTGTGATAGTGACTCCATCGGGGAGGGAGGCACATATCTACTCAGAGGTAATATGGACATGGCAATTTTTGTGGACTTAACATTACTGGCGTACTTTGAATTTAAGTACGAATGTTAAGTGTAGACGACAATCGATATCAGAGGTAATATGGACATGATAACTGATGGTCGGAAGTTTATTCAGAGGTAATATGAACATGACAAACTATGTGATAGTGACTCCATCGGAGAGGGAGGCACATATCTGCTCAGAGGTAATATGGACATGGCAATTTTTGTGGACTTAACATTACTGGCGTACTTTGAACTTAAGTACGAATATTAAGTGTAGACGACAATCGATATCAGAGGTAATATGGACATGATAACTGATGGTCGGAAGTTTATTCAGAGGTAATATAAACATGACAAACTATGTGATAGTGACTCCATCGGAGAGGGAGGCACATATCTGCTCAGAGGTAAAATGGACATGGTAATTTTTATGGACTTAACATTACTGGCGTACTTGAATTTAAGTACGAATGTTAAGTGTAGACGACAATCGATATCAGAGGTAATATGGACATGATAACTGATGGTCGGAAGTTTATTCAGAGGTAATATGAACATGACAAACTTTGTGATAGTGACTCCATCGGAGAGGGAGGCACATATCTGCTATTCTACCGTAGTGATCGTTCCCTATAGACGTAGAGTTATGACCTTGGCATCGATTAGCTCCTGAATTCTCTTCCTTAGTACATAGCAGGCTTTCGTAGGGTGATGAGTGTACTGATGGAAGAGGCAATAATCTGGGTCATTGATTCTGCCAGATCTCTCAGGATATCTAATGTCGGGTAGCTGAAGCTTACGTTCCTTCCTTAATATATTGAAGATTTCAATTACGTCATCTTCTCTGAAGGAGAAAGTTCCTTTCGGTCGTAGGGCTTTTGATGCCTGTGTTTCACGGTCTTCTGGGGAGATAGCCATTGTTGTATCATCTTTGAATCCTGTGGACATTCTACCCTTCGCTTTGGATGCTGCTTTGTTTTGTCGAGGCGAGCTACCCCCAGATACGCTATGGTCTCCGGTCGTAGAAACTGAATCAGGAGGAATTGTCCTTGGTCGTACGGGATTAAATTTAGCGGCATATCCCAATCCGAAATGAGTTTGCTGGTGGTGGGAATTACCCTGCAATGGTGTTCGTCTACCTTTTCCATAGTTGAGGCCTTGCTTTGATTCCAAATCATAACCCATGTTCTGTATAATCTTCAAAGCTTGTGGGCTGTACCTGTGGATTTGTATTTTCCCACTCTCAGGCTCGCGGAATTCTTCTTGTTCAACCGGACCGTTCCGCTTGTGTTTGAAGACTATTGGATGCTGATCGCCGTGTGTAGGAGGGACAATAAAGGCATTATCTTCGTATGGTTCATACATCATGATGACTTTAGATGTTGATGCATTTTGCCATATGATCTCTCCTCGTCTGACGCTTTTACGACTCCTGTCTTTGTCTTTTCAGATTAGATAGGTATGCAGGTCAGGAGGATTTGCCGAAGAGGAAGACAAAGTGTCACGACCCGCACCCGAAATTTGGGCATGAGTCATCGGTACGTCCAGCCTACGCCGCAGCATCGGCGGTAGAACGCTGTCTAGGTCTCAACATATAATATATCCTGTCAATAATCTCAACTCCGTACGGAGGACAATGATAAATAATCCACAGTTCTATAATATACTCAATCACAAGCTATAAGAAATAATGGCACGATGAGAATAGAAAGGAGTTCTATTAAAAACCAACCATAATAAGTCCAACTCAAATCCTGGTCTAGATGACCTCACAAAGTCACAAAATAATAAATACAACTCAGTCTCAGTCTAAAACAATAAATGCAGAAAAAGTAGTCTAAGTACAGGCAGGTAAGATCTCCTCTAGGATAGGCAGCTCCTCTGGGATTTTCGGAGTAAAATCTCCCTCTAATCCTGGGCCGTAATGAGTGGGACAAAAGTTCTCCAGGTCCTCTGAAAATTTTGTTATCCAGTCAGGATTGGAGCGAAGCACAAGCACTAACAGCAGTTTCATTAAATTGACAAAGACTATAAACAGTGTAAGAAATACAAGATGAAAGTATATGCTGAAAATGAGAAGTACAGGAGAATTGAAATAGGCAATAGAGCATCTAGCAATGAACAATAAACAGTGAATGCTAGAACAAGTGAATCTGAATAAAGAATAAACATCTAGCTAAGTGTTTGAAATATCAGTTTATTATGTGATCGGCTTGGGACTAGATCAGGCTGGTTATATATGATTAGCTATGATTCTTGTAGGTCAGGCTAACCATATGGTTAGCTATGATGCATGATAATGGTCAGGCTAATCATATATAACAGCTATGAAGCATGATGATGGTCAGGCCGCACCCGACGTGAGAAGTGGGGTGAGCTATGATGCATGGTAAGTTTGGATATGATCACATAATCTACTAATAGTTCTCCATCCCCAGCTAGTACGGTGGATTCCAATCATGACTCCTCATGATGGGGATCTAAGGTGCTAACCCGTGTATCCATAGTGTCAGAATCAAGTATGTAATACACTACAATTTATAGAAGTAATCAACAAAACGAAAACTGTCAGAGAATGTACTCGCCTGTGGTCCTGAGCAAGGTATGAGGATCGATGTCCAAAGTGGGATCACAACGACCTATTTATGGAATATTCATGTCAGATATTGAATTAAAAGAATAACATGTTTAACTAGTTAAATACGAGGGTTCTAGGTCATCCTAAGGCTTAAAGTTCGTAATTTCTTATGTGGCAGGTTTTCTCCAAGATGATACTAGTCATACTAAGTTAACCTTGTTACTCTAGGCTTTATGTTAAAACTAAACAATATTTACATTCTAGGCAGTTAGTATAATATAACTCCTATATAGATTCTAAGGTATTACTTAATCTATTTAACTCTTACTTAAACTACTACTCGAAATTCAACCCTTAACTCATAACACTATGTACTAACTAGGATACCAAGTACTTCATTTGATACCTTAGAGAACTCACTGAAACATAAGCACACTACTAATCCTACTAATACATCCACAGTGTCTAATTTCTGGGATCCTACTGATACAATCCTATTGATATAACCCACACACACAAGTTAACTCATAACAAACTCCCTCACTGAAATTGACTGCTCACCACTCACTACCCACACATAGGTAAGCTGACACACTAGTGCACTGCTCCTTCACTCACTCACTGAATGTTGGTACATGGACACAAGTAAACAGCACATTGCCATAACTCTCTCTCACACAGAAATTACACACTGTCACATAGGTACATTGGTACCTCACTACACACACTGATAATACTAGTTACTGATACTCAATTAAACCCCTTACATTAACATAGTTCCTACTCTACCACCTATAAGTTACTGACACAACACAACACAGGCATATACTGGCACTGGTATACCTTGACACTTACACACACAGTCACACAAAACTAACAGTATACACACACACACACACGAACCTGGAAATCTCTGAGACACACACACACACTTTAACACATAGGTATCTAGAACTCTACACTGAGCACACAGGTAAACACCTACACAGGGATCTAACTGATACACAACATAGATTTGAGTTCACTGCTCTCTCTCCCTTCTCTCAGAATTTTACACAGCCAATACACACAGAATTAAACACTGAACTACTTACCCCAACTCCCCACTGATACACTTTCACACTCAGACAATCACACAGGCATCTGCACAACTACACACATCAGAATTACATAGGTTCTATTATACACATACACACATTGTCACTGCTCAGTTTAACTGCTCCCTGAGACACACAGATATTAAGCTCTATGGCAGACACCCAC